>QLTV01002260.1:3520181-3539915 GCA_003457575.1 Thermophis baileyi
AACAAAACAGGGGAACAAAATTTTAAGTAAAAAAAAAAAAAAGAAAAAAAAAAAAAAAGAAAAGAAAAGAAAAGAAAACCCCAGGCAAAGCAGATAACAAAACCTGGCAATTACTAAGAGCATGAAAGCTGAAGAAAGAGGCAGAGAGACTAATTCTGGCTTCACAAGACCAAGCCTTAAGGACAAAGGCATGAATTGAGAAGACAGCAACAGGCAGCAAATGCTACCTCTGGAAAGAGGCTGAAGAAGCAGATTTTTAGAATATTGATTAATATTTAATATATAAAAATCTAATATATTAATATATTAGACTAATATATAAAATATCAACAATGCATGCTATAAATACAATAATACATTAAAGGTGTCATAAAATTAATATTGGGGTTAACAACTCCACAATCAGCTTCAAAAGGTCTCCTGGAAAAGTCAGCTGTTTACCTGCTTTGGAAGACCATGAGGGTGGGTGCAGTCTCTAACTCAGCGGGGAAACTGTTGCATAGGAGGAAAGCTTCCATGAACTGTTATCCACAATCAATCACATCTCCTAGTAGATGGGGACATTTAGCAAATGCTGAGTGGTCAGAATCAATCTGGGATAGGTAGTCTCTCTTAGATACCTAAACTATAAATATAAAATGTGAAAATAAACTCATGCACCTTCTACTTCCTGGCAATTAAAGAAGATCCACATTTAATGAAAGGGTGCTACAAGAATGACTGGCTTAATCATGTATGTATATATCAGTGAAACATCATCAGCTAGCCCATATTTCTGAATTCTGGACAGCAAGGGGGGGGAAAGGAAACTTTTCATAAAATAGGATTTGTCTATGGTTGATGTTATTAAAGGAAAACCTTTTAACAGCCTTGAAAGTTAGTGGGGGTTCTCCGTCTTCAGCATCTATTTGATTGGCCTTTAAGCTTACAGGAGGTTCCCTAAGCCTTTACAAAGATGGATTGGAAACCAGACGATGCTTCATATAAGATTATAATGAAAGATAGGAGTTGACAGTAACCTTTATATAATCTTCAGTTGTTTTGATACATGGCATGTGTATGGGTACCGTTTTGGTTTTCTGTGGTATAACAAGATAATATATCCAATGCATAATTTCAGTTTTCAAATAACAGATGTCAAATGACATCACTTTACTGTGAGTTCAGCTGAGGCCTAACATATCTGCTAAGGTTTTGTGTGGCAAGCTTCAGGGGTAACACCCTATCAATGCTACATCCCTAATAAAAAAATTAGTATTATCGTATTTGTTCACAAAGAAGACAGACTGAATTTAAGATAATTCCTGCACCACTGAATAAAATTAGTCAGAAAAACTATCTATCTGTTTTTATTACTTTTAGAAGATCACTTTAAAAATCAAATTATTAAGGGGAGAACTAAACTTTTTTTTGGGTAATCAGAGTACTTAGAGCAGCTCTGTAGGTGGACATTTCCATTGACTTCAATGAAAAGATGTCACATTTTAAGTAAAACTTGTATCAGGTCTCTTTGAAACTTACTGGAGTGAGTGAGTGAGTGAGTTAGGATGGCAATAATTTGGGTCTATATCATCATTATAACATAATGATGCTTGCTGTGTTCCTTCTTATTCCTGCCGGAATAATTCCCAAAGTTGAATTTGCCTTCCATAATAATATCTCAACATCAGTGAAATAAACTTTTTAGTGGACTTTCTATTATGACATCAAGATCTTTTTCCTGGGTGATTAAGACTACAGTTCAAAATACACTAAGTTGGGAAGCAAATCTCAGTCAGCCAATGATGCCAACTGGCCAATGATGCCAACACCCTGGCCAACTTTTTCTTCATGGGCACATTACAAAAGTAATGAATACAATCAAAATAACTGATTAATTGACACACAGATAGACACAATGTTAATTCATATGATTACTCTCCAGTCTTGTGTTTCATTATTTCCCTATGAAAAGTTACAACTTCTTAACAGCCTGCGGGATCTTCTGGAGGTCACACCCAGATTTAGGGGCATCACGGGCAACCTTAAGGCCCCAACTATGCCTTCCACTCAAGTGGCTGTTGTGAGTTGCTTTGCAGGCGTTTGCACTGTAAGAATAGCAAGCCTATAATGGTTATGTCATATGCAGGGGTAGGTTCTGGATCCTTTTGCTGCCGGTTCGCTCAGGGTTGCTCCGTGCGCGCGCGTGCCCGCAGCAATAAAAAAATAGCTTCTGCACAAAAGCAAAAATTAGCTTCTGCACATGCGCAGAAGCAAAATCCAAGATGGCGGCGCCCACGGAGACACCGACAGAACCGGCTCCGTGCCGTCATCGCCGGTTTACTAACGGTTCTAAAGAACCGGTTAGAACCGGTAGGAACCCACCTCTGGTCATATGAAATAGGAAGGAACCATGCCGATGGATGTATGTGCATCCATCCAGACTTCAGAATTTAGCTCTTAGCAAAGAAGGTTAATAGAGCATTCAAGACCAGTCTCACCTTTGCTTTGCTAATCGCCTCATCTATATTAATCTTCCAGGGTACTTTTTTAGTAGCTCAGTGTTTGGTATTTGGGGGGAATCTAGGGACAGAAAAAGAAGCTGTTGCTGTGCTGGGCTATGCACTCTCTAAATCGAGAGCGTTAATAATAGCTCAGAACCTCAAAATATAAGTTGTAGCTCTTATAAAAGCTCTTGAGCAAACGAAACAGATGTCCATGGAAAATACATCCAGTCACTTCCTCCAACAGCTGCTGTTGTATCCCTATTTTTTTTTCTCCCAGTAAATTTTTTTAGAGTTCACCTGTTGGGGACAAACAAGCTTCAGGACATGCACGTTTTCCTTTTCCTTGCTGCTTCGGTTTACTCCAGAAAGCGAAAGAGCTTGAGATGCACCAAAATTGGGGAAATACTGCTGACCTGGTACGCAAATTCTGGCAGCCAATAAAAGAAGATTTTCTGATTCACTGGAAAGACATGACTTTTCATTTCATTCATTGGTTGATTGATTTTTGTTTTTGTTTATAGTCATTTTAACTTGGAGCCTGGCCAGGGATTTAGGGCAATACCTAGCATTTGGCAAGGATAGAAATAGCATGTTGGCTCAAGGCGTAACAGGAAAAAAAAAAAAAGGCAAAGGGGTGAATCAGCTCCAACTTGGAAAAGGGCAAACATGAACAGTTGAAAATGAAGATTGAGAGCCAGAAGACCTACATTTGCTCTGGGTAGTAACAAGATTTCTCCCTCCCCCCCCCAATCCAAGGCTTTGTCCCTTCTAGTTATATCAAAGCAGTTAGTTCAGTAACAGAATAACAGAGTTGGAAGGGACCTTGGAGGTCTTCTAGTCCAACCCCCAGCTCAAGCAGGAGACTACAAATTATTTTTAAATTGGTTATCATGACTAACTTTAGTTCTACTGATACTTTAGGCCAGAGGTCTTCAAACTTGGCAACTTTAAGACTTGTGGACTTCAACTCCCAGAATTCTCCAGCCAGCATAGCTGGCTGGAGAATTCTGGGAGTTGAAGTCCACAAGTCTTAAAATTGCCAAGTTTGAGGACCCCTGCTTTAGGCAAAAGCTCATGTACATTAAGATAAATTACTTATATTTTTATTTTAAATATTTAGGGGCAAGAAATTGTTACAATATTGTCATGGAGGTGCCATCATCGCTGAAGTATTTTTTGCTGTTGTTAATTAGATATACATATATGGTACCCTATTCGTATATTAGGGTGTCTTAACATGGAACACACAATGCCTGTTCCAGTCTGTCCTCCTGATATTATTTTCCTTTTATTTTATATATTTTGGACAGTCCATGGCTTCCATGTGCTACAAAATTGTGATACTATTGGCTTCACCTCTGGGACACGGCTAAGAGGAGAGTTAAGCTACCTAGAAATAAGCAGAGAAAATAAAGCTTGGCATTTTTCCATAGGTTCTGTCAAATGGTCTAGAAGAGATTCAGACTGGGTTTGTTGCTAGTGAACTAGAGTGAATGAGTGAAGTAGAGTGTAAGAAACTTTCCAAGAAGAATATGGGAAATAGGGAACTCTTAATCTCTGCTTTCTTTAAGGAATTGGTGTGGACCAGACAATGTGCAAGACTAAAGGAATGATAGTTTAAATTTGTGCCTCTTTCCAAGAAAATAATTTAACTTTTTTTTAAAAAAGCATGGCAGCAAATACAGTTTATGACAGTACTACTTTTGGCTGTCCAAAACAAGCAAGGCACATTGCTTCTTATTAAGAGCTCAATGAACATCACTGTATTGCTTGTCATGACTAACAATTGTGTTTTGGAGAAACACAGAGCCTCAAATAATGGGAGGAGCTCCAGTGATTCCAAGTAGATTTACTTCTTCTTGAATATTACATGGTCATTGTGACCAGAGCAGAAAAGAAAGTGATGGATTGCTGGTGACACATAGCTGATTCTAGCCAATAGTAGGACAGTTTAATTGTCCTTTCACTAATCAGCTACTACTTCTGAATTAGTTTCCAAGACAGGTGTGTGCATTTCTTTTATTGAAGTTCAAACAGTACCATAGTGGGCCTCCATAATGGATTACAACCTGCATTAGAATTAACCAAGAATGCTATCAACACAAATTAAATATTAACGTTGGATGTAGCAACATTTATCTTCTATGAAAGTATGCATTCAGAGTTGGGTAGTCTAAGGGACATTTCACAGGTATTCTTAAGCATAAGATATAATTTGGCTGTACTCCACAAGCCACCTCGGGATATGACTTGAGATCTTGGGAAGGGATCTCCTAATTGTAATATGGAATTTTCTCTTCTCAAAACCACCTTTTGGACTTTAATGTCAATTATCCAAACTGCAAATGAGAGACAGATAGAAATTCTTGTGTCATTTATTTTGAAGATCAATTTATTGCAACAATTCATGCTATGAGAATGACAGAATAGATGACAACTGTCCACTAGATGCTATATATGGACCAACTACAGTGACAGTTCTCTGTGTATCTGTTATAGAGAGATAGATTCAGTAATATTAGTGCTACATAATTTTTTAAAATTCAAACCTTTATTGTCAATGCACAACATGTGTACAATTGGCTGAGCCTCCCTTAGTGCACCCTCCCAACACAAACACATTTCAATAACTCACAGTGAAAGAAAGAAAAGCCCTAACCCAGTAAATCATACTAACAAACACACAATCCTCTATACATATATGTGCGTAACATTACATTATAATATATTGCACCAATATGAACATGTTGCACGTTGCACCGGCCCTGCAAGTCTGTCATACTACATACTTATGATGTTATGTTGCATTCAGGAGTCTGACAGCCCACGGATAAAAGCTGTTCTTCAGCCTGTTTGTACGACTGGCTATGCTTCTATATCTCCTGCCCGATGGTAGGAGAGTAAAGAAGTGCTGACCAGGGTGTGAGTCGTCCCTGAGGATTTTCCTCACTCTTCTAAAGCAGCGAGTCCTAGCGATTTCATCTAGTGGTGTCAGGGGACAGCCCATGATGTTTTGTGCCGTGCTCATCACCCACTGTAATGTCTTTCTATCCGTGGTTGTCAAGCCAGCATACCACACTGTAATGCAATAAGTGAGGACGCTTTCTATTGTGGACCGGTGAAAGGAGATCATCAGTTGTTATTCCACCTTGTTCTTCTGCAAGACCCTAAGGAAGTGGAGTCTCTTTTAGGCCTTCCTGGCCACCTGGATTGTGTTGTTTCTCCAGGTGAGATCTTCGCTAAGATGGACTCCCAGGAATTTGAAGGAGGGGACTCTCTCCACACAGCCCCCCCTCGATGTAAAGTGGGGCAGGTTCCTCTCTCTTCTTCCGGAAGTCTAGCACCATCTCCTTTGTCTTGCTGTTCAGGTGCAGGTTGTTTCCTGAGCACCATGTGGATAATTTTTGAACCTCCCCCCTGTATGCTGCTTCGTCTCCAGAATCAGAATCTGTGGCTTCACTAGTTGATCTTCAAAATTTCTTCCAGTTCAATTAATCTAATTATAATATCCTTAAAATGGTATTTAGAGCTGACATCTCTGGCAATGGCCTGGGAAAATGGGTCAGTGTTGCATATCTGGATATCTGTTTATATCAATCCAGAATCTGGTGAAAGTAGTAAGCTATCCCTAGCATTTTATGTATTTATTAATATCCCACCTTTATTATTTTATAAATAACTCAAAGTGGTGAACATATCTGATACTCCTTTCTCCTCCTATTTTTCTCACAACAACAACCCTATGAGGTGAGTTGGGATGAAAGAGGAAGTGGCCTAGAGTCACCTAGCCAACTTTCAAGCCTAAGGTGGAACTAGAACTCATGGTCTCCTGGTTTCTAACCTGTTGCCTTAATCTCTAGACCAAACTGTCTCTTTCATGCTCAAATTACAGTGAGTATTGTTGCAAGGAATGTGGACAAGTAAAATCATGCAACTACAATACCAAGAACTAAAATCAGTGGTGGGTTGCTCTCGGTTCAGCCCAGTTCTTAGAACCGGTAGCGGCGGAGGCGGGAGGCTCCGCCCACCTGCCCAGGACGCTTCTGCGCAAGCGCGCACGCTAACCAGTAGTAAAGGGTTTTAGAACCCACTACTGACTACAATGCTGTTTGGATTAATATCAAGAACCCATCCCTAGCTTCCTAATTATTTTAAACCTAATGGCCTTTTAAAACAAGATCTGTGTCTGTTGAAATTGCCCTTACTCTTGTGTTCCTTATACAGATGGGTCAGGAAAGGATCAGATATATTTCTTTCTCAAATCACTAGCAGTGATCTGACTTATTTCTCATTATCCCTAAATGTTTGGTATTGTTCAAATCTGAATATATAGGCTGCTGAAACCAGCTCTGAGTTAATTTGCAATTTAAAATTGGTCCCCTTTGGAGAGCCAACCAAGATGTTTACTGTTGAACACTGGAGGCTCTGCTTCTAGATTTCCAGAAGCAGCCTGGTTTAGGACCAATCTCAAACTCTCATCAGCTGTTTCAGCTGTTGGATATCAGCATTTTTCTTCTTATAGTTCTTTCTCCACCCTGATGATAGTAATGATGTATAGGAACTGAGATGATGCAAGGGCACTTTAATGAATACCTAATGAGAAATGGGTGATAGTTTTCAAGGAGACCCAGTAACATTTTTCATGACAGATATTGAGTCTCATTCCTCCAACAAGTGCTGTTCATTTGCATCTCTGTGTCTACAGAGCCAATGGCACATGTTCCAAGGGCCATCTTTTTGGTTTGGGCTAACAAGGTGATGGGAGGGATCTTACACTCATGGCCACTCCCTTTGCCCTGCCTCCATTGTATCTTAACATAGCATTGGTTATGGGTTTTGTGGTTATTCTCATTGTTATCATCATTCCTTCCCAGAGGAAGGCAAGCTTTTCTCCTCAGTTCTCCTCTTTAATATGACCTTAAACAAGCTCATAAGAATTGCCTTTCTTTAAATATATATTCAATGGCTGGGTGGGAAAAAATGTTAGCGATGTTAGTGATGTATAAAATGTTTTATAGGTGGCACCTCCCATCTGCAAGATTGGCAAAGATGTTCCCCAACATCCCGTCAAATTGCTGGAAATGTAATCAAAGCCAGGGAACGTACTATCACATGTGGTGGACGTGCCCCAAAGCAAAACAATATTGGAGTAAAATTAGAATACAACTAGAAGAGATAACCATACAACGCATAGAGATGAAGCCTGAAATATTTTTTACTAGGAATATTACCAGAGACCTACAAGAAAAATATACAATATTTAATCATACATATCACAACAGCGGCAAGGATAATATACGCACAAAACTGGAAAAATAAAAATACACCAACAGAAGAAAATTTTGATTAGAAAAGTTTTAGAGTGTGCAGAAATGGACAAACTTACAAAGGAACTACAAGAAAAGGAGGAAACAGAATATTATAAAGTATGGGAGAAATGGTACGAGTGGTTAGAGAAGAGGGTTAAAGGATAAGATAAAAGTAAAAGGAAGATGTTATAGGAGTTAAAGAGCAGTAATAAATAAATGCAAATAGAATGGATATAGAATGTATAGTAGAAATTGGGTACACAGTTATTATTATATATATAAATTGATTTATGAATTATATGTATAAAGGGTAAATTGAAGTAGGAGAGGGGAAAATTGAATATGTAGAAATGTTTACCGATGTGAAAATGTTGAAAAGAAGGAAATTGTATAAATTTCTATTTTTGTTTTAAAAAAAAAACCTGTTCAATAAAAATTATTTTTTTAAAAAAACACAAGCTCATAAGAATTGCCTTTCTTTAAATATATATTCAATGGCTGGGTGGGAAAAAATGTTAGATATGTTAGTGATAAAACATGGACTCTGTTCCTCATTTCAATAATCTTTAATATGTTGTGCCTTAAGAATAGTTTGTTTTCTTGTGGCAGCCTTATATAGCTACTTTCTGAGATATCTAAAGATCAACAGACACCAATTTAGTTCCGGAATATAATAACGATCAACCGGAAAGTAACATAATTTATCAATTTACCTTCTGGGTTTTCAGTAATTCACTGAGTTTTAATTTGCAAAGAGATTTACAAATACATCTGTGTTATGTAAACATATATGTAGGTGTAAAGTATGACACTATTAATCTTTTTCCCCTATTTTTATCCTCTCTGTATTGGATAGTAACAGCTGATCAGGTGAAATACTGTACGAGAACAACATATGGCTTTATCTTTGATGGAGCCAAGTATGGCTCTGTGATTAATTTGAGGAGTTTTTTAAGTACCTCACTGCCTTGATAATTCTTTCCATTTGGATGACATGAACGTTCCAAAACAAAATTTCAGGCCTGGATTAAAAGGGTTTTACACACACACGAGTGAGCTAATAAAGATGATGAAGCTTATTTTGCTTTGAAGTCAAAGAATCTTCTTTGATAGGAGTAAAACATCCTGGTGGGAACAACAGGAAGCCACCATAAAGTAAGCTTGACTTTTGCTAGTTTATGCAGTTGATATTTGTGTCAAAGCATCCGTATCGTTTATATAGACCAGGGGTGTCAAACTCAAGGCCCAGGGGCCAGATCCGGCCCGTGGGGTGCTTAGATCTGGCCCATGGGACCACCCTGGAAACAGCGAAGGACCGACCCATGGTGCCTCTGCCAGTGAAAACAGAGCTGCAGTTCCAACCCTGCAGAGGGTTGCAGGAGGCCATTGCAGCCGAAAATGGAGCTCGGGAGCCGTTTTCATTGGCAGAACACTCAGGCCACCACAGGCGCCCCCAACACGAGTGATGTCGAGCTGGCCACATCCACCCTGGCCACGCCCACCCCAGCCCCCTGAGGTCAAACACAACCCTGATGCGTCCTTCAATGAAATCAAGTTTGACACCCCTGCTCTATATGACAATGATTTTATTTAGTTTTGCTTTTTTTTTTTCTTTTAAAACTTGTGACTGGAATTTGAAATTGGTCAGCTAAATCTGAAGTAGGTGTGTTTTTTTTCTTTGTAAATGATTGAATTTATCTGAATCCCTCAATTTCTTTCAAATGGTCCATAAGTCATCTGTACTCCCCAGGCATATTGATGCATTTTCATCTTGTTTATTTGTTATTTTCTTTTAAAACACATCTAAAGGATGTCTCCTCTCCCATCCCCCAAGTTATAGAATAACTTACATTATGACTACCATTTCTTCTTTTTAACGCCTTTGAGTCAATGTTGATTCCTGGCAATTGCCTGGAAAAATCCCTGCAGTCTTCTTGGCAAGTTTTCAGAAGGGGTTTGCCCTTACCTCGTTCCTAGGGCTGAGAGAGAGAATGACCTGTCCAAGGTTACCCAAATGGCTTTATGCCTCAATCAATATTAGAACTCTTGGTCTTCTTGCTTCTAGACTGGTGCTTTTAACGCTACACCAAGCTGACCATACTATCAGATCTTGTAATGGGCTGTGAGAATAACCTCAAGGAACAGGAAGAAGAGCTTTAACCAAGAAGATTGGTCAGATAAGGGAAATCTGAGTCCAAAGCAGGAATGTAATTTGACAAAGAGTCTCAGGCATGAGCCTGCCTAGTTCCCTTGAATGAAAAGGCAGGGAAGAGACAGGCACATTCATATTATAAGATTCTCTGACTGTAACCTGTAATAAATGTATATTGACATTCATGACTTTGTTTTTTCTTTCTTCTGGACTAACTGGCTGACAGATCTAGGCTAAAAAAGCCCACTAGAAGGTAGCAAAGTGCTAGAATGCATGATGATTTCTTTGTTGCCATCTAGTGGTTAACTGGATTCCTGCAGTCCAGATCTTGTAGCTCTGGTTCATATTTTTCTGACACTAAAACTTATTGTTCGCAGCAAAGTAATTATTTTGCTGAACAATAAATCTCATTTTTGCTAGAACAGCAGTCAGCTAAACAATGCCATCTATGAATCATTTCTCAAACAGCTCTGCATGCTTGTTTGTTTGCCTAGTCCATTCCCCTCTTTCTCTCTTCCAAGGCTGTCTCACAGCCCATCCATTCCCTCAAGCCCTATTATATGTTATTCCTTGTATTTATGAACAGGAAACAGTAGCCTCTGTCAGTGCCACCTTCATTAACAATTAGTATATCTTTTGTAAAAAAAAAAAGTTTGGCAAAATCCTTTTTTCTCTTCCTGGCTGTAACAGGTTGTTTCTGTTTTCCTTAAGATGCAATGCCATTTCCTGTTGTTGTTGTTAAGAGCACTAAATACTTTCCCGAGTATTGTGGAAACGTTTTCTGGCTATTATCCCATATCCAGCATGTTTAAAGCATGGGGATTTCTTTTATATTTGAATGAATGGATGACAAAATACCTCCAGAGAAAATCTGAGAAAAGTGACAAATTAAATGTGGTATTTGAACAATTTTCCTGTCTTCTTGCTGGAAATGTTCAGGTCAACAAGGGCACATTTCCAAAAATGAAATAATCAAACTAAGTTATGTAACAGAAAACCCAAATGCATATGTTAACCTCATGTAATTTGTGAACCACCAAGCCGGTCACCTCTCACTAGCTAAATACTGACAGGAACTGCCAACCTGTCTTCACCAGCATCGTCAAGTTGCAAGAAAACCCAGCAGGTTGACTGAACCAGTGGTGGGATTCAATTTTTTTTACTACCGGTTCTGTGGGCGTGGCTTGGTGGGCTTGGCAGGGGAAGGATACTGCAAAATCTCCATTCCCTCCCCACTCCAGGGGAAGGATACTGCAAAATCTCCATTCCCTCCCGATCAGCTGGGACTCAGGAGGCAGAGAATAGACAGGGGCAGGGCCAGTCAGAGATAGTATTTACCAGTTCTCCGAACTACTCAAAATTTCCGCTACCAGTTCTCCAGAACTGGTCAGAACCTGCTGAAACCCACCTCTGGACTGAACCCTTTGGAGGCGAGTCCTGATGGGCCATGTGTGAATTCATGTGTTGGAAGTAAGAGATTAAGAAGACCCGGCTAATCCAATCCTTCTGTGCCACAATGATCAACCAGGAAGCTAAAAGGTAGCACGTATGGTGTTATGATTGAAACCTAATCTTAACTGATCCAGAAGAGCGAGGACTTTCACTTAAGAGCCACCCTTAATTATCTGAATCTCAGTAACGACAAGACAAAGTTTTCCTTCGGTGCAGTTGAGGACAGAAGTGATTTAAGAAGAAAGAAGCAGGCCTCCCTGATCAAGAGGTCAGTGGTACAGTAGCATGGCTATTATTAGTTAAGGTGCTGGGCTGATCCTGGGAGAATTGAGGTTCTAATTCACCACCATCTGTAGAAATGCAGTGGGTGGCTTTGGCTAATCCTTCTCTTTCAGCTTGAAATTCTCACAAGATGGCGGTTGTGGGAAAGATAGGAGGAAGTAACTTGTATGCCTCATTGAGCAATTATATGAAAGGTGGAACGTAACTCTAAAAACTACAATACAATGTGGTTCAATAATTATTTTGCCCCTACCATTATTGTCACATGCTCATCCTCTGGCTAGTACAGCAATAACCTTCCTCCTAGAATTTGTGTTTTTCCCAGTCTATTTCTGTGATCTTTCCAAAGAGTTGTCTTTTTGGCTAATTGCTTGATTAGGGGCATTTCCAAGATCATTAAAAAGTAAGCCTTTTTTTTTTCATATTGGATCAGAAGATGGGAAAAGCTGAGACAATAGATGTGGCAAGACAAGGATACCCATTCACGGTGCTTGTTTTCAATCAGCAGGTAGGTACATTTTTTTTTGTGGTGCATTTAGGTACATTTTTTAGGTGCATTTTTTTTGTCCAACAGTGAATTTGTTGTTAAAAAGGAAGAGGAAATACAATAGGGTAGTCTGGATATTTAGTTAGAAGCTTTGAATCAATAGAAACGCAGTTGAATCACATCTTTGTATTGAATTGGATTTTTCTGAAAAATGTTGGAATGTTTTGCTTCACTCTGAGAAACCAGTTGGTTTTTCTGTTTTATCTGTCTTTGCAGAACAGTTTCCATTTTCTTTCCATGTAGAGACCAAGTTGGCAAAAGTGGGATGTGGCAAGCTGCCCAATATTGACACAAATAGCCAGCCAATGAATTTTTTCATGTCTGTGTGTGCCCTGCTCACTCACACACACATAATGGTGGTTTAGTGGTTTATTAATATTCCCCACCAATTCCCTTCACCAGAACTGTCCCAATTAAGTCCAGGCAAAACCAGGCCAATGCTAGTCCACAGAGTAATGACCAATGAGTCCATTAGGCACTTGAAAGCTTTCCAAACAAGACAATCCATCAGGCAAAATTAAATTCACAACACAAGAGGATTCATGAGGCAAGAAAAGTCCAGAGTTCACAAGGCACGATCCAAAGTCAAGGCATGGTGTCAATCCAAAGCAAGGCAGAAATCACAATGACCAGGAAATACATAGCTAAGAAATGAACACGTTGTTCCCAGCATCGTCTCCATCTGTCTGCTGTGCTAAATAGCCAACTTCTGGTGCAGCCCACCAAGAAAGACGAGACTGCCTCTTCATGAGCAATTGGACTGACCTTTTCTGCTCCTGCCTTTTCTCTGCCCTATGTGTTCTTGGATCAGGTGCAGAAGGCAGTTCCTCTTCCTCCTCACTGGACCAGCTGCAGCTGCATGCTTTCCCCACCTGAAGACTCAGGGCTGTCCTGCTGCAGCCGTGCTTCAGCCAAATCCCTCTCAGCCAGCTACTCAGAGCCATTGACCAACTCCCCTCCTGATGTGCCTGGGATTGGTTCATCCTCCTCCCAATTGACATCTGGAGAGGTATCTGGGGAAGCGTCCAGGGGGAGTCATCACACTCTGAAAACTCTGCCTATCAGGGCATCTTGGGGGTGGGAACATGCTACTGGTACTTGTGCCTCTGCTCTGCTGTGAGTGTGTTGCCAACTGGCATCTCTTGGGGAATAAAGAGTGGAGGCCAGCTGCATTACTCCAAAGCCTTTGATGCTCCTACCAAGCAGCCACAAAAGGAGCATGGCCTGCCAGCACATTTCAGGACCATTTCTTTCCTGAGTGGTTTGGAGGCTACTGTGCTATCCTTGCCTCATCCTTAAAAGCAATCTTATGGGGGCAAAGCTTAATTGAAGTAAAATTCTTGAAGTCTACACCTAGGGTTTGGCAGGTGTCCTCTAAAGAGTCTTCCATCTCTGTTATATTCATTCAATTCTGGAAAAAAAAAAAGAAGCTGGAAACTTTTGAAACTTCCCCACTGAAGTCTTTGGTCAAAGTGTTCTTCTTTTTTCAAAATGAAATCTTGAATCTCCAGGTTTTTATTTGATTCAGACCTTGAATTGGTTTGCCTCCAAATCTTGAAACACAGACTGAATCATGCCACTGTAAATCTCCAATCTCTAGTTTGATCAGGCCTGATTCATATGTCTCCCCAATTGTACAATTGTGATTAATGAAAAAGAATATGGGAATGCGTATTTTATAATATATACTGAAGGTTGGAAGGGAGAGTAGCTAATCTGCCCCCTCTCTCTTTGTCCTTCTTGCTTTCGTTCAACAACGAAACTGGTTACATTAATTCTTATTTTCCAATATGATGAATGTGATGAGAAAGGATCACCAACATCCTGTTCATGTCAAATCCTATCAACTCTCTAGGCTAATAATAAGCTGTTTTTGTTGAAGATAGTGTCGCTTTTTCAACCTGAAACATATTAAGAGAGCTAAGAGAAGGAAAAGCCTCTCTCCTGGTTCATCCCAAACTGGAAAAGAATGGAAAAAGAGAGCCCAGGTTGCTTTTCCAGGATTTAAATGTTAACTTGGCAGTTGTCACATGTTTCAGCAGGGAACCTGTACAGAACAGTGGGCTGGATTGGATCAAAAGAAGGATTGCTGGCTCGGATACAGTACCTTTTAAAAATGAAACACATCAGCAATAAATCACCATGAACGTGTCAGCCAGTCCTTTTTCTGTTTCCATCTAACGTAACCCAGGGGTGAATAAAAATGTCAAACAGTTTCTTCAGAGAGCCTTTACTTACTCAACTTTTAGTATCAAGAGAAAGGTACATTTAGGCTTCCTGAGCAGTAACAGACAAGAAATTTTGCACACAAGGAGCATTTATACATCTCATACATCTTCGCAGGTAATAATGAAGTATCTGAGGGAGACGGAAAAATTAAGAAATATGAAGTATAAATAAATAAAAATCTTACTATTTAGTCACATTCTGATTTTGCTGATATTTAATTAAACTGTCTTAATATAAAATGGTTAAAAAGCAGGAAATAATTCCATATATCAAGAACATGGTTTGCTAGAATTTGTGAAGAAAAGGTTATGCAAAAATGTGTGAACCAAAAGATATACAAAGGTGAGTGGGAACCTTGTTGAAAAGTAACAATATCAGCTGCAGTGTTATTATGATCTAAAAATGAGGCAAAAGTAGAGAATTTAATAGGGCTTAATTTGTAGAAAATATAGATTTCCTAATGGAATGGATCTGAGATAAAGGCCATATCCACACTTTCAATCATCATTTCATGAGTACCAGATGGTCAGCTTTGTTCTCTACCTACTTCCATCATAACTATTAAACTCTCTTGGCTGCCATATTTTTCTCATGCCTTTTCCACATAACTCCAGTTTTTCTTTGCTACTGAAGTACATTATACAATCCTATGGTAGAACATGGAACAAAGGAACAATCCTTTTCTTTTGACTATCCTCACATCAGAACAAGGATAGTGCAGTAGGCTCTATCTCAAGGTCAAACAAGAGAATGTGTCCTTCCAATTTTAGTATATGTGCTGCTGAAGTGAGCACATACAAGAGAATGTGGAAGGGATGTGTGAAAGCATCTATGTGGGCAAAAGTCAGGGGGGAGGAAGAGGGGGGGAGGAGGAGGGGGAGGGGGAGGAGGAGGAGATGGATGACTCTGAGCTTGGTTGTTCTCTTGCAGATGTTACATTAGCCAAATAGGGAATATCAGAAGTGAAGGAGGAAAAGAAAGGTTAATTGAGGATTGAGTAGTCTCTAAAAGGAAAAGGCAGGCTAGTCTCCCCTGCAGAGATGGGAAGGACAAGAAGTAGGGGAACAACCAAAGAGGCCCTGTGGCAGCCATAATCCAACCTGAGCCCCACTGCCAAAACCATTGCAATCTGGTGTTCAATCAGCTTTAGAACAGCTGGGAGCAGCATAGGAGACAAGCAGCTTAGGCTACAGTCCAGGATTGCCCAAAGGCAGGCATTTAGATGAAATCTACCCTGCACTTTTCCCCTCGCCTTTTACTAGGCAGAGTTCAAAGGGATTTTGCGATAAATTCACTGGATTCAAATCTGAGGTCACGGGCAGGGCTTTCCAAATGTAAGCTTATGTCTCAGTGTGCCCAAAATCAGAAGAGGATAGGACAAGGTGCTCGTTAGCGCTTCGTAACTGATCAACCCAAACTTGACAACCTTAATCCTGGTTTGTTCCCCGAATTACTGGGTGAGACATGTTGCCGAGAGACCCTGGTGAGGAGGTCACATTGCTTTTATTATATTCAAGGATTGAATTGAATTTGCGTTGAGGATGAAGTGGGAAGTCACCTTATTTGTACTGAAACCCAAAAGGCGGGGAATTTTAGTAGGATATTGGGGTAATGCCTGAAGAAAGAAACAGTGGAGGAACTGCTCAGCTTAGCTTGGTAGGCAGACCAGCCAGTGTTATTTTTTCCTCTTTTAAAAATGTCTTTTTATAAAGACAATGAGCAGTGAGGAAGTGGCAGAGGCTGCCCTGCCTCGAGAACCATTTTTGTCCTTAACTTCTCTACCAACACAGTTCCAGCAGCAAAGAAAGCCCAAGAGATCTACTGCAAGAGAGAAGAACTTTCCAGAGTGACTTTGTACCAGAAAAGAAAAATCTGCAAAACCTTTCTTAGAAGAGATAGCTAAGTTTGGATAAAGCTGAACCTTCAGATTAGTAAGAAAGTTGTATTGTTCCAAATTCAGGGAATTATTGTTAATGAACACCAATGTTTAACAACTTCCCAGTAGGGAAATGAGATTGCTGTAATTGTGGTAAGAGACTGTTCCATTACAGTATACATCTAGGAAGGACTTATTCTTCCTGCATTTCGGTACTTGCCAGTACACGATTTCCACTGTAAGCACACTTGCTTATTTAATTCTGTTTACTCTTATGATAAAATAAGTGACCTCTTGCTTAAGCATGCAAAAGCAGTTGAACATTAAGTTGCAGAAAGATATGGCAGTTTCCACTGTTACGTTATTCAACAATTCATATTGTACAAGTCAAACAACTTGAAAGGTACAGAAAGCACAAAGTCGAGGAGTTACAGGCTTGTGCCAACGTCTACAGCTTTAAAACTGACCTAGAATTAACATCCTGAATTGCAAAAGCATTTAATAGAGTCTCTTAAGCTTTTTTTTCCCGTCTGACCCCTCCTTGCATTTAAAAATTATGGAGGCCCCCAAAAGAGCTTTTGTTTATTGTATTTATCGAAATTTATCACAATATTTTTTTAAATGGTGCATTTACAACCACTACTCTTCTCACAATTGTTTTTATGGGGTTTTAATTTTGTATTATTTTTTAGCAAGGGCTGGCAAATAATTTTGTTTATGCAGACCCCTCCCCCAAGAGGATCTTAGGGAGCCACAAGTGTCTTAAGGCTACACTTTAAGAAACATTGAGCTTGGAATTTTAAGTAATTTTTGCTGAATATTTGTGTGGGGGGAAAAAGAATAAGTAAAAAATAGTTTTAGTGAGCTGAAGTATTTTCTCCTCCATGCCCACCAAAAATAACCAAAGTTGATCCACTGGTTAGGTTGTAGCCGATCTATGCTGTTTTATATTGTCCCAAAAACAAAAGTTAAATAGCCAAGTGGGAAAGGATGAGAGGAGTGTTACTTGGTTTTTGTATGCTGGGAAGCCTTTTCTATCTCTAGACAGAGTGCTAAAGGACCGCATGGAAGCCGGGAAAGAAAAGGAAGCAGTGCTATGTTTGCCTAGGCAAGAGGCGATGACATCTATTCCTTCTGCTCCAATGTAAAGGCCACCTTGCTCTTTCAAGTGTTGATCAAATAGGGAAATTAAGTTTTCATCCCGGAAGCAAATCTCCAAAGTTAGGGAACCCATCTGGTTTAATAGCAATAACACTTAGACTTCTATACCGTTTCACAGTGCTTTACAGCCCTCTCTAAGCGGTTTACAGAGTCAGCATATTGCCCCCAACAATCTTTTGTTGCCCCCATTTTACCCACCTTGGAAGGATGGAAGGCTGAGTCAACCTTGAGCCTGGTGAGACCCAAACTGCCAAACTGCAGGCAGCCAGCAGGCAGCAGAAGTAGCCTGCAGTACTGCATTCTAACCACTGCGCCACCCCGGCTCTAATCCTAGTTTTACATTTTCAGCCTTGAGAAGACAAAGACAATCTCACATTTTAAGAACCAGGCAACATTTCCACATGGTTTTCAAGATAATCATAGTTTATCAGCTCATGGTAGCCCTGGAACTGCCCCAAATATCTTCCCTGTTCTTCTTTTCCAGGCAGGAGGATGATAGGGAATTAGTGATCTTTAATTTTATTTTTATTTTAATTTATATACCTTCTAATGGGCTCTTGTTCCTTTTACTTCCAAGGAGGATTCCACATTGTGTTTAATTATGCTCTAAAGATGTGACACCTGTTCTAAACATGGGGGTTCTAACTGCATAAATAGGTAGAGTTATGCATGGTTCAAAATAATTTGGGAAGAGAAGGTTCAGACAAGGGGTGAAATCCAGCAGGTTCTGACAGGTTCTGGAGAACCGGTAGCAGAAATTTTGAGTAGTTCGGAGAACCGGTAGAGGAAATTTTGAGTAGTTTGGAGAACTGGCAAATACCACCTCTGGCTGGCCCCAGAGTGGGGTGGGAATGGAGATTTTGCAATATCCTTCCCCCAGGAGTGGGGAGGGAATGGGGATTTTGCAGTATCCTTACCCCAGGAGTGGGGAAGGAATGGAGATTTTGCAGTATCCTTCCCCTGGAGTGGGGAAGGAATGGAGATTTTGCAGTATCCTTCCCCTGGAGTGGGGAGGGAATTGAGATTTTGCAGTATCCTTCCCCAGGAGTGGGGAAGGAATGGAGATTTTGCAGTATCCTTCCCCTGCCATGTCCACCAAGCCACACCACACCCACCAAGCCACAGCCACAGAACCGGTAGTAAAAAAAATTGGATTTCACCACTGGTTCAGACCACATGTAAGCTTAGTGCACATTGCTAGTCAATTAAGCAGCATGTTATTTTTCAGGCTTCTATATGAGCCTAAAAGAATTTCAGGATGCTTTAAGGAGTTGTCTTATCATAGTTAATGCTTGATTTTATCGTTATTATCATTTTTTTTTTGCCCAAACTCATCTGGAAGCTATAAAAAAAAACCTATTTGCTTTACTGACTAGCAAAGAGATGCTGGCTTATGTTTTCATGAGATCATAATGGCTTTTTTTTCCAAATCACTATTGAAGATATATGCCTTGTTCTATGAGAGATAGAGAAATTTAAAAAAAAAGGGGGGGGAAGGATTTTTGTAAGTGGAGGGATGTCCAACTCTAAAAAAAATTGCCCCTCTTCCCACTGGAGTTGAATCAGGGTGCAGTTGTAAGGAAAAACAGTGGATCTGTGCCTCAGATACTAATTCATATCTCAATTCAACAGAACATTAACAATTTAAGTTGGACACAGTGAATTTGCATTTAAAATAAAAACATCCATAAATGTTTAACTCACAGTATGGAATGGATTTTCATAGGAAAAGAAATTAAAACATATATATCAGTGGTGGGATTCAATTTTTTTTACTACCGGTTCTATGGGTGTGGCTTGGTGGGCGTGGCTTGGTGGTCATGTGAGTGGGTGGGTGTGGATCAGTGGTCATGCGAGTGGGTGGGCGTGGCCAACTCAATGTCACTCACACCCAGTCACATGACCCCCTCCAGCCACACCTACCCAGGTTTTGTGGCTCCCGGTGTTTTCTGTGGGAAATGGGTCATGTGACTGGGTGGGCGTGGTCAACTTGATTGGTCTCACCCTTAGGAAATTTCTCCTTAGTCCAACTCACAATAAAATAGCACAATAAAATAGCACTGTTCCAATATTTAGAATAGAATAGAATAACAGAGTTGGAAAGGACCTTGGAGGTCTTCTAGTCCAACCCCCTGCTTAGGCAGGAATCCCTACACCACTTCAGACAAATGATTATCCAATCTCTTCTTAAAAAATTTCCAGTGTTGGAGCATTTACAACTTCTGGAGGCAAGTTGTGCC
>QLTV01002260.1:3540190-3553926 GCA_003457575.1 Thermophis baileyi
TTGATTGGTCTCACCCTTAGGAAATTTCTCCTTAGTCCAACTCACAATAAAATAGCACAATAAAATAGCACTGTTCCAATATTTAGAATAGAATAGAATAACAGAGTTGGAAAGGACCGGGGAGGTCTTCTAGTCCAACCCCCTGTTTAGTCAGGAATCCCTACACCACTTCAGACAAATGATTATCCAATCTCTTCTTAAAAACTTCCAGTGTTGGAGCATTTACAACTTCTGGAGGCAAGTTGTTCCACTGATTAATTGTTCTGTCAGGAAATTTGAGGGGTTCCTACAAAAATGAGGGAGTCAATCTATTTTCCAAAGCACCAAAAGGCACAACAAGAAACAATGGATGGAAACTAACCAAAGAGAGAAGCAACCTAGGACTAAGAAGAAATTTCCTAAGGGTGAGACCAATCAACCAATGGAATAGCTTGCCTTCAGAAGTTGTGGGTACTCCATCACTAGAGGCTTTCAAAAAGAGTGAGGGAAGTACACCCCAAAAGAACAGTGCCAGGAACAATTAAAACAATGCAAAAAACTTAAAATAGCCATTCCCCTTTTTTAAAAAAGTCAACCCTAAAGCAAACACAGCAGAGAGGGAAACTAAGAGCAGCTGCTCAGGCTAATTGAAAGCCTGGGTATGCTGCCAAAAGCCATTAACCCTTCCAACTCTATTATTCTTTGTTCTCTATGTTCTAAATTGGGTGCTTCACAGCAGAAGCAATACAGATGGCTGGACCACACATGCATTAAATTCACAGCCTGTATGATCAAGCTGCATCATTGTCCCCTCCTGTATCTTTTCCCCCAGGGAGAAACAAGAAGTAGCCTATACTGCAGCAGCTATAAAAGGTCTTGGGAAACTCCAGGGAGTATCAGCGGATCACAGAAGTGTTACTTAATACCCTTTATAATGAAAATGTTTGTAATCTTGTCCTCCTTCCTGAAGGGAAGAGGCTAATCCCATCCCTAGATGGGTGATTGATGGGTTTCCCTGCCCTAATCCTGTCAGTTTCTGTTGTTTATTGACTTGATTCAGCTTGTATCAGCTGCATTCCAGATGCAACTGTTAAGTGGAGCTTAACTGAAGGGAGAGAGAGAGAGAGAGAGAGAGAGAGAGAGAGAGAGACAGAGAGAGAGAGAACCCTCTCTTGCACTTTATTTTTAACCAGTTCTCCGAACTGCCTAAGCAATTTACTAACTATCTCACAGGTGGGATTCAACTATATATATAAAATGTTCATTATGGATCATAACATAGAGAATTTATATAAGCTAAAGATACATTCCAATTATTCAAAGGATGCATTTTACATGGAATATTGTCTTAAGATAGTGGTTTTTTTTGCTGAGCTATTCTGTCATGAAATAAATCTAATATCAACTTCTGAGATTCTTTTAAATGTCTTTTTCTTCCTGGATTTAGTGTTCATTTTTTTTAAATACATCTGACCAGAATATTTTGCAAGAGAGGGAGAGAGAGAGAGAGAGAGAGAGAGAGAGAGAGAGAGAGAAATGCTAATGGCTTTGAATCCTAGGATTAGAAATGATTTAAATGTCCTCAAGTCCCAAAGCAGAAAATAGAAATGTAGAGATGGAGTTTAAGTCCATTGCTCATCCTTCAGATAGAACTGCATCTAAGCCTATTAATCATTATGCTAAATAGTCTAAAGGATCCTAGCCAAATCCTTCATTAAGGCTGACTTTACCTAATCATGAGAATAACTCTAATAGCTAGGATATTCCAAGGACTATTGAAAATCATTGATTTAAGTTTTTTTTTCCTCATTGTAATCTTAAATTAGGTTTGTCCCTTCCATGTTTCACTATGTGATTAACAACAGTCACATACATACCATCCGAGCCAATGGGAGTCAGGTGGCATATAAATTAAATAAATCCATCCATCCATCCATCCATCCATCCATCCATCCATCCATCCATCCATCCATCCATGGTTATTCATAGTCTTCTCATTCATAGTTCATCCACATTTTTTTTTCATGTACATTCTGGCTCTTCCTTTCAGACATTGAGGTTCCCCCTCTCAGTCTCCTAGATTCTACTTCTTGCCTCTTCCTGGATTCAAGGTTTGTTAGATGGGGAGAACCAATCTTTCCCCTTGTCAGTCCATATACAAATAGAAATATTGGAAGGGCCAGGGATTTGGCGGGCTGCTGTCCTGTTGATCAGTTTAAACAGGAGAAATGTTAATTATCTCTTCCTATCTACTATGTTGTTTTCAAAACATAACAGATATTCTACCAATGGAAGTGAAATCTGGCAAAGCCTCTCTCCTTGCTGCTGCTGGGACTTGTTTTTCCTCTTTGTGGAGGCAAATCTCTGAATCAGAGTGATAGCTAGGGAAGGAACAATTAACTATTACTCTTCCCCATGGCCTGTTAAAAAAAACCCCACCCTATTCTTTTTTATTGGTGATTGACTGGTCATTGAAATTTTGTATTTTACCAGCATTGCAAATAAGAAAAATAAACCTATTGTTCTCCAAATTATCATAAAACATATCTAAATCAAAATTTGGCTCAGTGAAAGTGAGAATTTGAGAACCCAGAATATGAGTGAAGGATTAACATAAAATAATTTTATGTATTATCAAGATTGAAAATAATTGGGTTTAGAGAATATAATTAGAAATAGTGCATTTTAGGATGTATAAGGGACACCACGGGAAGATTTGGGAAAGAGTTTCAGTCTCCCTGGAGCCACAGGGACAATGTCTTGAGGATGTCAGATGATCCAGCCAACTCCGGGGGAAGAGGTATCCGCTCCAATGGATGAACTCGACACCAGCGGAAGCGAAGGGGAGTCTGATCTGATGGTTTGTATGCCAATCAAGCCCTTTGTAGTCCAGGTAGTGATAGAGGTGTGCTGGCGCCGAAAGTGCACAGCACTAATAGACTCAGGGTGCACTCGCTGCCTCATGAGTGAGCTGTTGCCTCCAGCTTAGGGGTAGGACTACAGAAACTAGTCCGGCCGATCCAGTTTGAGCAGATGGACGGGTCTTTGTTGGGAGGCCAAGCAGTGATGCATGTTACTGAGAAGGTGGTTTTAGAAATCGGATGACATAGGGAGGTACTGCGTTTTGTGGTGGTCCCCAGAGTAACCGAGGAGTTTGTCCTGGGGCTAGCCTGGCTGGACAAATGGGGGCCTACGATATGGTGGGTGGTGGTTGCCGACATCTACGGATAGGCCTTGGGCCCATCCCACCACCTCACGAGGAGCTTTCTCACACTCTGGAGCCAACTAGAGAGAGGGGAAGTACTCCCACACAGAGTAATGCTACAGGGGAGCCGGCTTTCCCTAGGGAATATGCAGACTTACAGGAGGTGTGTAGTGAAAGGGAGTACGACACCTTACCTCCCCACCGTTCCACTGATTGTAGCATAGAAATCCTCCCATGGGCTACGTTGCCAAAGCCCAAGATGTATTCAATGACCCTACAGGAGCTGGCCGAGATGAGAGCCTACATAAAGAAAAATCTAAAAAGGGGCTCCATTCAGCCAGCTAGGTCTCGAGTGGCAGCACCTGTCCTGTTCAGGAAGAAAAAGGATGGGGGACTGCGTTTGTGTGTCGATTTCAGGGGGATCAATGCAGTGTGTGTGGAACACCTGTACCCCCTTCCTTTATTGAAGGATATGATGGCACGGTTGTCGGAAGGGTGAATCTTCACCAAGTTAGACCTCAGGGAGGCTTATTATAGGGTGAGAATCAAGGCCGGGGACAAGTGGAAGATGGCCTTTAATTGCCCCTGGGGAGCTACCAGTTCCGGGTTGCAGGGAGCACCAGCCAGGTTCATGCAGTTAATTAATGAGGTCCTGCATGAACACTTGTATAAAGGGGTACTCGTTTATTTAGACAATATCCTCATATACACCAGGACAATGGAAGAACACGTCAAACTGGTGTGGCAAGTGCTCAGAAAACTGTTAAACGCACACTTGTATATCAAACTCTCCAAGTGTGAGTTCCATAAAACAACATTGGACTACCTGCAGTTTCGCATATCGCCCAAGGGTGTAGAAATGGACCCCACTAAGGTACAGGCGGTGCAAGCCCCCAAAACGCAGAAACAGCTACAAAGCTTTTTGGGGTTTGCTATTTTTTACCACCAGTTCATCCCGTCCTTTGCCTGAGTGGCACTTCCGATCACCAATCTGTTAAAAACAAAACATCTGAGCAGAAAGCCACGTCTGGGTGTCCGGTGATATGGACAGTTGAATGTCAGTGAGCATTTGAACATTTGAAGTCCCTGTTTGAAAAAAAGCCAGTGCTGAAACACCCGGATCCATCAAAACCTTTTGTAGTGCAAGCAGATGCCAGTGAGGTAGCAGTAGGCACTGTTCTTTTACAGGCTAACGAGGGGATTCTCCAACCGTGTGCGTATACCTCACGGAAATTAAATGACACCGAACGTAACTGGCTCATATGGGAAAAGGAGGCGTTTGCGATTAGGTGGGCTTTACTGACGTGGAGGCATTTACTGGAAGGGGGGAGTGTGCCATTTGAGGTCTGGACAGACCACAAGAACTTAGAGGCCCTCCAGATCCCATGTTGGCTGTCTCCGAAGCAGGTCCGGTGGGTGTTGTATTTCCGAAGGTTTAACTTTCGGTTGAAATACATTCCAGGGGGAAAGAACTTCCTAGCGGATGCCTTACCTCAGAAGCCACAGTACGACAGCGGGCGGGAGGAAATAGTACAGGCGATAATACCAGCGAAGGCTGCTCGACAAACACCAGCAGTATCTCAACCGTGCTTCACAGCTGATGATATACCCCGGGCTATCCAGGAAGCCCTCGCCACAGATCAGTGGTTCCAGGAGAACTGAGCATGGCTGACACAGAGGGATGGTTTTGCTTGGAAAGGGTCCAAGCTTTACGTGCCCAGTACCATCCGGTTGGACGTCCTACGACGTTGCCACGACGTTCGGCCGGCTGGTCATTTCGGGTTTCTGAAAACCCTGCATCTAACGAATCGGCAGTTCTGGTGGCCACACATGAAGAAAGATATAGAAGAGTATGTGCGTAGTTGTGTTGTGTGTACCACCATGAAAGCCCGGCCCGGGAAACCTCCCGGCCTCTTACAGCCCGTTGCAACTCCAGTCCAACCATGGCAACAGATAGCCATGGACTTCATTGTAGACCTACCGGAGAGCCAGGGAAGCACTGTGATTTGGATGGTTTTCTATCTCTTTTCGAAGCAGGCACACTTCGTTGCCTGCTCCGGCCTTCCATCCACTAGGAAGCTAGCAAAGCTTTTTATTGTTCATGTCTATCGGCTCCATGGCACCCCTCCAATGGATAATTTTCAATCAGGGGGTACAGTTCACCATCAAGTTTTGGTGTAAATTCCTGGCAAGGGTGGGGTCCAAACAAAGTCTGAGTTCGGTGTTTCATCCAGCTACAAATGGGGTGGTTGAAAGAGCAAATGATGGTGGAGCGGTACCTGCGTTGTTACCAAACTCTAGTATTAACAAACTGATTGGGCTGAACTACTCCTGTTTGCAGAAGTAGCATACAACAATGCAGTACACAGTAGTACCAGCTTCACCCCATTCCAGGTGGCTACTGGGAGGGAGTTTGTGCCAATACCCGAATGTCCCCAGGAAACCCCGGAGGAGCCAGACCTACAGGAGTGGGTGGCGCGGACACAACAGGTCTGGAAGATGGTCAAAGATGCATTGTGGCATGCAGCCGCCGAGTTCAAACTGCAAGCCGATAAAAAACGGAGACCACAGGCACCTTTCTACGTGGGTCAGCAGGTATATCTCTCCACCAAATATTTAAAGTTAAAAGTCCCATGTAAGAAATTAGGCCCAAAATTCATCAGGCCGTTCTCAGTAGTAAAGGTGATTAATCCCGTTACAGTGCAGCTCCAACTACCTTGGCTTCTGGGGAAAACACACCCTGTTTTCCACTGCAGTCTACTCCATCCAGCCCACTCCTCCCACATCAGGGGACCATCCCCTCAACCACCCCTACCGATCACAGTGGACGGTGAGCAACATTATGAGGTAAAAGAGGTACTAGATGCTCAGTGGCATAGGGGAAGGCTGCAGTACCTAATTCTGTGGAAGGGGTATCCCCTCTCTGATGCATCATGGGTACCCAATATTACGTATGAGCCCCTCGGCTAGTCGCTAGATTTCATCAGAAGAATCCTGGGAAGCCGGGTGGAAATGTTCCTCCACCTCCCTCCACTCACCGTGCTCTTTGTTTTCCAGATGCTGTCTCCGTGGTAGGGGGGCCGCATGTCAGCTCTGGCGTGCCAGCCGGCCCAGAGCTGCCATTCAGCTGGGGCACGCTGCACTGCCACCAGGAGCCATCCACCAGCTGCCCGCCAAGCCAGCACTCATCTCCCCAGACAGAGAAGCTGCGGCAGCTTTACAGAAGATGGCCCACTGCCCTGGAACGTGCTGGGCAGCAGCACACATGACTGCCGAACAGCTGAGAGGCGGTCGCTCGGTGCTGACATCATCAGGGTGAGCCGCGGAGGGCCAGCAGCAGCCGGGAAGCAGCCCATTGATTCCACCCCAGTCTTTAACACAGGATAATGGCTGGGCCAGCAGAGGAATGGACATTGGGGCAGAGGCCTGGCTGCCAAGCAGATTGGCGGCCCGTGACTACAGCTGGGCCAGATGGCAGGCTGATGATTGCTTCTTCGAACTTCCGGGTCACGTGGGGTGGAGCTGCGTGCATGAGTGGGTGGGGCGGTGCTGAGTAGTTAAAAGGTGGTGGGGAGCACGGGCAAGTAGCCCTAACAAGAAATTCATTGCGTTTGTTTCCTGTGATTGTCAGTTTGTGCCAGAAAGGGAGTAAACAAGAATTAACAAACCAAGATTGCGTTTGGAGTCTTTCCTGCCTTTTTGGACATCTTTACCTGACAGAGGATATGAAATGCACACACCCATAGTGCAGAAGAAAGATATTAAACAGTCTCTAGAAAAATGCCCATCTACCCATTTACTTAGTTAGATTATATAAATACACTGTAATAGAGGGCTTGCGGTGATTGGCCACAATTGGAGGTGGAGTTTTAAAGAGGAGAAGGAGGAGTCCTGAACTTGCTCAAGTAGTGCAAATTGAGTAGGGACATATTTCATCCATTCAGTTTCCCCGTATTATGACAGGCATTGTATTTATCTTTAAATTATAGTAATCATTTCTGATTTTGTATGAAACGATATTAATTAGTACTGTATATTCACATTCATTGAAACATATATACCCTTTCTTTTTATTTTGAGGAGCTGCATAAATGTGAACCCTAATTTGGTTGAAGGGCTGAAGCTGGAAAGGAGAGAATCTTTGAATCTCATACCGGAGAATAATTTTTTGTAAACAAGAGATAAATGGCCAAAACCTTCAAGGCTGGGAATTAAATGGCCAAATGGTCATTGATTCCAAATGCTAGGAGAAGAAATTCCCAGGACTTAAACTTTATTTTTAAACTACATTGGAAATAATGTAGTTATAGAGGAAAATTCCTGGTGCTGCTAACAAATAACTCCTTCCTAATTATGTACAATAAATCTACTTATCTAATTCTCCAATTCTGCTTGGAGACGTGAAGAAGAGAGAGAGCGAGAGAGAGAGAGAGAGAGTTCGAGAGTTCAAGAGTTCAGTGTCTCTACTTGCTACAAAGCTTTGACCTTTAAAGCAGGAAACACTCAGGTACTTACGCATTATGACCTTGTAATATAACTTTTATATCTACTGTATTAGAATTTGCTCATTGTTAATTGAAGTAAAATGTAAAAAAAAAAGTATTAGGGGTATTTAGTAATAGATTATGATGAAGCAATGTGATCTGGACAGCATCATGGTCAGCTAAACTGAAGGTCACTCCTTTTTGTGTGACATCATTTATCATAAATTGCTACCTTTCTTTACAAACCCTATTCATGGTTTAGTGTCAGAGGTCTCAGTTAGCTTGTCACAGAGGCCAAATTCACTGTTTGCAAGCTAATCGCACTGCATACACAACTACTGTACTGTTTGATTTGGTTTGACAAATCCAGTCTATAAAATACAAGGAGGAAGAAAACTGACTTGCATCAGCACAGTATGATGACTCAGAATTAAAGACTGAAACAAGCTACGAAACACTAACGAAAGGAGAAGATGTAAGGCTTAGTTGGCGGTTAATGTGAGTATTAGAAATACATTAGAATACTTTCAGCTGTGAGTCAGTCTTCGATACAGAAGCTGTTCTACCCATTAGATTACAAACATATTCCAAGAAGTATGCGATGCATGGTATAAAATGTACATCTATTTTTGCTCCTTGTGACAAAATTGATGTTTGTTTTATGTGACAGTGTCAGTACAGGAAAAACATCAAGGTGAAATTGAGGCAACTAGCTAGAATACACTTTGGTACCAGATCTTCACAAGGATTCCATGTGGCAACAGTTGAAACATAAAAGGAAGCCACATTGCCCTAAATTTTTGGTGTGGATATCCTCAGTGGAGATGCGACCATTCAGGCATTATGGGCTGAGATTTAGAAAAAACACACCAGTCCATTTTAACTGCAGGAAAAGACAGGAAACTATGATAGTCATGCTGGAAGCTGCCCAGAGTTTGATATAAGATAGGTGGCTAGATAAAAGTTTTAAATAAATAAATGCTCTGAAAATAAATGCTTTGTAGTATTCAGTGTTGGTTATATTGTTTTCCTAATTTCATTTCCCCCCCTCTCTACACCAGTCTTCTTTAGATGATATTCTGGACCACAGCTGTCCTTTTCCACTCATTCTTTCTAAATTTGTATTAGGTCCTGAAGAAATCCTAACCCTGAAATATTTTGAAATCTGAAATGCTTGGCAAAATCTTCCTATTCCCTCTGACCTATTGGAAACTGTAGTATTTGTAATTTCTCTCTTGCCACATTTCCATTGATGTTGATATATGGCACAGGAATGTTAATACTTGGAAAATATTCTTGTCATTGCCGGAGTGATTCCTATAAGACGGAGGAGTTGTAGGAAAAAGGATTATGCGAATTAAAAGTATACAGGCTCCATACTCAGTAGGGGTACAACTGTTTCTAGTGGGAAAAAAACCTTTTTGCAGCTGTACACTGAGAAATTGTTTGCATTTTTTGTAGCTGTCAAATCTTCTTCCGCCATCCACCTGGATTCATCTTGAATGGATGGGCTGTAATTTTAGCTTGACAGCCCATCAGCTCCTATTGGGAGCAAAAAGAAGCATTTTCTGTTGTTAAGTCTTTGGTTCCAATTAGTGCCACAAATCTAGAATGAATGGTGAAAAATCAGGCCCAGGAAGATAATTAATACCTCTTTACAAAACGAACAATGTGATACAGTATTTATGGTATTGCATTAGAAGTGGGGAGGCCCAGGAACTAGTGCAGCTTTAGAAGTTCATGAAGTGACTTTGGTTGCTCTGTCAGCCCAATGTAGCCCACAGGTTTATAATGGGGACAAATAGAAGACGTTAACACTATGTATGCTGCTTTGACCTTCTGTACTAAATGTGAGAGAAGGAAGGAAGGAAGGAAGGAAGGAAGGAAGGAAGGAAGGAAGGAAGGAAGGAAGGAAGGAAGGAAGGAAGGAGAGAAATATAATAATAGAAACTTCATGTAATGGTTTGCATTATTGGCTATTAATAAAGTCAAGTCTCCCTTGAGTGACCTCATCATGGACATTTCCAGGTTTTTTGACAGCAATATAGAAGTAATTTGCCACTGTTTTGTCCTAGGATGCTTCTTTTTTCCATTTCCCAGTCTACCATACAGCCTGGGGATTTTCAGGTTGTCTCCAACCACGTGCTAACCATGTCCAGATAATGTTGAGATCAACCAAAGTCAACTAGATCTTGCCATTTAGCAGGGCTGTTGGGTATTCTAACGTGTAGTGGATGCTAAGACTGCATAGAATTAATCAAATTTCCCAAAATTCCCAAATTGCATTAAGAGCTTTTTAAGAGCAGGATATATGTAAAATAAAACAATACGTCTGTCTAGATCATGATCTGGAGGCAAATTACCTTGGCCGCCTTCTTTTTTTTTTGTTTCAAGTTTTTTATTTTATTTTATATACATATATCAATGCGTGAACAGTGTGACACCTGGATGTCATACATTCTAATTACAAGTAAAACTAGTAAAATTAATCAGAATTATTACATTCAACCAACTTATATATTTCTAATAATAATACACATTTATATTAAATTGTAGTCTGTCATTATTCAATTATTCCATGTTTTTTTCTTATTATTGCTTTTATTTTATTATATAAAAGTGTATACACTAATATTCCTCCTTTCTCTTATTTCTATCTCTTTCTAACTTTTAATCATATCACCCTTTTATTAAAAGACATTTTCTTTCTATCCTATCTAACTTCTAATCATGTCACCTACCTAAAAAGGAAAGGAAAGGAAAGAGAGAAAAAGAAAGGCAAATCAGAACAACAACAAGGAAAAATCCTCTATCCATCGTCTTTTGTCCGCTTCAGTACTTTAATTGCTATGCTTTTTTTTTTACTTGCCTCCCATATTCCTCTCTTGAATCTTTATCACTGTCTGCCTCTACATCTTGACTATTCAGTCTAAGTGTTTCTCCCATCTCTACCCTCTTCCACTGCCTAATTTCCAAAATTTCTACCGAAGCCCCTATCTCCCTTTCAAAAGTATCTTCCTATATCTCCAATTCTCTTTTCAACTCTCTTAAAATATTTTCCCCCTGGTTTAATTCATCAATCACTGTTATTTTCATTATTATCTCTTCTTCTTTTGTTCATTGGTTTTTCAGTTCACTCTTTTCCTCCATTCCTTCTGTTGGCTCTTCCCTTTCCTGAGTGTCTTGGTCTTTACTCAACATCCCTCGTATAGTATTCTCCATTTTTTCCATGGTCTCCTTAAATCCTTTCTGCATAATGTCCTTTGTATTTTGAAAAAGCAATGCCATGTCCTTCAAGGTTTCACTCATTTCTTCCTTATGAAACATCTTATTTTATTTTTTTAAAATTCAATTTTTATCCAGCAGTCCAAGAACCATTTATTCAGTCCTAAAGTTGCCCTTCAGGGAGTGCACTAATCACAGCTCTTTATATCCCATAGGTAGACAATCAGTTCCATTTGAATGATCCCAGAGGTTACCAAAAGCCTCTTTACATCCCCTTTACAGATTCAGTCTTCTAGCATAACATTCAGGGGTCCCTTTAATTGAATTAGCTTCCTTGTTTTCTTATTTGAGCCTTCAGTAGTCATGGGGTAGTTAGGAATAATCCAGTAAATAGTTTCACAGTCTTTCATATAAATATTCTGAAACTTGTATATTTTCCTTTCGTCAGCAGGTGGCGCTCTCAGCTTAAATTTCAGTATTGCCACTAGTCAATCGTCATTTTAGTTGTAGATCAATTATAAAAGCAGGATAAATTTTTTAAGTAAATGATTCCAGCATTTTAAAATGCCTTCCCATTACCATGTCTTCCCAGTTTAAGAGTCCAATTTTCTGTATATTTAAAATTTTATTATTTTTCTCTCTTAGCATCACTTCTGTCCGGTCTGGTATTTTCCTCAGAGTGCTTAGTTGCCGCTTTAACAAATAATTCTGAGCAAATAGTTCTAAATTATTCCTTGGGGTTAGGTTTTAAGCAAAAAGGAATCCTCTCCCCCAGTCACTGTTCACCTACTTCGCTCCAGCACCAGTCTTAGTTGTTCCTCGGTTGTCCCAGCTTTGTGGCGGCCATCTTTAGGCTGCCTCTTCTCCTCGCAGTGGCTGAGAGGGAAAAAAGAGCCCCAGGTCAGACAGGAAAGCTGCAACTCTCCTTGACCTCACAGGGCACCCCTCTTTGCTTTACCATCCCTACAGGGCGGCTTTGGCTCCTTGGGGCCAACCGACAGGGAGAACTCAGCACGGGAACATGGAGACCCGCACCGTGTGTCCGATTCCCGCCATGACATCAACCGGAAGCCTCGGCCGCCTTCTTTTGTTGATGTTCACATTTTCAGCTTTAATATACCAGAATGACTTATAAAATTAAATAATGCAACAGTCCCTGACCTCAAGCTTATTGTTTGAAATATATGGAAAGAGAATGAGTGGGAGGTGAAAAAGTGTTTCATCCTGATTAAACATCTTGATGAGGTTGTATTCAGGTTGGCATTGTTTCTTTTCTTTACCTAGGCTGCCCTGTTTTTTTACTTAAATGTTCTTTCTTTCTCCTCTGCTTCTATATCTCTTCTGCTTTTGCTTTCTGTTTATAAGCTCAAACATTATCAAGATTTCTTTGTGGAAGCTTCGCTGTTTCTGTTTCTGCTCTTCCTTTGGAACAAGTTGGTTACTCAAGAGTTGTACATGGTATGAAAACGTGATGACAGAAACAGCGCAAATGTCTGTCAAATCTATGACAGGCAACAACAATGGTTTAATGTAGATTTCAAAGCATATAGTGTTTTCCCTGTCATATCTCTCTCATTATAGTTCCATTTTAGTTCTAGTCCCACCTAAAACATGAAAGCCAGCTGGGTGACTTTGGGCCAGTCACTGTCTCTCGGCCCAACCCACATCACAGGGTTGTTGTTGTGGGGAAAATAAGAGGAGGAAGGAGTATTAGGTATGTTTGCTGCCTTGAGTTACTTATAAAGTAATAAAGGCAGGTAAAAATAAATATAAATAAATAAATAAATAAATAAATAAATAAATAAATAAATAAATAAATAAAGTAAAATACAATACAATACAATACAATACAATACAATACAATACAATACAATACAATACAATAATAAAATAAAATAAATATTTCCTGAGTTGGGGGAATTATAAGCTATCTTCTGGACTAGGTGGAACATTACAATCGTGCTCATTAATTGAGCCATAAATATGATTGGGAATGCATCTTGATTGATAACTTTAATGTCAGCAGGCTTAAGCAACTGCCAAAACCCTTGCCCCACCAAATGCTGGCCTGTGCCATGTTTTTTGACAGTTTTTTTTTAAAAATTCCCAGTCTCATTGTAAAATCAGAGTAGTGGGGGAGCCAAAGTTATGTCTGTCCTCTATTACCCTGATTCCCTATTATTCTCTCAGACAAACATGGCAACATGGTGCAGGAATACATTGCTTTTTCTCCATAGCAATCCTTCCCAGATCTTAGCTGAGAAGGGTGGCAGAGATAATAATACCTCTTGCCACTATTCTCACAGTTAGAGAGCAATCTGTGAGGAGGGTGCCAAAGGTAGCATGGAGCAAGGCCATCTCCGGCCATCACTCACCACTCAGAGGGAGATGGCAAGCAGAGGGTACATCAATTGATCCTGCCCACCTTCACCACTTGGCTGCTTGAAGACTACTTGCAGAGGAGCTCCAAACTCGATTGCAGAAACTACGACTTCAGCAACAGAGTGGTCAATGCCTGGAACAAATTACCTGACTCTGTGGTTTCCTCCCCAAACCCCCAAAACTTTAACCTTAGACTGTCTACCATTGACCTCACCCCATTCCTAAGAGGTCTGTAAGGGGTGTGCATAAGCGCACCAACGTGCCTAACATCCCTGTCCTAACGTCCCCATTTATTTTTACTCATTTCCTGTATTCATCTCCATGTTTATACTTATACCTGTTATCTCGTACATGTTTGACAAACTAAATAAAAAATAAATAAAAAAATGGCTGGGTGCTCAATCAACCATATGGAGAGCAAAACAAAATCAACATACCTATGAAGAATATATGGGTTTATT
>QLTV01002260.1:3554961-3565545 GCA_003457575.1 Thermophis baileyi
CATATATACAATCATGTTTATACTTTGTCTATACTTTTCTTGTAATCATATATGCTTGACAAATAAATAAATTAAATTAAATTAAATTAAATGACAGGACACACTTAGAATAATGAAGGACATTGGCCGTGACTGCTTTTTCTGTCCCTGCCTCTAATCCCAAACGTTAACTGTCCTTTCTTCTAGGGCTGTTTTGGCAAGCAATATGCTTGCGGTGAAGTGCTATGAGCCCAGAAGAATGCAAGGCTCATTCAGCCTTCGTTATATTTAAATGCTTGCCTGTATTTATAGATGATGGGGAGGAAGATACATTGGAATTCAAAGCGTCTTCTAGAAAAGCTAGGAGGACAAAATGTGCCAGGATTATTTATTTTGTCTAACGTTTTCTAGAACTTAATTTCTTTTCCCAGAGCATTTCCCTCCCACTGCCTCCCAGTGAGTTGTGAATCGGCCTGGAATTTCTGCAAAATGTGGAGCTGTCTCCCCCTCAGAAATAGATCTCAGATATTTGAGGCAAAGTATGTTTCTGACTGAAAGGTTACCAGGATAGCTTTGATTCAGCAAAGATTGGATCAAATCATCCCTATCAAGGGATGGCTTCAGGGTAGCTGGTTGGGTCGAGGGGTTGCAAACCGCAAAGTAGCACTGGGAAGTGCTTTGCAGATTGATGACTTTTCTCTTGCTTCTGGGGTTGTGGAAGATAATTTATAATGCGGCAGCTTCAGTTACATATCTGGAGAACATTGAGGGAGAGCTGAATAATGCCATGAGCCCACTGACATTGACAAGAGGATCTGGCCAAGGACCTTCTCCCTACTCTGCTACAGTAAACTTGCTGTCCATCAAGGCCCACCTGGGATGACAAAGCTAATACATCCCTTTGGGCTTCATTCATTTTCTCAGCCTCTTCATTTTGTCTCTCTTGTGTTAATGGATTGTTATATTTCTCTGCTGGCTTTTCCCACACAAGTGGAAGCTTAATTCAACCTTCAATATTCAGAGCATGATCAGTCCACCACACACTTTTAAACTTTATATGATTGGGGCAGGTTTAAATCCTCAACAATTAGTTAATAGTCATTAGGCTAATATCAACACAGGGACAAAGGATTCCTGTTTTTCAAGAATGAGGGAAGGGGTGCAAGGCTACTGATGCTACTTCCTTTCTGCCAGCCTCTTCTAGTGTAGCTTGGTTTTCTCCACTGCATACTATGGAGTTTCGAGAAGAGTGGCATATAAATTTGATAAATAATTGCTCTGTACTCCGAGCCAGGCTGGGAGCAATAACTGAGGCCGAGGCAACGTTAGAAGCTAACACATAACGTTTATTAACAAGCTAACAGATCAGTGGCAAAGAACAAACTTTCTCTCTGAGGCAATCACCGCTTGACAGCTCCCTTTTATAGTCGGCTGTCAATGGAGAAACCAATCACATCTCTCCTCGTGCCCATTCCTTGAGCAGACCTTGAGAGGACACCAGAATACTGCACCCCTTTCCGCATTCTGGTGCATGCGTAGTCCTGCAAGTTGGCATACACGTAGTCCTGCAAATACTCAGGACGGCGCCGGACCCACCCAGATCTTCGTGGCTCGGCTGCGCTTGTGAGTGGTTGCTGGACAGGGTCAGCCAATGCAGGATCTGGCTCCGAGTGCTCTGCTTCACTCATAGGGGAGGTTCTTCCGGCTGACGGCACAAGAGATGGAGGTGAGTCTTGCTGGGATGGTTCGGTGGTTTCTCCGTTGCTAGGTGATGGCTGCTGACTGAGCCCCGGCTCTGGGGAAATAGGAATCGGAGCTGTCGGTAAGCTCTCACCCCGCTCGGAACACGTCTTGACTGTCCACCTAGCCCTTAGCTGGTTGATGTGGCGCCGCCACGAGCAACCATCCTCTAACTCTACCCTGTATGAGCAGGGTCCAGTTACTATCTTGCCAGGCAGCCACAGGGGATGGCCTATGTATTTCCTGGCGTAAACCTTGCTTCCTATACTATAAGAGCGGGGGGAGCTGGATGAGTCTAGGGGTTTCTCTGGAGTAAACTGGGGGTGCAGTCTGTCTAGAGTAGTTCTCAAACTCCCACCCATGAGTAGTTCAGCGGGACTTTTATTAGTGGAAGAACATGGTGTCGTGTGTTGGGTTAAAAGTAGCTCATCTACCTTCTCCTGCCAATTTCTGGGGCCCAATTTTGCCAGAGTCTCCTTTGTCATGCGCACCATGCGTTTGGCCATGCCATTACCGGCCGGGTGCACGGCGAGACCAGGCCATGCCTGATGCCTAGGCTAGCTAGAAAGACCTCGAACACCGTGGAGGTCAGCTGCAGGCCATTGTCCGAAACCAGTAAGTCAGGTAACCCGTGGGTGGCAAATAGGGCTGTCAGGCTTCTAATGACAGCCTCAGAGGTGGTGGAAGACATTAACCGCACCTCCAACCATTTGGAGTAAGTGTCGACCACCACCAAGAACATTTGCCCCCTGACTGGTCCCGCAAAATTGATGTGGATGTACGACCAAGGGGCCGCAGGGGTTTCCCATTCCCAGGCCGGGGCTTTTGGTGGGGCTGCTCGAGTGACGTGACAAGGGGTACAGGTAGCCACCCATTCCTCGATGGCCCTATCTAATCCCGGCCACCACACGTAATTCCTGGCAAGCGCTTTCATGCATACGATGCCCAAGTGACCCCTATGTAAGGTCCTCAATATGGACTGGTGCAGAGAAGGGGGAATGACCACCCTATGACCCCATAACAAACAACCCCGTAGCACTGACAGCTCGATCTGTCGGACCTTAAACGGGTGGAATTCCTGGGTCAACGTATCTGTTGGCCAACCCCTCAGCACCCAATTTACGACCTGGGAAATTACCTGATCCCGTGTGGCTGCTTTGGCTATGTCGAGGGAAGTAACCGGGAGATTGAGATCTTCGATGTAGAGGATAGAGGTCGCCAGCGCGGGGTCTTCTACAGTGACAGGCAGGGGACATCGGCTCAAGGTGTCAGCATGAGCCATGTGCTTACCTGGGCGATGAGTTAAGGAGTAGTCATAGCTGGCCAGGAACACAGTCCAATGAGTCATGCGTGGGGAAAGCACCTGAGGTGTTTGGCGATCACCAGCCAACAGTCCTAGAAGGGGTTTGTGGTCAGTCACCAACTCGAAATGCCGGCCGTAGAGGTAATGATGAAACCGTCTCACTCCTGCAACCGCGGCCAAAGCCTCTTTATCTATCTGGCTATAATGGTGTTCAGCCGCGGCCAGAGTCCTAGAAAAAAAAGCAATGGGTGCCTCAGAGCCATTGGGCAACCTATGGCTCAGAACAGCACCCACCCACCCAAGGGGAGGCATCACACCAGAATTAGCGGCAGATTCTCACAGTACTGCGTGAGGACAGCATTTGACAGGAGCAAATGCTTGACAGAAGCGAAGGCGGCCAACTCTCGTTTGCCCCAGACCCACGGGGTGCCATTTTTGAGGAGGTGGTGTAGCGGTTCGGCGACCAACACTTTGTGCAGGAGGAATATAGCATAGAAATTTAAAAGGCCTAGGAAGGCCTGCAGTTCCGCCTTGTTCGTAGGTGCCGGTGCATCCTGGATAGCTTTGGTCTTGGAGGTGGTAGGATGAATGCCAGACAAGTCGATAAGGAAACCAAGGAATTTGACTTTTGGCACCACAATGTAGCACTTTTCTTTCTTGACCTTAAAACCAACTTGTTGAAATCTGGACAATACTGCTCTCACGTGGGCGAGCAATTCCTGGCGGTTTGATGCAGAAACCAAAACATCATCAAAGTATGGGACAGTTCCTGGGATGCCATGTAGGAGCCGCTCCATCAAACTCTGGAACAGCCCGGGGGCAATACTGATCCCAAATTGAAGCCTGCAGCAACGGAAGACCCCAATGTGGGTGATGATGGTCTGGGCTTCCACTGAGGCTTCATCCACAGGCAATTGTTGGTAAGCCTGGGTTAAGTCCAGTTTTGCAAAAATGGCGCCTCTGCCCAAAGAGTGGAGAAGGTGATGGACAACTGGCACCGGGTACGCATTGGCAGGCAGGGCGCGATTGACTGTGCACTTGTAATCAGCGCACAAACGAATGGTGCCGTCTGGCTTGATAGGTGTGACAATGGGTGTCTCCCATTTAGAATGATCCACCAGTTCCAAAATGCCTTGGGAGATCAGCCTGTCCAGCTCAGCATCCACTTTAGACTTTAAGGCAAAGGGTACGCGATGAGGCTTGAGGTGGATAGGTGCCACTTGAGGATCCAAATTGAATGAGACAGGAGTGCCTGTATAAGTGCCCAGTTTGCCATCAAACGTGAAGGGAAACTCTTTAGCGAGTGCCTCGCAGTCAGAGTCGTTGTTAATGGAGTTGATGCCTCCAATGGTTAACTCCAATGAGGCAAACCAATCAAGTCCCAGGAGGCTCGTGAGCGGTTTCTCCACTATGACTAGAGGCAAACAGCCATTGAAATTTTTATACTGGATGCTGAAATGACCCTTACCCACTATAGGGATTGGAGATCCCTGATAGTCCGTTAGCGCTAAGGGGCAGGGCTTCAGGCATCGCTTGGCCATCTTAGGTAGCAACCACTTAAGAGTGCTTCAAGAAATAATGGAAACGACAGACCCAGTGTCCACTTCCATGGGGCAGGACCGTCCCCCGATATGAACAGTGACACGGATTTTCTCACCTAGCGAGCAATGAGTCTGCCAAACGGTCATCTTCGGAGGCGGTTCACCCTGGTAAATAGCGTAGCAATGGTCTCTCAGCTTGAAGGGTCCCGTAGGATGCCATTTCGCAGAGGGGTTGCCCGACGTCTGCCCAGGCTGCCACTGAGGGGATTTTCCTGCTCTGCAGACTGTAGCAATGTGGCCGTGCTGGCCGCAGCGGCGGCAAATGGCATCTTTAAAATTACAGGCAGTCCGCAGGTGATTGCCCCTGCAACCCATGCAGGGGTTTTGTGAGGCCACCCGTCCTTTAAGCCAGCTCTTATTAGGCGCCTTGTTAAGGTGACAGATCTCATCTTCAGGGCTTAGATCACTCTCAGTCATTACTTGCACTGGGTCTATAGCGTTGGTTCTTCTGGAAGCCTGAGGGCTGTGGACCACATCCATTTCGGCTAAGGACTGGGAAGACATTTCAGCCACTCGAGCCTCATCCAAGGCAATTTGAAAGGTGAGGCCGTGCATTGCGAGCAGGCGGCGTTTGAGGCAGCTGTCTCTTACTCTGAAAACTAAGCAATCTAAAAGATAGTCTTCAAGATTAAAAAATTCACAGTAGAGAGTCGCTTTCCTCAGGGCTGCCACATACTGGTTGATGGTCTCGCCCTCTCCCTGGTTCCTGTGGTAAAATGCATAACGCCGAGCACATCTTGAAGGTGGCGGCGCGAAGTGATCTTTTAACTTTGCCAGTATCGCCTCCCAGGACACAGTATGGATCAACTGAGGGGCGAAAAGTGCCCGTGCCATTTCAAACATCTCGGTTCCGCAAAACCCCAAGAAATAGGCATTTTTCCTGTCGCCTGAAAGCTCTGTGTAGGCATTTACGATGAGAAAACACTCAAACCTTACCACATACGATTCCCATGTCTCAGCGGGCGGGTTGAAGGGCACGAATGTGTGTTGAGTCGACATTCCTGTCAGCGAAGGAATGGTCGATAGTGACTTCAGCAAGCGACGTCTCATCGCTAGTGACCTCTCTTAGTGTGACCAGCTCGATTCGCCTCAGTTATGCAATCCCACCTTTGTCGCCAGTGCTCTGTACTCCGAGCCAGGCTGTGAGCAATAACTGAGGCGAGGCAACGTTAGAAGCTAACACATAATGTTTATTAACAAGCTAACAGATCAGCGGCAAAGAACAAACTTTCTCTCTGAGGCAATCATCGTTTGACAGCTCCCTTTTATAGTCGGCTGTCAATGGAGCAACCAATCACATCTCTCCTCGTTCCTGCTCCTAGAGCGGACCTTGAGAGGAAACCGGAACACTGCAATAATAAATTAATAAATCTTAATCTCCAGCCTAGTCCTGATGCCACTGCTCACCAACAACATGAATTGCTCCACCCCAACATGATTGAGTCAAGAAAATGTCAATTGTTGCTAAGGAGCCTCAATCCACTTGCTTTCCTTCACAGCCAGTGATGACTTTCCCTCCCAGCCAGCTATTTCAACATTTCTGCGTCCCTGTGATCCATAGTCAGAAGGAGCAAAACATTGCGACCTCCATGAGCAAATGAAGGGACACTCTTTGCAGTCATCTCTTAGACCCCTTGCAAAGCTAGTAGAAAAGTAAGAGTAATTTTAAAGAATGTTTGTAATTTTAAGTATTCTAAAGACTCATTGCTTAACAATTTGGACTGATCTTCATCCTTTCTGTCTTTGTTGTTGTTGTTGTTTTTGTTGTCGTCCTGTTTCAAAACAGAGGGAGAGGAATATTTCAAAAAAAGCTCTGTGATGAAAACCTTGAGGACATCCGGCTTACATTGATTCCTGTACAGAGTAGCAATAGCAATAGCACTTAGACTTATATACCGCTTCATAGTGCTTTACAGCCCTCTCTAAGCGGTTTACAGAGTTAGCATATTGCCCCCAACAATCTGGGTCCTCATTTTACCCACCTCAGAAGGATGGAAGGCTGAGTCAACCTTGAGCCGGTGAGATTTGAACCGCCGAACTGCAGCTAGCAGTCAGCTGAAGTAGCCTGCAGTGCTGCACTCTAACCACTGCGCCACCTCGGCTCTATCACCCATCCCTACTACTTTCACTGTCCCTCCCCTGCCAATAAATGAAGCAGCTTTCTGATAACTTGCATTATATCCTGTGAATTATTGTTTTTTAAAAATTGAATCAGAAATCTCACACCATATTGAACCAAATTAATTTATCTCTAAATCTTGGAGCACAGATATTAATTGAATTACACCCTATTTGAATCTTCAGTTTCTGGTTTGAATCACATCAGAGCTGATTTATAAAGGCCTAGAGATTAGTTGTATAGTATATTATTAAAATTATATTATATAATATTATATATAATATAATTATATTACACATTATATTAATGTGTAATGTGTTACATTATAATTAGTTACACTAATGTTTAATCAGAACCCTCCCCTGTTGTCAAATGTTGTTTAAAATGTTTTCTGTCACAGCCAGTCCCTGTTTAGTCAGTACTTCAATTAGTGACCAGTCACAAATATAACAGTATTAAGTAGTAGTTAGAGGGAGTAAAAAAAAAATCATTTTTCAACCACTTGCACCCAAATTTCTGCACCTGACAATAATGCATGCAGGAAGAGAGTAACACCTGCATTTCTGCATGAGACAATTTTATTTAAATGAGATGGCAGCACCCAGCAATCTTCTCAGCATCTCTCTCTTTTTCTCTTATCACGTGGTTCATTTAGTAACCATTTCACTTCTGAACAAATTGCACTGCTAAATGAACACAGTGTTATTTAGAAAAATCATTTAGGTTAGAAATACTAGCCAAAAATGCAGATCTATGAGTGAGCAGACACACCTCTCAGAGACAATGTATCATTACATATTTTGAGATAATCAGTTGCTTCCAAACCCAGTTCAAGGGGCTCAGTTTGATGTATAACGCTTTACATGACTTTCAAACAAGTTTTCTTTCTCATACCTTGTCTAATCTGGGCTTTTGTGCCTTCTTTAGAACACCCAGCAGTATCTACAGCAAACAATGGTAACTCTGAAATGACAACATCCATGTGATGATGTAATCTCATAAATGCCATGATTGTGTTCTCACATCCTAAGCATACATATGTGTGGGTTCTGCCTGTTGTCATCAACATGACAAAAGCAGCATCACATTGCAAGCTCCATCCCTTTGGAACATTTGTGTAGTGCCATGATGCAGATGCAAAATAGATAAAGTTTATGATGGTACAATTTTCCTTTCATTATTATTCTGTTCTCCCTTGACTCCCACTGCAGATGCTATTGGTCCAGGTCTGATGCAACTACACTTTGCATGATGACAACATCATGAACATTTAGTCATTCCCCACACCTGCTAATTGTGAACAGGTTTAGTTAAGTCCATGGTGGGGCTAATTTTATGCCAGCTCTTTGAGATAGATCTGGTCAGGAAACAGATATGACAAGGCTCATATTTTATCATTGTAGAGTATAATAATAAAATCTTGAAAACCTGCCAGGCTTTTTCTCTGACCCCTTTTATATCAACAGAATCAGTGGATCAGAGCATCTTTTGAAATACTTTCTGATACCTTCTACTTTCCTAGGACCGAGTAGTAATTTTTTGTCCCTTAATGGCACAAGGTTACATCTACATCTATCAATATATATGTGTCTATGTCTAGATATCTATATATTTATGTCTATGTCTATCTCTATATCATCTATATCTATATTTATCTATCTAAATATGGATAGCCGCAGTGGCGCAGTGGTTAGAATGCAGTACTGCAGGCTACTTCTGCTGCCTGCCGGCTGCCTGCAATTTGGCAGTTCAAATCTCACCAGGCTCAGGGTTGACTCAGCCTTCCATCCTTCCAAAGTCGGTAAAATGAGGGCCCAGATTGTTGGGGGCAATATGCTGACTCTGTAAACTGCTTAGAGAGGGTTGTAAAGCACTGTGAAGCGGTATATAAGTCTAAATGCTATTGCTATCTATATCATCTATGTCTCTAGCTAGCTTTCCAGCTATCTCTGATTTATATAAGCTCTCTATTTTGCAATTGTGACTCATCACATTCCTTTATATATTGTGAAGAATGCCATAGGCATTAAAGTTTGCAATTTCCTTTTAGTTTAGAAAGAGTCTCAAAATGTATCTTTTAATTTAGGTCTTTTAGCATTTTTATGCTGCCAACAGTATGGTCTTTATTCTGAATTAACATACTTCTAGAAAATCAAACATAAATATTCTACAGCTCCTTTTCTTTGGAAGCAAGTCAGAGAGACTTGAATGTGTGGTAGATAAAAGACATTAACTCGGATTCTAATATTCTCAGGTTCAATCTGATAAGAAAGATGATGTTCTAGGATTAGTAAAGATCTGTCTTAAGTCACTAACTATTCATAAAAAGAGATTCTTATTTTTACCAATGACATTTTATAGCATCAGTTTTCCTCTTTCCCTCCCTGACAAATATTTACAAATATTTTGATTTTTAGAGTTTCAAGGTCATAACAAATATCACTTTCTGGCAGTCTCCTCTAGAATGAACTTCAGGGCATTCATACAATTAAAAGGAAACTAAATGAATTAATGCTGATGATGATGTGGACCAGGAAGAATTAGGCACAGGGTCCACAATCTATCCATACACTCACCGCTTCCTGTATTGCCTTGATTGCTTGCCATTTCCTGGCAATCCTCACCACCAAAGGGCTCTGATTCGTTCAACAGTCACAGCTTTGCCTGTATTCAAGCTGAGCAGAACATCCCCTCTCACTTTTACGGGATTTCTTGATAGTTTGCTTTGTGCTGACCATTTGGGAGCATTCAGGTGTTTCCTCACTACTCTGAATAATAAGGGGGCAATCTTTCCTAGTGCGATCAGCTTGATTGTTTTTGTATGCAACATGGATGTTATTCATTAATAAACAAAACCAAGAACAGATCGGGACGGAAGGGGAAGGAATTACAGGGAAACCCCTAGAAACCTGTTGTGGCCCAGAAGGAGATCTTCCTGTTAAGTTAGTAGGCAGACCATGAGAACTTTGCAGGAAATAGGGGCAGTCCATGTGTCACAGCTGTTGCAAAGAGCAGCTGCCATACAAAGAGCCTTTGGAGTGGTCCATGTGGAAACTATTCCACATATCCTGACCTCCAACCTTTGCTGTCAGCAGCAGCCTGTTGCCTGGTCCTCAACCCAGGAAGAAGGCTGTTCAGCTACCTTGTAGGTTGGTAACTAATAAAGTACCATCATGGCATCACTTTGAGAAGGATTCCTATCTCCATTGCAACAGACTCGCCTCTTTCAACATCCTGCCCTCAAAAATGGCTCACAAGGAAACCAAGGAAACCAATGAACCAGCAAACATGTGGAAAACTCTTAAAAATATCACTGGTTACGGCAAACCTCCTTCCCAGGCTGAAGGAAATCAACAACTGGCAGATGACCTGAACGTGTTTTACTGCAGGTTTGAAAGGAAACTACAGCCACCTATCTCCACAACCCCCATCTCAGACACACCAACAACAACCAAGCCTCCTACAACTGACCCCATACCATTGGGTTCACACCCCTAGTGATCACAGAAAAGGAAGTGCAAGACCTATTTCACACACAAAAGCCAGGAAAAGCTCCAGGCCAACAAGATAACTCCTTCTTGCTTAAAAGTCTGTGCTGAGCAATTGGCCCCCATCTTCACCCGAATCTTCAATAAATCGCTAGAGATGTACTATGTTCCTTCTTGCTTCAAACACTCCACTATCATCCCAGTGCCGAAGAAGCCCTCCATCAAGGAACTGAATGACTACAGACCAGTTGCTCTAACAACTGTAGTTATGAAAACCTTTGAAAGGCTAGTGCTGTCCCACTTGAAAACCATCACGGATTCACTGTTAGACCCCTTTCAATTTTCATACAGAGC
>QLTV01002260.1:3567257-3579393 GCA_003457575.1 Thermophis baileyi
AAGATGGCGGCGTCCACAGACCGGCACCGACCAAACCGGCTCTGTGACGTCACCAGCGGGTTGCTACTGGTTCGGGCGAACCGGTCCGAACCGGGAGGAACCCACCTCTGATATAGATGGGCCACCAGAAAGAACTTCATATTCTTTTTCCCATTCTCCCTTTTGAGTTGCCTAACACTCCTTTAGTTCTCTCACTGTATTTATATTATTTTTTAATTCCTCTACAAAAAAAAAAAAGTCTGTTCTCCCTACAAGAACCCAAACCCCAAACAAAACAAAACCCCACCCCCACCCCAAATCCTTTGGAAATAGATTATATATTATATGCAATTCCAAGTTGTTTTGTGATAATTCTAAGAGATTACTGTAATGAATAACAGCCATTCTTATAGCAAAGTTTCAGACAGGCGATATTTTACTTGGAAAATCTCCATTTTCCCCTTCTCTTGATTACAAGGTGTTTAAATCACTATCTGAAGGAAGTAGGAAACAGCTGTGGCTAAAATGTGCTTTTAAAAATGTGTCTTCCCCACCCCATTTTACAGGCAGAACTGCCAAAGTGAAAGCATTAGCAAACCGCAGAAATTAAGGCGAGAAAGCTGAAGCTTAAATTTTTGGTAGAGATCTAAAAGATGTCTGCTTTCTTTCTTCACTGATCCTGCACAGCACTAGACAGTTGTAGGTCAGTACCCGCTATTTCTAAGATGACCCGGGTCACGAAATCCAAGTATGAAGTGCCAGGCAAAGCAGTGGTGAGGATACCTATCGCTTGTCTTCCCTGAAGTCAATCAAAAGGTTTGAAGACCAAACTTATCCATTAGGAAATGACACCATTTGCTGTGGCAGTAGCTAACGTTTTGAAGTATGACCCAGTAAAGTCCCTTGAAGTCCAGTGTGGCTCTGCCAATTTATTCATGGCTAAAAGCAGCAGCGAGCACTTTATTCTCTGCTGAAACTATTGGGGGGGGAGGGTTTTGTAGGAGGGTGGTAGTAACTGCTCAGGTTGAGTTTTCTTCCTTAGCCATTAGATGAGAAGTTTCATAGAGTGAACTACAAGCATGTCTATGCTGTTAGATCTCATGGGAGTGATGGACACAATTCAAAAGAGTCCATCTTAAAATAACCCAGTCCTGTGCCAGGTCAGGCTTTACAAGTAACAAGAAGTATCATGAATGGCACTCAGAAGCTTGTAAGGTGGTAGTATATAGGCATACTGTAATACACACACACACACACACACACACACATACACACACGTACAGGTAGACCTTGACTTAAGGCAATTGAGCCCACAATTTCTGTTGCTGAGCAAGACAGTTGTTAAGTGAGTTTTGCACCATTTTACGACCTTTCTTCCCCCAGTTGTGAAGTGAATCACTGCATTTGGTAAGTGAATCTGGCTTCTCCACTGACTTTGCTTAACAAAAGATTGTAAAAGGTGATCACATCAACCGGGGACACTGCAACCGTCATAAATAGGAGCCATTTTGCCAAGCATTCCAAATTCTGATCACGTGACCATGGGGATGCTGCAATGGTCATAAGTGTGAAAAACGGTCATAAGTCCCTTGTCTCAGTGCCGTTGTAACTTTGGATGATGACTAAATGAAAGGTTGTAAGTCAAGGACTATCTGTAATTACTTGCGTGCTGCATTCTCAACTGTAAATGCCATATGGACTTCAAGGGCAACATCATGTAGACTATATTACTGTATAATTGTTCAGGCAGATAAATAAGGAATCATGGATACTCAGGCCTGAGCCTTGCAGGACTTTAAAGGTTATAACCAGTACCCCAAAAGAGATCCCCCCACACACAACTTTCTTGTAACCAATGCAGCACCTTCAGTACCACTGTTGTATGGGAATAGCAGGTTATTCTAGTTAGAACAGGGACTGCTACACTGTGCATTAATTGTAGATTCAAAATGGTCTTCCGGGACCAAGTCATATAAAGCACATGATACTAGTGAAAGTGTACAATTGTTGGAGATATATGCAACATTGCTAAATTGTAACGTCAGACTTTTTAATTACAGTAAAAGTACAGCAGTTTCTCTTCCCAAGGATAATCTGCTTTGGCAAGTTTCAATTGAAGAGACATAATGGAAGGTTTCTTTGACATCCCTTGCTTTGAATGCAACTGTTGAGAGAAAACGAGGGCATACATTTGGTGAAATAATCCATCAAAATCCCTAGCGTCTTGCTTAGTATTTGTCTGAAGTACAGTCTTTATGCGCTCACTACCAAATTATTTTTACCTGCAGTCTTCCTTATGTGACAGAATAAATAGGCAAAATATTGAAGTCAGATAAAATTAGGCAGTTAATACAAAAGAGCAGCGCACAATGTCTCATACAATAAAAGACTTGACCAGCTGAAGCTTATTCTTGCTCAAAGATTCCTGTCCTTTTGAACCATGGAAAGAATGAACGTGCATGTAGCGCATTAAACTTTCCATCTACTTGTTGCTTTTGCAGGATACAAGAAGGGAGAAGGAAGAGTGAAAATTAATCCTTTTCTTTTCTTTAAAAAAAGGGCAGGGCAAGCACATGCTAGACAAATTCCTTCTTTGGAATTAAATTGTTGGACAGGACCCTTATCAACTGTCATATAGCTGGTATGATTTAGATTGGTTTTACAATGATCATTTTACATGTTTTTAAGTTCCAGTGAAGTCTGTCCTACAAATCAGTATGGTTTAAAAACTGATTACCTTGGTGGGATTGTGTCCTTAATAGTTTCCTCTCAAACCCACCAGAAATCCCACCATCTTTTTTCATCAACCAAATCAAAATGTCAAAGAAACTTGCAGGGCAGACTTTGTTTGTAGAAAGAATTATACATTATTATTTAGTCTTATCTAAGAATAATCACTACTGAAGAAAATTGGATTTCAGTGCAAGAAAATATGCAGTTGCAGAATTGCAGGATAATTCTAATCATGTGTGGAGTATATGTGTAAGAGGAAGAATGAGACTCTATAGTTGCCCAAAGTTAAAGCCTTCAGCCAGGAGCTGGGCCAAATTATTTTATTTTATTTTATTTCACATCTTTATTTTTCTTTTTATAAACAACTCAAAGTGGTGAACATATCTAATATTCCTTCTTCCTCCAATTTTGCCCACAATGACAACCCTTATGAGGTGAATGGGGTTGAGAGAGAATGACTGGCCCAAGGTTACCCAGCTGGCTTTCATGGCTAAGTCAAGAAGCCAATTATTTGATTGAATTTGTTCCTTTCCCAATTTGAACTAGCAAGTAATGGAGTTCTGATTTAAAGGACATACATACACACTTACATTCTACAAATACATTTCTTCCTTTTTAGTAGATACATGGGCCTGCAAGCTAGGGCTTAGCAGGTCCAGGCTGCAAAAATCCAGATGATCCCTAGATAATAGCAAAGAAAACTTTGCTACCATCTGTCTGGAGTTTTGGAGCCCCAATGTAGCAGTAGTCCTACTGTAGGTTAACTGATGAATAGTCTGCTGCTCAGTCAATGACTTAAGTAGTCTATAAACCCAACCATTAACTTCTTTCAATGAAAGCTGAGTGATGGGATTCAAAGGAAGATGTCCAAGCAGTTTTGGCTGGGAAGTCTCTAGAAGCAAGGTCATGAGAAACTGATTTTGTCTTACTGGGCCTAGGTCCTAAAATGCCCTGAAAGAATTGGAGCCAGTAACAGGGAAAATATAGATATATGCAGAGGGTGTTTTATTTCTTTCCAGTGCTGCTTTTGCTCAAGATTTACCACTTCAGTTTTGTTGTTGGTTGACTCAGGTTAACAATACTTTTGCTGTGTTGTAATGTCATGTAAAATATTATTGCAGATCTTTACTTTGTTGCCTTTTTTTAAAAGGAAAAAAACCCTTGAGTGAGGTTGTAAGATTCCAGTATGGAGTTTTGCCCTTAGCACAACATACTCCAATACTGCTTTGATCTCTAGTAAGAGGAAAAATCTGGAGACATTTATTTAAAATAGGGAAGGTGACTTCCTGTGGTGCTCCATCCAAATTTCACAAGAGGAGGTAGCTTTCTGTGTAATTCTTTCACCCTAAGGAAATAGCCAGACACAAGAAATTATCTAGCATACTTGTGCTGGGGTTGGTGATAACTATCTCCACCTGGTATGCTTTTGGGCAAAAACATCATTTACAAACTATAATTGCTTAGGAATTCATATCATTGATTGTCTTATTAGGTTTTCCATAGTAAGAGTATAAAGCACATGGGTCAAAATGACTATAGCCGCTGCTTCCCTCCCCAACAGCAAAAAGAATTGAAAGCAGCAGAACTTGTATTCTTTTGGGAAAACATTAACCCTTTTAAATTTTAGCTGAATACTTCAAGAATGTTGCTGCCAGAATTGTTTTGAAATACTTTCCCCATGCCTCTTTTAAAGCATGAAAAATTAGTCTCCAGGTTATTGGCAGTAAAACTATGAAGATGTGATGCTGAACCAGCGCAGAAAGTACCCTTATCCGATTTAAAACACTTCAAAGACCACAAAAGCTAAATTCTTACTTTTCTGCTTGATTTTCTGAAGTGCCTGACTTGAAGAATAATCACTGTCTTGCCTTTATAAGGTCATGGTATAGATTTGATGTCTGGATTTTGATGGGACCATGCCAGAAGAGATGGCATAGTTGAGTACCAAGTTGATTCCATTCTAGGAAAGACTTTCTCCAGATTGTCTTTATGTGATATACTGGATAAGCCTAACTTTTTCTAGTCAGAACCCTGTAATGTTAGAGTCGCTAGAGGTAGTCTATGCCAGTTAGTAGATAATTAGGCTAGCACAATCTCAGACAGTATCAGAGAGAGACAGACAAGATGCAGGTAGTCTTTGACTTACAACCATTCATTTAGTGACCATTCAAAGTTTCAACCCCACTGAAAAAAAAAATGACGTACAACTAGTCCTTACACTTATGACCATTGCAACCTAACCAACAGTCACGTGATCAAAATTCAGAAGCTTGGCAACCAGCAGGTATTTATAATGGTTGCAGCATCCCAGAGTCATGTGATTGCCATTTGGTACCTTCCCAGCTGGCTTCCAACAAGCAAAGCCAATGGGGAAAGCCAGATTTATTTAACAACCATGTTATTCACTTAAGAGCCGAGGTGGCGCAGTGGTTAGAGTGCAGCACTGCAGGCTACTTCAGCTGACTGCTAGCTGCAGTTCAGCGGTTCAAATCTCACCGGCTCAAGGTTGACTCAGCCTTCCATCCTTCTGAGGTGGGTAAAATGAGGACCCAGATTGTGGGGGCAATATGCTAACTCTGTAAACCGCTTAGAGAGGGCTGTAAAGCACTATGAAGCGGTATATAAGTCTAACTGCTATTGCTATTGCTAACTGCAGTGATTTGTTTAACAATCATGGCAAAAAAAAAAAGTCATAAATTGGGGCAAAACTCATTTAACCTTCATGCTTAGCAATGGAAATTCTGATCCCAAATGTGGTCGTAAAGATTACTTGTACAGAGAAAGAAGTTGACACTAAGAAGAAAAATTTGTAGTCTTGTTACCCCATGTTCTTAAAAACAGTAAATATAGTTCCAGCTCAAGTTAGCCGGGCACCTCTTCTCTCCCAGTCAAGGGATTTAAACTTGCCCTAACCATAGAGAATGTAGAAGTAAGCTTTGATTTAAGATCGTGAATTGAAACTGCTCAGCTTTGAATTGATATTCAGAGTGTTGAGAACTCTGACTAACTCCCAGTTGGGTTGGCAGGACTCGCACCAAAGTGAATCATTCAGCTAACACAAGAAGAAAAGCAAAGAGATTTATTTATTTAGCCATCAATCGTCATAAAACAAGACTTCTTTCAAGTGTACACATATCCTAATTAAAATATAGCAGTAAAGGAGTATAATATAAAATGCTACAATCTAATAATATATAAACAAACCCAAATCAAATGATCAGTGTCTTTAATCTTACAAGGGAGCAAATTTGGACGTTTAAAAAATTCTAATGGGCAGAAATTTTCAACACTGGAACAGATAGCCTTAGGAAATGTTGGTTTCTCTTTTCTATAAATATTTAAGAGAAGCTGGATAGTCAGCTGTCAAGGAGGCTGCAACACTAGATTCAACAATGGGAAAAAGCTTGGACAAATCTTCAAGTTCCCTTTGAACTTTCTGTGATTCTATGAATATTTTTAAGATAAATTTGGAATAAAGTGAATCAGGGAAGGGGGGAGAATAGTCATTTTTATAATATTCCATTTATATAGACTATTTTGAAACTGTTTTCATCTCACATAGGTAAATATAAATATGTAGGTAAACAGTTTCAATTTTTTTCACCTCACATTGGTAAATACTAGTTGGCTAATGTTGCAAAAACAAAAATGTAAGCAATAAGGAATTTCTGAGTGTATCCCTTTTTTATACCTCGGATGGCATCAGTTGAAATTTTGACCTTAGAAACACGTTTTGTAGACATTATTTGTGTAATATATGATGCCTTATTCTCTTTTCTGACTTTAATGGAGCCTACACATTATGGTAATAAGTCATGGGTCCTCATGATTCCATGACCTTTTTTGTGGTGGTCATTAAGTGAACACAGTTGTTAACTAAACCAATTGTAGATTACAATGTTTGCAATGCTTTAGCCAAAGTGTAAAATGCATTCACATGACTGTGGGATTCTACAAATGTGAACTGGTTGCCAAGTGTAACTGTTAGGATATTGAGTTTAGTAGCTGGAGCAGTAAAGTGTACAATAGGCCAGAACACACAATTGCAGTTGATTACTTAGAGAGTGCTGACTCATGCATGAGGCAATCTATGCTATGGTTGGTTGCTGTAAGTACAAAGGGGGAGTTTCCTTTTTTCCCCTCCTTTTCTTCTTCTTCTTTTTTTTAAAAAAATCAATTTTTATTACAAATTTTTTTTGTCGTCCCCCCCCAAACATACATATTTTATGAACAAAGTGTTGTCCGGATCATTCTTGTGTATCCTTTCATATACATAATCCATTTTACATCATATCTCTATTTCATATCTCAACTTTCAGCCATAATATTCTCTTTCCATACTTCTTTGTCTTTACTTATTTTCTTCTTAATACATAAACAATATTAGTAATCGCCCTAAGTTCCTAATCTCTTACAATAACATCAATTAATTATCTTATTTCTCCATTGCTAAATATACTTCTCAAATTTCCCATCCCACTTTTTAATATTTCAACTTCATCTGTTGATTTAAATTATCTTCAAAATTAAACATTAAACCAAATTGCCATTTCACATTCCATCTGCTGTTCTATTTTACTATAAACGATATACATCATCATATTCAAATCTTGCATAAAAATGCTTTAACGATTGACTATCCACAATTAATAATATTAATACAATTCCCTTAAATCTACTAATATGAACCTTATATTCCTTCCTCCTTTCCACTAACCTTCCCCTCTTTAACCATTTTCTCTTGGTCTCTCAAAAATTCCACTTCTTGTTGATTTTCTCCTTTTATCCCATTCCCTTAACTTATTCTTTTTCTTTTTATGTGTATTATATCTTTTCTTCTGAATCCCTTTTCTCACTTTTGAATATATTATTCGAGTAGTTCTCCCCAAAAATTTTCCTAGTCTCTTCCCACAATTTCCCTCTTTACCCTTTGATTGATTCTTTTTTAGGGGACGTTCCCCCCTGTCTACTCTTTTTGTGCCACTGTAAATCCCAGTGAAATGATCCAACTGCTTTTTACTTTCAGTTTCTTTTTCTTCAGTGTTATTTTCTTGCTCATTTGTGCTCTCTTTTACCACCTTCTCTCCTATTTCCTGTGTATTCCAGCAAAATTTCTGACTTTTTATTACCTTTTAGAGTTTCACTGTAACCAGAACCGGAAGCGTCGCAGTGAGACCGGCTGGAAAAATAGTGGGCTCCGATGAGCTCTGTGAAAATCCAGCCAGACAAACCGCTGTCGGGGGGTCTTCGGACCGGAACCGTCCTGTAGGGACGGTGAAGAAGGAGAGGCGTCTCGGAAGACCAAGAGGAACAGGCAAGTTCCCCGATAGGTCAGAGACAGCTCTTCAGGCTGGTGGCTGGTGGCGGGGATGGCGGCCATTTCAAATTGACCGCTCTGAAGCTGGGGCAAATGGACTAAGTTTTTGTGCAGGAGCAGTGTTTTGAACGGAGTGCTGGAACCAGGTGAGTGATTGGCCAACTCACAGGTAAAAGAAAATTTTGAAAATTTTGAAATTTGGATATTAAATTTCTGAAATTAGCGGCTAATCGGCATTTGGGAAATTTCATGGAGGGAGAAGGACAAAGCAGAGGCTAAACAACAAAGCCCAAGAAGATTCTTGTTTTTACAATTGGATTTGGAGAAACAAAAAATAAAATAAAATAGAAAAGAAAAGAACCTGGGGAAAAACGTTTTTAATGTGGATTTAAAGTATTTTAGACAGTTTTGACAAGCAGTTGGATTGAGAGTATTGTGGATTTGAGAGAGCCATCTGCTGGTGGAAAGAGAGCATTGCAATACTTGGTGGAAGACAGAAGAGAAAGTGCAGCTGTGAAACTTGACCTTGACTACCAGAAAAGATAATTTGGAAACTGTGAGAACTTTTAAGGGGTGTTTGTTTCTCTACATTGCTTGGTTTAGATGTCTTATGACTGTGGAAGATAATAAACTTTTGACTTGGAGTGATTGGACTAATATTTGAATTGGACATTAGAATTTGAAAATAAAAAGAGACTATATGGACTTTAAGTTCTAATTAAATGTGATATAATATAAAAATCTTAAAAAATTGTTAAATTGGCAATATGGAGCTTTGGATGTATGAGGAATTATTTGAGATGTTAAAAAAATATCCTTTTTTTCTTCTGTGTGTTTGTATACTGTTTAATTTACCTCGTGATGTTCCTGTGTTCCTGACTATCTTGTGTTGTTTCTTTCTGGATGATTACAAAGACTGCTGTCAATTTGAATTTATACACACACACACACACACACACACACACACACACACACACACACACACACACATCCTACTATATATAGTAGGCTATATTTATATAGCCATTTCAATGATTAATTGCTCTCACTGTCAGGAAATCTCTCCTGATTAAGTGCTCAATCATGTGACTGGGGTGGGGGGCAGCCATCAGAACTTCAAACTGGGTCATAAATACTCCTGGGGAGGTCTGGTGTAACTTTGAATGGCCACTAAGCCACTCATCAAAAGTTGAAGATCACCTGTATCCCTTTCTCTCCTCAAAAAAGGCAAGATGATTTGTCAGGCCACATTTCAGGTTTTGGGTGTAAATTCTAACTTTACTTGTAGTTGCTCACATGAAAGAAATGTGGGTTTGGAGTAGGGTTGAGAACTGTGCTAAGCAGGAATTAATTCTTTGACAAGTAGAAGTCACTTGTTCAAAGAGTATAGCTGAAGTAACCTATGTTTAGACTCGGGTACAGGCAGTCCTCGACTTACAACCATTTATTTAGTGACCATTCAAAGTTACAACGGCACTGAAAAAAGTGACTTGTAACTGTTTTTCACACTTAGGACCATTGCAGCATTCCCATGATCACATGATCAAAATTCAGATACTTTGGCAAATGGCATGTATTTATGATGGTTGCAGGGTCCGGGGGAGTCATGTGATCACACTTTGTGACCTTCTCACAAGTAAAGTCAACGGGGAACCAGATTCACTTAACAACCACAATAATAGCTTAACTATGGTGATTCACTTAACAACTGTGGCAAGGAAGGTCATAAAATGGGGCAAAACTCATTTAACAACTGTCTTGCTTAGCAATGAAAATTTTGGATTCAATTGTGATAGTAAGTCAAGAACTACCTGAATTAGTTTTAGTCTCTCTGTTTCCAGTCTGAAATAAAGTATGTATGGGGGAGACCACTAATATAGTTCTCAAGATTACATTTTGTAGACTATTCAGTGACCACATATTTGAAATCTCTATATTTTGGTCCTATTTAATACCTGGAGATGTAATTTGATCTTTAATAGCTTGAGAATTGAGGACACTTGTTTGTCAAGAAGCATGGGCCAGAATCTAAGACCATATCCAGGTTTAGTCTTTAACCTTTGTGCTTTAACATGAAAGTTTCATGAACTTGAAGCATGAAGTAAACTTCAAAGGGAGTGTTATGAAGAAAATTGAGCAAAATGAAGGTTTGTGGCTGGACACAGTAAAGAAGAGAGTTGAGAAAGTGGAGGAATGATAAAGCGGTGTTCGCTTTGTCATCCCAGAAAGTTGATTGGCTGAGAGGTGAACAAAGAAATGAAGCTCCTGGGCTAGGTATTTTCTGCAATGGCGGCCCATGAATTATTCTACCATGTCAAAGGCTTTCCAAGGCTCAGTTTGATTTGCTGCCTGAAAGCAGCAACTTTTGTTTCAAGAACCTGCTTGGATGAGGTGATTCAAGTTAAATCTTGTTAAACTGAAGCATGTTTTTAAAGTTTTGCAAAACCCTAGATTTAGAGAGAAACTGAGAGACCAAGAGATACATTTTATTTATTCATTTTATTAATTGGATGTTGAGGCCATCCAACTCCAGGAAAGAACTCTGGGAGCTCACAATGTTTTTTTTTGTTTTTAAATACATAGTTTAAAGAAACATGAGCACTTATACAAAAGCACAGAAATAATATGCAAACAAAATTCAACAGATGCTTCAAAGATACCTTAATCCCAGACCTGGAAACAGAAAGCAGGTCTTAAAGAGATTTTTGGAGTACTGCAGAAGTGTACAGTATGGTATATACCCGTGATGGCGAACCTATGGCATGCGTGCCACAGGTGGCATGCGGAGCCATATCTGCCGGCACGGGAGCCATTGCCGTAGATCAGCTCCAGTGTGCATGTGTGCACTGGCCAGCTGATTTTCGGCTGGCCACACCCCCTCCCCTCCCAGGAGTCTCCATGCGGCCCATTTTGAGGTAAGTAAAGGGCTTGCACGGAGGCTCAGGGAGGGCATTTCTGGCCTCTGGGCCGCCTCGGGGGGAAGACCATTTTCGCCCTCACCAGCCTCCAGGAAAGCCTCTGGAGGCTGGGGAGGGCGAAAAATGGGCCTTCCGGTCCCACCGGAAGTCGGGAAATGGGCCGTTTCTGGCCTCCAGAGGACCTCCGGGGGGGTGGGGAAGGTCGTTTTCGCCCTCCCCAGGCTCCTAGAAAGCCTCTGGAGCCTGGGAATGGCGAAAAACGGGCCTACCGGGCCCACTGGGCCATCACATGCCAAAAGTGGGGGGAGCGCGGGGGGGCACGCGCGCAAGCCTGGGGGGGCGGGGCGCATTGAATTATGGGTGTGGGTACACATGCGTGTGACCCCCCCATGCTCCCCCCCGCTTTTGGCACGCGACGGCAAAAAGGTTAGCCATCACTGATATATACATACATACATAGCTACATTCATATATATATCAATCAGAACCCTTGCTCTCTTTTTTAATACGACACAACAGTGTTACCTAAAGCCACTTAGTAAGCTGATCCCAGGCTGAAATATTTTTTCAGCAAATTGTGAGCATGTGCTGAAGTCAAAAATCTTATTGAAAGAGATACTAGTTTAGTTGGCTAAATTAGTTGATTTTTAATTGATATTATTTGGAATTCTGTTGGAGTAATTGTGGCCTTTCCTTGTATTGTTTTATATTTCCCCCTTCCAAAGAAATTCTTTAAAAATAATTTAACTTCATTTGGTTTAAAAAGGGAATGTTCATTAAATCTCTCCCTACTTGCAACACATTGTGATTATAGAATCCCCTTCTATTTCAGGATTGGCACAGTTTTTGTTAAGTTCCTTATTTGAGTCAGAAGATCCAAAATACCTTTCTTTCCATTTTTTTCTACAGCAGAGCAGAGTGAGGTTGGCTCCTGTTATGTCCTCGAGTTACGACCGCGCGGCTGCTGCTCGCCTCTGATTGGCTCCGACTCGAGCAGCAGCCGGGCGGGAAGTTAGACGCTCGTGATTGGCTAGCCGTTTGACAGCTCCTGTATAAAAGGAGCTGTCAAGCCGCTTGTCTGCTGTTCCGTCTCTTGGTGCTGAATAAAGAAGCCTTGCACTTCTACCGTGTCTGACTCCCTCCTGTCAGCTGCCGCGCGCGCAAATTAAACACTTGGAGAAAAAGGTGG
>QLTV01002260.1:3592552-3606624 GCA_003457575.1 Thermophis baileyi
AGAAGACAGTATGGTATTGTAAATCTTTTGATAAGATTATAAAGAAGTTATTTGATTCAGCAAATGCAGTCAACTGTGAGAGTTTCTGATTTATTTTTCTACAACAGAGAAAGAAAAAATTCTCTAACACATATGCACCAAGACAAATTCCTTGTGTGTCCAATCACACTTGGCCAATAAAAAAAATTCTATTCTATTCTATTCTATTCTATTCTATTCTATTCTATTCTATTCTATTCTATTCTATTCTATTCTATTCTATTCTATTCTATTCTTGTAAGGTTACATTAACAGAATATTACAAATCAGAAAGTACCTCTCCTGTCCCTTTTACTCTCCTTGGGAGGATTTTTGCCACCCCCTTCTCCTTCAGACTCAAATTTTGTTTATCAGAGCATTGCCTAAGCTTCAGCTCTTCTTCCTATCTCTCAAGGCTATTCCCTCATATCATTACACCAGCTAATTGTTTTCCAGATTTTTGCAATCCTTATATGGTAGCCCAAAGGTTGCACTTTGAGAATGGTGCTAGATTTTTATTAAAGTTTTTAAAAAGGAAAATAAAAAACTTATATAAAGTAAGAAAAAGAAATAGAACAGAAAGCTAAAAGTGTAAGTAAACTAAAAAGTAAAAGAAATATAGAAAAGGATGAAAAAAAAATACAAAAAGTAACTTCCAACCTTCTTTACAGCAGTGATAAGTACAATTGTAAATCTACGGTACTTCTTACTGTATGATAACAACATAATTCTCTTCTTTCTATAGTCTTTCCCATCTAAACATCAAAAACCAGAAATAACTTTTTTTCTCCAAAAAGTCTATAATACATCTACTGGTAGTCAGCAGTAAACATGCATATTCTCTCTGATCTAATACAAAGTTTGTATTAGTTTTTATTTTCCTTTTTTAAAACCTTTAATAAAAAAATTGAATTTCAAAACTTTAAATAAAAACTTTAATAAAAATGATATTCAGGAAATGTGCTAGATTGGCCTTCAGAATAGGAATTGTGGAAAACCATGACCCCTAATATCGAAATATTGTATATCTTCTCATATTGCCCCAAAGGGGAGAATGTATAATGAGAGCATAATCCTCTAGTGATTTAATTCTTTGACAGATATTTCTTCCTGTATTTTTTAAAAAAATATTTAGCTAATGAACTTCATATATTACAGTTTCAGCTGTTCATAAAATTATGCCTCATATGGAGAAAAAAAATGTAAAGACTTTTTTCCCTTTATTTTTCCTAACAAAAATAGAACTCAGGATCATTCAACAAAATTGACTGTAAGAAATTCACGGAAGCTGTCCAACAGGGCCTGCTAGATCTTATGATTAGGGGTAATTTTCAAGTTCAGAACAAATAGTTTAGTTGCTGAAGGACAAAAGTGGGGGAAAAGCTATAGCCACATCTACTATATTCATTAGAAAAACTTGCTGATCCTTACAGGAAACAAAATTCGTTTATAATTCGTTTATAAATTGATTTATAATTTGTCAATCTGGCAGTGGAAACAAAAAATGATTGTTCAAACATTCTGATATACTCCTGCTTTTCTTCTGTCATTCTGACAGTAGCCCTGACATTAATTTAAAAAGATACGAAGATACTGTTGAAAACATGCAGGCCAGCTGTGTTCTCTCTGTTCTTCATTTGATGATAGAAAGTTTAATGTGTTGATTTTCAATCAGTCCAAAAGTAGATCAGCTTAGACACATTGTCCTCATATGAAACTTCATGAAGAGACCAGAATTAGTTCTACAAGATCTTGCCATCTCTTTATGCCTTCATCAATTAACATTTGAGCATGACTTTGATGGGTAAATTAATTAGGCTGGAAGTAAAACTGAAACATGCCTCCACAGAATATTTTTCAGAGTTTAATTTGAAACATGTCAGTTTTACATAGCGAGTCCAAACAAGTTTATAATGAAATGTATTACTTTGTCACACAGTGACATACAAATATTAAATATTTTAATGCAATTTTATTTTCATAGAAATCTCTTCACAACCTAATTTACATGTTCTTGTACTTCTAGATGGGTAAGGCCACGGGTGTTAACTCGATCGTATCACGTGACGTATCGCAACATATGTTTTTTGCCTTTGTGGAGCCAGGGTGGGCATGGCCTGCGCATGACGCATCCAGCCCGTGGGCTGCCAGTTTGATACCCCTGGGTAAGGCCAATGAATGACTCATCTTTGATAGGCCCAGTACAAGAAGCAGAAATAATGTTATGACCCACTCAGCCTTTTAATCCTCAAAATAAATGTAAACTGAGATTAGTTCATAGACATGGAAGGTAGAAATCTCACACACAGCAAAGCTTTTTAATTACCCCAAAGTGCAAAATAATCATTCATTTGCTTTAAGAATTGAAAAGTGATTTCTGAAGGAGTCCCTGCTTTCACTTCACTATCCATTGTTTCATTTCTTCCACAATGCTATTGTGGGATTCCCAGTCAGAAAGTGCAACCAACTTTCACTTAATGTATTTCCCTTCTCATATGACCACACATGTTCGCTTGAAGCTCTTTCCAACTTGGAGCATGGGGCTATTTTAAGAGTTTCCTCTTTTCATATATAGATAGTTGCCATGGTTGCAAAACTAATGCACATGGAAAGAAGGTTCTTCACTATTGACTCAGCACTAAGGCATGTTGTTGCATCTCTTGATTTCTCAACTAATTAAAGGGATATTAAGCTAACTTCTCCTCTGATACAGTTCTGTTGACTCTAATGGATAAACGGTGCTGATCTATGCCACCTAAGAACTTAGCTCAGTGTTTACCCATTACCATGCCACCTGAGATAAATCCTGCTTTGGCTTGGTTTATTTTGCCAATTAGATTTGTGCCTTTCATATATATGATTGGTCTGGAACTAGAGAATATGTAAAAAAATATGGGTGCCTTGATCCTGATCATAATGCAAGAAGTTTGACTCAATACAAAATATTTTACCAGAATTAAACTGGTAAACTCTACTATGGCACTTCTGGTGTTTTTTTTCTTTTTTCTTTGTAGATTTTTTTTAAAAAACCACTGTGTTTGTAACGGTTTATTGCAGAGAGGGTGAAGAAAAGGAAACAAGACAAATTAAGATGCATGGCAAATTTTGATCAATATAGATAAATAAAAGTATTCTAAGTAAACACATATATATTGTAAATATACATGTCAAGTAACGTAATTGATACAAAGAGAATCAAGAGACCAAAAAAAATTCAGCATATTAATTGTTATGCTGGTTAGGAATCACACCCATCCATCCATCCCGCTCAAGAGATAAAAGCTTATAGAGAAATGTCTTCAGAAACAATGTGGGTTAGAGTAATCAAACATTTTTTTTCAGGCAACAATCACAGTTTTCCAGTTTCTTCAATCTTCTTTAGCTAGTTGCATAGATATGTTCTGTTATGGAGATGCATTTAAGGCAGAAATGGGCCTTGCCTCTTCTTATGCCTTTTTTCAATTATTGTACAGTATATTCCTGTTGGGTTGCAGGGCTAAATAATGGAATACCCAAAGGGGAAAGATTAATGTTTAACTAAATCCTGGCCTTATGACATTTTATTCCATTAGGACCCATGCCGATCTTCCATATGCTTCCAAGAGCCAAAATGGCATAGTCAGAAAGTTAGAACTGAAGGACAATCTGCCTCTGAAGTTCACAGTCACCTCTACACTTACTGTGGTAACTGATTTCATAGTGATCATATTTCAGCAAATGAGATCTTTTAAAATGCAGTTGTATACACATACATGATTTCTCCTAGGCTAAGTGTTACTTATTTCCCCCTGCACCTGTATAGGGTTGTAGCCAAGAAAAGGCAATCTTGTGTTTTCTTTCAGAAGAGGCACCAACGAAACAGCTTTCTAGACTCTCACAGGGGCTATAGTATTGCAGCTTTACTGTATTTACAGTAAGTCATTTTTATTCCATTTGGCCCTCCAAAAAGAAAAGAAAAATTGCTCAGAGCAGTATAACTACACATACACACAAACACCCACAAAGGCCAGCAGCTTTGATACTGAAGGTGGTTCCTTGACTTAGGTCTTCCTTAATAGTGCAACCAAAATCTGCATTTCTAAGAGATGTAAATAGAATTCTAACAAGTCAGTTCTTGTGAGAAAGCAAATGTCGATATATACAGTAATATATCCAAATAACTGGCCTCTGGAGTTGAGCAAGCTACATTAGTCACCACATGTCCCTTCACTCTTTATTTTAAATTTAGACAGAGCTGTAGCTTAATTTGCTTTTCATCACCCAAATAGCCTGTCTGTAATCCAAGCCAGCATGCTGAAGTGTTTGAATAAGGACTGTAAGCACAATATGTGAGCTATTTAAAAACAAACAAACTGAACTGATTACTTTTGAAGTTGAATTCGTTTTGTTCATCCAAAGTATATCCACCAGAAGTTGGAAAATAACTGTAACAATATGTGGGAAAGAACTTGGGAGATAGGGCAAAGAGAGGCTGCCCAGGGAATGGTCAGACAAGAGAGGGCAGAGTGCTCAACTGCATAATGGACAGAGAAAAAGTCTCAGAAGGACCCTCCCTAGCTTTTCAGGCTGTAAAGGAGGTAGTGGGAGAACTGTACTTTCAGACTTGCAAGATTCTGTTAAGGTAGTTTTACAATTAAGAAGAATTAGCTTATCTGGTTGTGTTTCCTGTCTGGTCTAGTTAGTAAGGCTAACAATCACTTGCTATAGAGACAATCAGACCAAAATTTATCAAAAATCTCTCTAACAGCAGTGACAGATATGGATGGGATTGAATGGGATGGTTGCAGTAGAGCATTTTTTAAATATCCCTATTCATGCCTCATAGAAGCTCTGAGTGTGTGATCAAGCAGGAACAGAAAGAAAACATGTAATCCTTCCAACCTCCCCTTGTTGGGGATAGTTTTTAGCTTGTTTTAATGCAAACCATGTCTTTGTAGAGGTCATCTACCAGACTTCACATCTCTGAGCTCTCCAGAATCGCCGCTTAGAAGCCATTTAATCTGAAGGTAAGAGCTCTGGTTCACGTGGAAAATATCTCCCACCCTACTCCTCTAATCTGTTCTTCAGTATGCAACTTGTGTTGTTTGGTATTTACTGGCATGTATAGTAATTGTTGAAAATGTCAGTGAATTGGCAAATGGTAAATATCATTGACATACAGGATGGAGAATAAATGTTTCCATGGTCTCAAATTTTCCATTAATACGCACCACCCAAATGAAAGTCTTTTGTGATTCCCTAACTAAGTCTGAGTAGGATTACAACAAAGTCAATGGAAGAAACAAGACATTTTGCTAAATTACACTGTGGTATGCGCACAACATAAACTAATTGGAAGCATATTATCAGAATTCTGCATTGAAGCTTCTTTTCATGACCTTCTGAATATTACTGAATGGTGGGTTTAGGGATTTTTTTTACCATCATACTGTGTAGGAGCAATGAGAAAATACCTTATAAGACTTCATGGGAAGTAAAGTATACAATAGCTCTCCAACTGAAGGCACAGTTCTATACTTCTTCAATCAAATGTGACTAGCTCCTCTTAATTTGTGTAGACAAGGTTGAGGATGATGTGACATTTGTGTTTTGGCTTCACACCTGTATTATAATTTGAAATAGATCATTGGTACATTCTTTCCCTTCTCATTTTTCCTGCTTATTTTGGAAGGAAAGCTGTTCCTTTCCATATATTCCATATTCCATATTCCATATTCCATATTCCATATTCCATATTCCATATTCCACTCCACTCCACTCCATTATTCTATTCCCGTGATGGCAAACCTATGGCACGCATGCCAGAGGTGGCACGGAGAGCCGTCTCTATGGGCATGAGTGCCATCACTCCAGCTCAGCCAGCTGGTCATCAGATTTCCGAGGCACACATGCACGCCGGCTGCTGCAGAACAACTCACCACAAGCAATTCACCACAGGACAATGCACTGTGGGAGAATGCTGAAGGTGAGGGGAACCTCCTCCTCCTCTCTCTCCCTTTCTCTCCCTCCATCCCTCCTCGATCCAACATACCTCCCCCCTCACCAATAGCAATAGCACTTATATACTGCTTTACAGTGCTTTACAGCCCTCTGTAAGTGGTTTACAGAGTCAGCATATTGCCCCCAACAATCTGGGTCCTCATTTTACCCACCTCGGAAGGACGGAAGGCTGAGTCAACCTTGAGCCTGGTGAGATTCGAACTGCCAAATTGCAGGCAGCCAGCAGGCAGCAGAAGTAGCCTGCAATACTGCCCTCTAACCACCGCCATTGTGGCTCAATATCCCTTGAACTATGTGGCAGAAACTCCTTTGCACTGAAAAGTATGTGACTCTCTCCCTCTTCCCTTCCCTGCTTGGTCCTCCCCAATTTTTTTCTGAGGAGGAGGAGCTTTTCTTTGAGCCTATTCCCCCTGAAAGTGAAATTATGGTACTCAGAACTAGATACAGAATGCAAGGAGATATCTGATCATTTTGGAATACAATAGAAGGATTACAACTTATGATTTATTTATTTATTTGCATCCTGCCATTATTATCTTTATAATAACTCAAGGCAGCGAATATACCTAATAATCCTTCCTCCTCCTACTTTCCCCACAACAGCAACAACCCTATGAGGTGAGTTGGACTGAAAGAGAATACCTGGCCCAAAGTCACCCAGCTGGCTTTCATGCCTAAAGCAGGACTAGAACTCACAATCTCCCACTTTCTAGCCTGGTGCCTTAACCATTAGACCAAACCTGGCTCTCTGAATTTGAACACTCTGCTTCTGTTGAAGCCCCTTGAAACGGCATAACATGTAGTCACCTGCTTCCATTCTAAGATCTAGATATCAGGCCAGATCTTTCCCATTCTATACCAAGACATTTAATTTTGTTTTCTAAACAAAGAATGTTACATTTCTCTCTGTTGAACTTCATACTGGTACTTTTAGTCCATTTCATTAATCCATCAAAGTAATTTTGAACTTCGTGTTGGCGTTAGCTATCCCACCTGATTTTTGGTCACTAAATCGGATAAGCATTCCCTCCATCTCTTCATCCAGGTCATTAAGCCTTAGAGGGCCCAGGATCAAATTGTTTGGCCCCCATCCTGAGATCTCACTCCAATTTGATAAGGAACAAATAATGAGTACTCTTGAGCATGGTTTTAATTTAATTCTCATGCCACCAAGCTCCAATTAATCAGATTGCTAATCTGAACGTTGGCGGTACTATGTCAGATACTTGCTAGAATCAGGATATATTATGATCTCAGCATTCTCATAATGTATTAAAGAAATTGTCCAATCAGAAATAAAATAAATTTATTCTGGGAAGAGTTGATATTGGTAAAACGTGCAGAGTTGTGGAAATAGAGGATATATTTCAGAAAGCTCATTAATCAATCTCTTTATGTTTTGCTTAGAGTGATCTGTAGTTGTGTTGTGCCTGACTGATCTGTAGTTCCCTAGCTTCATGTTTTTCCCCTCTTCTTAACAGTGAGGACATCTGCTGTCCTTCAGTCATCTGGCACTCTCTAGTACTCCAGATTTCCACAAAGATAATACAGGTAGTCCTCGACTTATAAGTTTTCATTTAGTGACCTCTTGAAGTTACAATGGCATTGACTTAATGATCATTTTTCACACTTACAACTGTTGCAGTGTCCCTGCGGTCAAAATTTGGATGCTTGGCAACTGGCTCATATTTATGGCAGTTGGGGAAGCCAGATTCACTTAACAACCATATTACCTGTCAAGCCTGAAGTTGATTGGGGTGTGGGATTGTTTGTATCCTTGGGCATTCCGACATGAATTCAGTTTGACACAGTTTGGAGCTGAAGTGGGGATGGAGCCTTCAGTCAAAACTTCATTCCTAACTGATGAGTCAACCACATTCCAACATCTGGCTGACGGGAGGAGGAGGAGGAGGAGGAGGAGGAGGAGGAGGAGAGATGTCGCCGAGCAACCAGCTCCCATCTTGGTTGGACAATGTGGCAGTTGTTTTGGAAACTTGAGAAACCGAAACTTATATTGGGGTGAAAAGCCCGGGAACTTTAGTACTGGCTTTTCACCAGTAGCGCCAAGATGATGTATCTAAATAAATTTGTTCTTTGAGGAAAAGCAATGCCTCGGAGTTTGATTTGTAATGGGTGCATTACTTGGAGCCTGACACTAAGCCAGTACTACAGTCCCCGGGCTTCTCGCCCCAATATAACGATTTCAGAGTTTCAGAGTTTCACTTAACAACTGTGGCAAGAAAGGTTGTAAAATGTGACAAAACTCACTTAACAAGTGGAAATGTTGGGCTCAATTGTGGTTGTAAGGCAAGGACTATCTGTAGATAGAATTTCAGCCTAGCTACCAACTAGTGCTATTATAACAACAGTCTGGTATTACAGAGCTGTTCCTTTCTCAATAGAATCGTGCATTTGATCCTTCTAAATTATTATTCAGAAAAACCTCCTCAACTGGAGACCAAACTATTTTGGAGAGCATTTTTTTAGCTTGTATATGACACCATCTTTCCCCCCTCTGCCTTATTTTCATTTTTGATCCTTATTTTTCTTGTTATTTCTTGATTGGTTATTTAATCATGCTATGGATATCTTAACTTTTTATATTCTACATAGGCTGCTGAGAGTTGTGTGATTGTCACAGGACAGATAGAAAGATACTGTAGATATAGCTTTGCCTCCCTGCAACAGGCTATGAAACCATACAATAAAAAGTTCTCTCCAATTTCTCTGTGTTGCTGTTCTTGTTGAAACATACTGAATGAATTGGTGCTGGCAGTTATGAGAATCAGCTGCTTGCATAGCATGGAAGCATAGCATGCACTGAACCAACAGCTGCACCATTTAGCAATTCCTTGATCTGTGTTAATATAGAGACAGCATCCACTCCACTTCAATGCTAACCTCACTCGCACGGCAATATCTGCAGTTGTACCTTGGAAAAAAGGGTTTATGGTCAATGAGACCAAATTCAAAACCTATGGGAAGGTAAAAGCAGCTCATAAAATGGTTGAAAATGTTAGTATGCCACAAAATAATTATTTAGTCTAGTATGTGACAAATTGCTCTCATCTTTAGAAAACAGGCCAGTTTTATAAACAAAAACGTTAACAACTAAATTGGAATAGACTATGTTTTCTCTTCCTATATACATCAAGGGAAGTTTGACTTTTGATGCCTTCAAACACATCCATATCATGTTCTTGGCAACAGTATGGAAGTGATTTGCTCCTGCTTTCTTTCCAGATAGTTTTTGACTTTCCAACCAGCCTACTGTCCTGGCATTTCTGGTGGCCTCCCACCAAATATTAACAAAGTCTAACTGTCAGGTGCAAAGGATCAGGATCATACGTTAAATTGCAACACAGAAAATTTATTCAAGGCTAAGTACACAAATCTAGTCAACTAAAAAGTTCAGTATAAATTGGCACAAGATGTGGGTCAACAGAATTCAAGAGGGGTTGGACTTGGACCATTTGTGGCAACATAAGCACTCTAAACTGATGTCACGTTTAACTCCGCCCCCCCACCCCCACCTCTGCCTGCTCTTCCCCTACACTGACTCAGCTTAGCTTTTTAAGATTAACCAATTGCTGCTGCCATCTAGCAGGATGTTCAAGTCATAGTACTTATATCCTAATAGCCTAACCTAAAGCCAGAAAACATATTATATGTGTTCTCTGATTCCAAGAAAACAGGACATGACCAGAGACAGGCCTGGTCCAGATTCTAAGAAGAAACCTAGGAAATTAAATGAAGCCGGTGCATTTTCTGAAGAGACTGGAGCATCACTTCAGGGCATGGGATTAGCTGAACTGATATTAAAATATTCATTATATGTGCTACTGACATGATGTCTGCTTTTATCTTCCCTAATTTTTATTGTAATTTTTCTCTGAATGAAGAAAGTTGCATATGATCTGAAGGGAAAGCAGGGTATTTAGAACATTTGGCTTTGATATTCTACCCTCCATCATGCAGATTTTCACATCCTACCTGTTCTGCAGTGCCTTCATGGCTGGCATTCTGGAAATTCTGAGTCATACAATGTTCCTTTTTATAGGGTTTGGAGGGCTCTGCTGAGTCATCCTATTCTTCAGATAATTCCAGGCAGGGAGCCTGATTCCTATCTATATGATCTATTAGCTGATTGATCTCACCCGCAGAGTTGCTAAATTTTGTCCCACCATATATACCATCTGCTGCTCACCGGGTAGCAAAATACAGTGATAGTTTTCTATCAGATATTTTTGCACTGTAGTTATGTCTTATTTTAATTATAAGATATTACTATTATTGGTTGCACAGTCAGTCAGACATTTAGGCTGAGTTTGGCATTTTTGTCCATTATCATTGCTTATATACACAACAATGTGAAATAACAGCTGCTGCTTCTTTAGCTGGTGTTGGCCTTCATAAGTATTGAGTTCTTCCCAAAAATCTAGGATATTGTAATGTATCGACGTCATATATGTGCAAATCCAAGCATTGCGGTCTTATGTAATTGACAGATGGAAATATTACATAATGTGTAGATTTTCTAAATGACATCCAAGATTTTTTTTTACATGGTACGCAGTGTGCCAATAACCACTGAGACCACCACAGTCAGTTTATGCTACAATCTTTCAATATTGATTTCTAGATCTTGATGCTTTGTGATCTTCTCCAATTCTTTGTTTTCTATTCTATTATCCCCTGTATTGCCACACCAATTCCAAAAGCAATATTTAGCCAAGTAAAAATATCATCTTCTTAATTACATAACTAATTAAAAAAAACAACAACCTGCAGATGGAAGAGAAAAACCTAATGTGAACAGACATTTCAGTATTACAAGGTTAGGAATAATGAGATCTAATAGCAGCAGTTTGGAGATAGACATATGTAGCTCTAAAATAAGAGAAAGTTTCTCAATAAAGAGAGCAACCAAAACCTGGAGCAGGGTGGTGATAGATTTTTTGTCTGTTTCTAGAAAGGTGGGACAAAAAAATATTTACTGGAAGGATGGAGAAACCATGGGCTTCCTATAACATGCTAGAGGAGGTTTATAAAAAAGCTGTATTATATGAGCTGTACATTAGTCTCACCTAACTTCAAAATTCCTCATAAGTAGTCCTCAACTTATGACCACAACTGAGCCCCACATTTCTGTTCTTAGACAGACAGTTGTTAAGTGAGCTTCCACCCTCCCTTTACGACCATTCTTGCCACAGTTGTTCAGTGAATCATTGCTGTGGTTAAGTTAGTAACAGGGTTATTAAGGGAATCTGGCTTCCCCATTGACTTTGCTTGTCAGAAGGTCACAAAATGGGATCACATGACCCTGGGACGCTGCAACTGTGATAAATATATGCCAGTTGTCAGAGTCCAAATGTTGGTATCACGTGACCATGGGGAATGCTGCAACGGTCGTAAGTGTGAAAAATGGTCACAAATCACTTTTTTTTCAGTGCCGTTGTAACTTCGAACAGTCACTAAATGAATGTTTGTAAGTTGGACTACCTGTACTTGGAACGAGGAGTTAGCTTCATGTCAAGTTGCTTGACTAATAGGCTAGGAAACAGGGGAGTCCCTTGGACAGTACTAAAATCAGAGCGATTCTTGTCCATTCCACCAACTCTTTTTAAATCACACATTCACTAAGGGAAAGAGTGAAGAAGAGTGAGGAAATATTTCCCAGTTGTACGCATGTATGTATGTGTGTGCATGTTACATGAATTACACAATGGGGATGATTTTTACTTTTGTCAAAGCCATCTGACTTTGATACTTTGGTGCTAAATAGCCTTGATGGAAAACTTTAACAATATTTTGAAAGACATTTTTGTCACCATTGCTTTTAATCAGCACCTGTAACAACAGTGCCTAGCTTTGTATGGTGCAGGGGTTCAGGTGTTGGGTTTGGCACCAAGGAAGCCCAGATTCAAGTCAAAGATGCTCACTAGGCCACAGAAAAGCATTGAGTGACTTTTGGCTTGTCCTTTTCTGTCAGCCCATTCTATTTCACAAAGTAATGTTTGAAGGAAAAATATTAGGAGGGAGCATTAAGTATGTCCCTTTGAGGTCTTGAATGAAGAGAAGGCAATCAATCAACCACTCAGCAAGCAAGCTGAACATTGAGATGATTGCTCAGAATGGAGTTGTCTTGAGTGAACACACATTCTTGAGTAGACAAAAGCAATAGACATCCCAAAAGACAATGCTTTTCAAAAGGCAACCAGACTTTCTTAGTTTTTTCTTGAAAACATTTCACTTCTCATCCAAGAAACTTCTTCAGTTCTTCAGAAACTTCTTGGATGAGAAGCAAAATGTTTTCAAGAAAAAAACTGAGAAAGTCCAGTTACTGTTTGAAAAACGCCTTTGGAACCTCCATGAGACAAACATGACCTGCATGATTGAGAATCTCCATAGATATTTAGCAATAGACGTGTAGTGAGTAAGGGAAATTCTGATATTATTCTTTTCCTGGTCTGATCTACCTTGTAAGACTTAGTTCATTTTGCAAGTCTGATTGTGCTATATTTCCTCCTCTTCTTCCTTATACTTCAGGGAGGTATCTGCCTGAACTATTTCTGAATATTGTCTCACTATTCTGGACTTTAAAAAAAAATATTCTGCTCCTTTTGATTAGGTAAAAATGATGGAGAGGCATATCTCCATCAAGGTCACCTTTACTTTCTACACATTTAGAAACACTGTACTGTAATTAATTACACACACCCCATACACACACACACACACACACCAAAAGTTTATGGAAACATGGAAACATGAAGGTGTCCTGTTCTACTTGCTGTTCTTTTTCTTTTTAAACATGTTATTTATTAATTTCATTACCTAATACACCCTTCTTTTAAAGGAGATGTATAAATACAAACAAAAGCGTTACGTGTGACACTGATATATATTGCTTAACAACTATTCTGCTAGTGTACAGTAGGAACAGTTATATGGAATAGAAAGAAAACATCAGTCTTCAAAGCAGGGGCACTTAAAGTTCCCAGTGTATTGTTATCAAAAATTTATGGAAGTTTTGTTGATCCAGCAGCTCTTCAGATTCTGGGAAGGGAAATCTTTTCCATCTTTCCTCCACATGTGCAATTTTTTTTTAAATGTTACTTGGGAACTGTACTATTGGACAGGAGAAGGAAGGGCACATGCTTCTCCCTCAAGAAAATCCCCAGCTGAATTCCTGGTTTTTCAAGTAGGGCTGGAAAACCTCTTGCTTGAAATCCCGGTGAGCTGTTATTTGTCACTGGTGGTGATACTGAGCTAGACTAGCAATGGTTTGACTCAGGGTTTGGCAGCTTCCACCGTTCCTAAAAAAAGCATGGCCTTTCATCTGTCACTCATTGCTCATGGCCTTTACAAAGATCTACACATCTGCCATCCAGGCAGGCTGTTTAGCAAAGGCAGTATGATAGATTTAGTAGAAATCATCCCATCTTCTGATCTGTTAAGCCAATAGGATCTACTTACCAAATAAGAGCATGCATGATGACATGACTCTGTACAAATACTACAGTGCAATATCTTTATTTTAGTCTTTGATCACTGTAAAACAAAAACATAACTATGGAATTAAAAAAACATAACATAAAAACAACCTCTGCCTAAACACTGTAAGTATCGCAATGGCACTATGAATCTTACCATCAAAATAATCTAGAGGAAAATATTCCAAAGATGGATAACACTTGACTGGAGTGATTTTTTTTTTTAACCTGGGTGTAGGGTGTAGGTCTGGAAATAATTTGGAACTACCACATTTCTCATCCACCTGTATTGGCTGATGATAGATAGATAGATAGATAGATAGATAGATAGATAGATAGATAGATAGATAGATAGATAGATAGATAGATAGATAGATAGATAGATAGATAGATAGATAGATGATAGATGATAGATGATAGATGATAGATGATAGATGATAGATGATAGATGATAGATGATAGATGATAGATGATAGATGATAAATGATAGATGATAGATGATAGATGATAGAGGTTAAAATAGACAGTTAAAATAGGTTAAAATAGAGAGTTTTATAT
>QLTV01002260.1:3607510-3635267 GCA_003457575.1 Thermophis baileyi
GATAGATAGATAGATAGATAGATAGATAGATAGATAGATAGATAGATAGATAGATAGATAGATAGATAGACAGAAAGACAGACAGACAGACAGACAGACAGACAGATGTAGAGATAGACATAAACATAGTTAGAGATAAATAAATATAATAGATAGATAGATAGACAAACAGACAGACAAACAGACAGACAGACAGATAAAGATGGAGAGAGATAATAGAGATATAGTCTTGTTTGTATAGACTGTGTAGCTTCCCAGGTTTTAAGGCAAAAGGAAGAACCACTCATCCTGCTATTAACTGGATAAAAATTGCCACCTTGGAAAATATCTCAGAAGACTTGTAATGAATTGTAAGTGGGTCACCAATATTCAGAGGAGGAAAGACTTGACCTGCAACATAATCAGTTCTGCAAATGGATAAAGTGTGTTCCACAAGCAGATCATTTGCAAGCTTGTTTAAAAATGACAGTGCCTTATGCAATAGTGATAATGGAAACTTATTGTAGAAGGATAATGTTTCCGCATACCATTTTCCATTAAGGCTGGTCACAACACTGTTATAATTGCCTTCAAGATGTGAAGATGACTCTAGTTTGCAATCTGTGCATATTAGTGTTATTTTTAAAGGCATGGCTATATTTTGCTCATGCAATTATGGAATCTCTATTTTTTTTCCAACACCTGGCTTGCCTGATTCTGTTTCTCTTGGCTGCTTAGTTTACTCTGGCACAAGTGTTTAAAAAAAACAAAACACCTGATAATAAAATAGAATGGGGTTAATAAAGTACTTCGTTCAGTTGCTGAATGATGCGTTCTTGCAAAGTCATACATCATCCTGGGACTTAAAGTTTTGGAAATAAAACCCATACAGAATGTTTCATGTGCCCACTAACTGTCAGAGGAAAGCTTTTTGCTAGCACTGGAACTGCAAAAAGGTCCAAGAGGCTGCTGCTGGGTTTTATTTTATCAACAGTTAATTTTGCATAATAGCTGTCTGAGCCTTTCAAAGTCCTGTAGCAACTATCACCATGCCAAGTTCTAAAATAGCGGTGCTTTTCTTTTTTTTGATGGCATGGAGTAACATTAGCATGTGGTAGACCAGGAAAAAAAAAATGAAAGTGTTCCAATCTCAGTACAGCTGACTTTTTCCAAGAGAATGGAATAATTATGCCAAAGTTTATTGTTAGGAAAGATGGCCCCCTGTCAGAGAGAAGACTGAAGGTGAAGAGTGTAATATTACATTTTCTGAGAAACAAGCCTTGGCCACTAGAAAATAATGCTGTAATTTTTAAATAGATAATTGGAAGTAGGAGATAATACAGGTAGTCCTCGACTTACAGTAGTTCATTTAGTGACTGTTTGAAGTTACAATGGCACTGAAAAAAGGGACTTATGACCATTTCTCACATTGTTGCAGCATCCCCATGGTCACGTGATCAAAATTCAGGTGCTAGGCATCTGACTCACATTTATGATCATTGCAGAGTCCCGGAGTCATGTGATCACCTTTTGAGACCTTCTGACAAGCGAAGTCGATGGGAAAGCCAGATTCCCTTAACAACCACGTTACTAATTTAACAACTGCAGTGATTCACTGAACACCTGTGGCAAGAAAGGTCATAAAGTGGGGCAAAATTCACTTAACAAATGTCTCACTTAGCAACAAAAAATTTAGGCTCAATTGTGGTCGTAAGTTGAGAGCTACCTATAGAACACTTTGGTTTCTCTTTTCAGTTTTTCCAGGGTGTCTCTATAATGAAAGGGTAATGTTTTGGCCTTGTTAAGTGCACTGTACATGGCAAATATATAAGCATCTCTGAAAGCATATTATGTGGCCAAATATATTTTGGGGGGAAAAAATCTCTTTATCAGTTCATATAGATTTAAAGTAGAAACTTCCAAATTTTGTGTGTGTGTGTGTGTGTGACCAGCATTTTCATGAATTCAAAAAATGATTCAGAACAATGAGAAGGAAAGGCTTGACTGAATATGTTCAGGAAGGATGGAAAAACGGAAGAGGAATGTTGCAAGATATTTCCAAGAGCACCATGATTTCATAGGACTAATCCACATTGGTCCACCAGAAAGGGCCAATAACTATTTTTGGAGGGCACTCCTTGTCAACCCCCACCTCGATCAAAGCCATCCCAGGGTGTGTTTTTCTACTCCACTTCCAAAGTACAATTTTTAAAAATTATTATATTGCCTTAAAGCCTCTTGTCTGTATCAACACACTTCAATTTCTTGCAGGCTAACTATATCAGCTCTCTGGCTATTTTACAGAGGAAGAAATGACCTTCAACTGAATCACTACTTAATTGTGGTCTATTTAGGAGCTAGAGTTACAACTGTTATGATTGAGATGGCTGAAAATGGAGTTCCACTGGATTAAACAACACAGGGAAAATAGGAATCTCAAAGAATGAAATGTTCTGAATGAGCAACCTTCTGTTTACAAGGCAAGAATTGCGGTCATTTTGCTCTCAAATAGAATTCATAGTAACTATGAGAGGCATTGAAAAGCAATAGGCAGTAAAATAGGACTTATTAAAAAGCAAATTATGTTTGGGTGTATATGCATTTTATACTTTAACTTTAACTTTAACTTTAACTTTAACTTTAACTTTAACTTTAACTTTAACTTTAACTTTAACTTTAACTGTAACTGTAACACACACACACACATACACACACACACACACACACACATACACACACACACACATTTAACTCTTGGGATCTGTATTTGTATATATGTTACCATCAATGTGTGAAATTAGGCATATCATAGAATGCCTAGGAAATCTATAGAATGCAAAAAATGGGAGGTCAAAGTATGAAACAGTATATTTTACACATTTCCTAGGCATTCTATGCAATGGCCAAAGGCAACAGCAAAGTATAAAATACTCCTTCTAAAATGCCGTTCTAGCTTTCCTTGTTGCAACAAGTGGGTCAATGGTGGTCTTTTTTTTCCCTTTTTTTTTTAGTAAGAATGACCTGTACTTTATTTTGCATTTCTTCTTTCATTTTCATATCCGTCTTTTCAAGAAAGAGCAAGGGTTAGGGTTACCCTAACCCTTTTCTTAATTCTGTTTTCATACTTTGCCTAAATAGTTCTTGTCATTTTACATAATGCCAAGCAGAGGTGGGTTCCTCCCGGTTCGCACCGGTTCTATAGAAGCGGTAGTAACTTGGCCGCCTGGGTCGCTAGCACCAGCAGCGACCCAGCCCTGCCACGCCCCTGAACTGGTTCTTTCGGCAGCGCCACAGGTGCCGGGCCATTGTCTTGTTTGCTGGTTTTTGCTGCTGCGCCTGTGCAGAAGCTGTGTTTTCGGCACTGCGCATGCGCCGCCATCTTGTTTTTGGCTTTTTTTTTGCTATTTTTGCTTGTTTTGCTTCTGTGCATGCACAGAATCCGAGTTTTCAGCACTGCGCATGCGTGGCTGCGCACGCAAAGCGTGCGCAGCCACATAGCGTGGGAGGAAGCAAACCGGCAGCGAGGTAAGTTAGAACCCACCCCTGATGCCAAGGTATTATATACAATGCCCAGAGAATATATATATCATATTAAAATAACACAGACATTTCATACTTTGCCTAAAAAATGTTACATATTCTATAGATTTCCTAGGCATTCTATACAATGCCAGTTTTTCACTCATTGCCAGTAACACATATATCGCACATATACCCAGGAAGGCCCACCCACAGGAGGTCAATGAGAGGCCGTTGCTTTCCTGGAAGAGAAAGGTAGGAAAGTAGAGCAGCAGGTCAATTGCCCAGTGGAAGAATACGATGGTGTGGCTGATTCCAAAGAGTCTCAGTCTATACAGCATGTTAGCCTAGGGACAAGCTGGCATGGAGACCAGACTGAAACAACTTACACTGTAAGTGTAGATGTCCCTTAGAAGGAATGGGAGGAAATGCTAGATCTCAATTTGTTACAAAGGCTAGAATTGTAAAAGAGGTTAAGGGAAATAGGAGAATCCTACATGTATTGACTTCACTTTGGTGGTAGATGATTACATTTCTAATGCAGTGGTACCTCAGTATTCATCGTTAATTGGTTCTGGGAGATGCTATGAGTACCAAAAACAATGAGTACCAAACAATTTTTTCCCATAAGGAATAATGTAGTGAGTCACAAGGCAGCCGACACTGACAAGTTCTAGCTTGCGTGTTGAGTAGCAAACAAACAATGAATACCGGGACAAAATTTTCATGTCAAAATGCATTGAGTACAAAATTCAATGAGTTTCAAAACAGTTGAGTACCAAGGTACTGCTGTATTCTTTTAAAAAAACAGACATTTAACAATCATTTTTATTATTTAAAACTCAACACTTCTGCAACATCATCTTCCTGAAAACCATTGTCCTATCTCTTCCCAGCACTTGCTCTCTTTCACTTTCAGTGTTTCCTCTGTCTTCAACATATTTCTCTGATCTGCCTGTTGTAGTCTACTAATTCTCTCGGCATCTGCTTGCTTTTATTCACGTTTTCTTCCAAACCAGTTTAGATTGGCCATTTAATTGCTCCCTATTTTCTCAATTTCCACAGTTACCTGGGACACTTTCCTGCTGGCTGAAAATGACAGGTTTTTCAAACCTCAGAATCTACATAAGTACAACTACAGTTTATGTTATTCAGGATTAAATAAACCAAGTACAAAGAAAAGCAAAGTCACTCGTCAGATGTTTAAAATTCAGGCAAGACAACATGGCTTTGGAAAGTTCTTTCTGAAGGGTTTTTCTCTGTTGGTTCCTTAAAAATGGCTGGATTATATACAGGCAGCATATGGTAGCAGACTTCATCAAGAAACAAGAAAGGAGGAAGATCCACACATACACACACCCCAAATACATGGTTGATTGTATAAGGAGCCCCAGTTAGTTTATGTCACCAATTTGAAGTGATCCATTGTTCTTCAGTAAAACTCCTTAAGGCTTTTAAGAGACTTTTGAAAGAACATACTATTTCTACAGAGTTGTAGCATTTTGATTTGGGGACTTCTCCACATAACTGTCTATGAGATTGTCAGTCATCCAGGTCATGGTTGTCACAAAGGTGCTTTTTCAAAAGGCAACTGGACTTTCTTTTTCCCAAAACAGTCTAGTAGCCTTTTGAAAAAGCACCTTTGGGTTCTCCACATAAAAGTACAGTGAGTAAGGAGGTCTTCTCATTGATGGCCTCTTTAGCAAAATAACCTTTCCTTCCACTCAACTGTCTTTCTTGCACTAAAGCAAAGTTTATTTCTCATTCTCCTAGGACTTTACAGCGTCATTTTATTTCTTTGCACATTTGTAGGGATGCTGATTCCTAATTTTCACTTTTTGTCCCTGTTATATGACTGTTGTAACTGACAGCAGTGTTTTAACTGATTTTTGCAGACTTATTTTTATGCTTTTTAAGATGTTCTTTTCTAACAGGTTCTTTGGTTAGTACTCTAGGTTATTGATTGCAAGCTGAATTGGGCAAATGTTTCTATTTAAAGATGGCTAATCCATGAAGAGACAAAATGTCAGGAGGCTACTAGCAAAGGGTCAGAAACAAGGAAAGCTGTCTGAGAAACTGAGAATTAGATTTAGGAGGACAGAAAATAGACTTTCAGAACGCAAGCACCCTTTTTGTCTACTCCAGTAGTGCGGTGATTGAAGGAAGAGGTAAGATTCTGCTGCCACACACAGAAAGAATGAAGGTCTTGCTTTGTCAGTGAATCTCACACTCCCTTGTGGAAAAGGAACTTTGCACCCTCTAGGGTAGGGGTGTCCAACCTTGGCAATTTTAAGACCTGTAGACTTCGACTCCCAGAATTCCCCAGTCAGCATGCTGGGGATTTCTGGGAGTCAAAGTCCCCCAGTCTTAATGTTGCCAAGGTTGGACACCCCTGTTCTAGAAGCTTCTAAAGTGCCTATCCCGAGGCCACAAAAGTACAGCCTCCCATGTGTGCTTGCCATCATAGTCTTCAGTGTACAAATTCCCATCTGCCGACCCACTTCCTGTTGAGTATTGACTCACCGCCCTATTTACCATTCAAAAGCATAACCAGATTCAAAAGGCTGCATATCAAAACAGTCATAGCAACCGGCTATACGGTGTGCACAACCTCTGTTTAGCGATCAATAGGACTTCTGCTTAGCTACTGGGTGCCATCGTTTATGGACCATAAAAAATACTATTCTTTCCTACCAATTAAGAGCAGAAGGAAAAAGTTTGTTCTTCTTGTGCTGGTAGCAAGAGTGGGAAAAAAGCCCGAACTTTTCCCTCTGCTTTAGCAGGGAACCGTTCCAACGCTTACATAAAGAGACATGCTGAAAACGTCAGATATTATACAGAGTTCACTCCTTTCTCCCACCTAATTAAATGAGTGGGCAAATCTATGAGCTTTCCAGAAATGAGCATGGAACTAAGAGTAACACAATTAAAATGATTCAGTTGGTTAAGGCTAAATTGCAGGTTACTCTTTCAGGTTTTTTTTTTAAATTATTATTCTTGCTTGAAAAGTGCAGTAGATTCAGGAATGACTTTTAAATAATCAAGCATTTTCCCCTGCCTTCCAAATAAGAATAGATTTCATCACCCATTGATAATAAAAGAATATTGAGAAAAACTTTATTCCATTTAGTAATAGTTTGAACAGGAGGGTAGTGGCAATGAAGCCGCTCAAGGTTATGTCTCTATTTGATAAGATTTGTAAACTACAGGTAGTCCTCAACTTACGACCCCAATTGAGCCCAAAATTTATATTGTTAAGTGAGAAATTTGTTAAGTGAGTTTTGCCCCATTTTACAACTTTTCTTGCCACATTTGTTAAGTGAATCATTGCAGTTGTTAAGTTAGTAACATGGTTGTTAAGTGAATCTGGCTTCCCCATTGACTTTGCTTGTCAGAAGGTTGCAAAAGTTGATCATTGACCTCAGGACACTGCAACCGTCATAAATGTGAGTCAGTTCTCAAGCATCTGAATGTAAATCACGTGACTATGGGGATTATACAACAGTCATAAGTGTGAAAATAGTCATAGGTCATTTTTTTCAGTGCTGTTGTAACTTTGAACGGTCACTAAACGAACTGTTGTAAGTCAAGGACTACCTGTATTGTTCCATAAGAAATTGAGTTTTTTCTCCAGTCGGGTGCCAGATGAACTTTTACAAAATATTAGAAAAACAGGGTATACCTTATTTTGGGGTATCAGTGGTATTTAAAAGTGTTAGAACATTAGCTGAAAAATTAAGAAAATACTGAGTGGCCTTTAGTGAAGGATTGTTTTACCATCATGTACACAATGGCCTTTACAGTAAAAATATTTAAATATAATATATTTAATATAAATATAAAAATATTTCATATGCCTATTTAAAAATTTGCTGTTGGTGTGGGATAATAGCTGAAAGCACTGGCCACCATAAACTGAGAGACTGTTTTAGTCCTGCTTTAGGTACAAAGCCAGTTGAGTGACTTTGGGCTAGTCTCTCAACCACATTGAGGTTTAACCATTTTGAAGTAGAATTTACCCCAAAGAGTTAATTCACAGATAACTGTAAATAGGATTTATTTATTTGTATCCTACCTTCATTATTTTTACAAATAACTCCAGGCAGTGAACATATTCTCCTTCTGCTATTTTCCCCACAACAGCCACCTTGTGAAGTGGATTGGGCTGAGAGAGAGAGAGTGATTGGCCAAGGCCACTCAGCTGGCTTGCATGACTAAGGTGGGGCTTGAACTCACATTCTCCTGCTTGCTAGCCTGGTACTTTAACCACTAGACCAGGGGTCAGCAACCTGCGGCTCTGGAGCCGCATGTGGCTCTTTCATCCCTCTGCTGCAGCTCCCTGTCATTCAAAATAGGCACCACAACCGCCAATGTGCGACACCTGCCGGCACACGATTTATTGAGCTTTTCAACCCCCGGTAGGCCAACCATGGATAAATCCAAGAAAAGAAAAGTTTCAGAAGAAAACAGAATGTTTAATTCAACTACATATGCTAGTTTTGTGGCCGCTCAAGAAATAGTCAGGCACAGGAAGGGTTTGTGGCTCCCGGTGTTTTCTTTTCTGTGGGAAACGGGTCCAAATGGCTCTTTGAGTGTTTAAGGTTGCCGACCCCTGCACTAGACCAAACTGGCTTTTTGGTCTTGATAAAAATCTGTCCTCCACTCCTGGGCCCATAAGGGGTAAACATGAGTCTCTCATATCACTGTTTCTTCTCTGATTCCCATTAACATTTGCATGCAAATATTGTTCCTTCCTTACTGCATATATTTTCCATTCTCCTGCCGTACTGTAGCTGTGCTTGCTTGTTGGCAGGGTATTTTTACTAAGTTATCTGCAGCCTGGCAGCTATTTTTCCACCAGGAGTTAGTTTCCTCTTTGCTTTTAGCTTGCTCAGAACAGGTGACCTTTCTGTCACCTGTGAAATTTATTATGCTGTTTGGACATGGCTGCATCTAAGAGAAATGAACTACAGCATTGGTAATTTTGAAGCCAGCTTTTCCACTGGAATTACGCACAGAGGTTTTGTTACATTTCTGAACAGAATAACAAAATAAAAGAGTTGGAAGGGACCTTGGAGGTCTTCTAGTCCAACCACCTGCTCAAGCAGGAAACCCTATACCATTTCAGACAAATGGTTATCCAATCTCTTCTTAAAAACCTCCAGTGTTGGAGCATCCACAACTTCTGGAGGCAAGTCATTCCACTGATTAATTGTTCTAAATGTCAAGAAATTTCTTCTTAGTTCTATATTAACATTTTAATCAAGGAAGTTGTTTTGAAAGAAAACTGTGCAGTTATTTATTTTAATTATAAATTTACAGAACAACTGGGAGGAACACACCTGATCCCCCATACCCCCGGTGTACATAATAGTCCAATTCCATGCTATATACTGTATTTGAAAAGGTAACTGCGATAATTACTTATTCTACTCATTTGAGAACTTTTAGGTGAAAGTTGAGTTCACCTAGAGAGAGTGTTTGCCTTTTTATAATCTCAACCAAGGATTTACTGCTTAGATTTGTATTCTTCTCTTCCCTTTCAAATAAACAAAGATCAAGACAGTTCTGAATCTCTGGTGAATTTCATGGCCAAACAGAATCTTTCAACCGAAGAGTACTGCATGTTCTCCATGTTATACAAAGCTGGTTCTCTGTACAATGTTGCTGTTGATTTATGCATTGTATCAGGGGTGTCCAACGTGGGAACATTAAGACTTGTGGACTTCATCTCCCAGAATTCCCCAGCCAGCATGGGCTCACCTTAGTTGGACACCCCTGCATTATATGATGTGTACATATTTAAATAAAGCCATTAAAAGAAATTGCAGACTAGAAATTTCCATTTGCATGAATGGAACAGATAGTAAGTATCTAATAGTAAAGCTTGTGTGTGAGTGTGTGTGGGGGGGAACCTTGTAAGCACAGATCCTGTGCAGTATAAAACCATTTTTCGGTTGTCATGCTTAGCTTGTTTAGTTTTTGATAGATTCTATCACTTCTGAGGTCTTAGAATTGCTGTACTAACAGCATGAATTGCCTGCTTTAAAGTTAAAGGACTTCAGAAGCAACCTTTACTGCTGTGAAAATGAATGACTTTTTGTTGCGTGGCTGGCATGCTGAAAAGGAAAATACCTTACTATTTATATATGCTGAATTCATAAAACATTAGAATTTGATTCTTATCCTATTGAAAAGTATAGCAGAACAGTTCTGGTAGAGGCTGAGAGAGCAAGACTTAACCGAGAACTAAACTAATTAAGTTATATTTGTTTCAATTATATTTTGACAGGAGAACTATCAAATGCACACATATGCCCACAGACTCGCGCCAATCCTATATCAGAGTACAGGTACCCATGTTTCCCCGAAAATAAGACCCTGTCTTATATTTTTCTGAACCCTGGAATAAGCGCTTGGCCTTATTGCCATGCACTCAAAAGCCCGATTGGGCTTATTATCAGGGGATGTCTTATTTTGGGGGAAACAGGGTAGTTCTCGACTTTCAACCGTTCATTTTGTGACCTTTGGAAGTTACAACAAATTGAAAATAGTGACTTATGACCATTTTTTACACTTATGACCATTGCAGCATCCCCATGGTCACGTGATCAAAATTAGGAAGCTTAGCAACTAGTTCATATTTATGACGGTTGCAATGTCCTGGGGTCATGCAATTACTTTTTGTGACCTTCTGACAAGCAAAGTCAATGGGGAAGCCAAGTTCATTTGTACAACTGTGTTACTAACATAATAATTGTAGCAGTGGTGAAATCCAATTTTTTTTTACTACCGGTTCTGTGGGCGTGGCTTGGTGGGTGTGGCTTGGTGGGTATGACAGGGGAAGGATACTGTAAAATCTCCATTCCCTCCCCACTCCAGGGGAAGGATATTGCAAAATCCCCTTTCCCTCCCCACTCCTGGGGGAAGGATACTGCAAAATCCCCATTCCCTCCCCACTCCTGGGGGAAGGATACTGCAAAATCCCCATTCCCTCCCCACTCCTGGGGGAAGGATATTGCAAAATCTCCATTCCCACCCACTCTGGAGCCAGCCAGAGGTGGTATTTGCCGGTTCTCCGAACTACTCAAAATTTCCGCTACCAGAACCTGTTAGAACCTGCTGGATTTCACCCCTGAATTGTAGTGATTCACTTAACAATGGTGGCATGAAAGGTCGTAAAACAGGGCAAAACTCACTTAAAAACTGTCTGACTTAGCACCAGAAATTTTGGGCTCAGTTGTGGTCGTACATCGAGGACTGCCTGTATACAATGAATGACTGCTGCAATGTGTGCTAAACTTCAAAGAACATGGGCAGCATTGCTAAAGATCTCTATCTATTAAGCTCTACCGATAAATAAATTTTAGGCGTTCATATTTAACTTGTGGCAGGTGGGGGCAGGGAGCATTTATCACCAGGTTATTTCTGAATGGTGTTTCCCCTTCTGCAAATTTCCATCAAGGGTTCCAAGATTTCTTTCCAAATATATTGTGCAAGCTGTGAATGAGAGCCAAGTAGCACTCTGCCTTTGAGCAACCAGCTGGGACAGTTCCTCTCTCTGCAATGTTCCTTGACCAGAAATACAATCATACTGCAACAGATGACCCCTTTATAGAAATAAATTCAGGGGAAAATGTTTCAGTCTATCAGCCCTCACGCTCCAAAGCCTATCATGGTAACTAAATTTCTAGCCAGGTATTGCTTTGACAATTTTCTTCTAAACTTTCTCCCCCCGCCCTTAATTGCTCACCTATCCGTTTCTTTTCTCTCTCTCTTCACACACATATGCAGAGCAGTCTCTCTACATGGCCTAACAGAATAATCACATATATGGGTAGTCCTCGATTTACAACCGTTCATTTCGTGACTGTTCAAAATTACGACGGCACTGTAAAAAGTGATTTAAGACTGTTTTTCATACTTAACAACAGTTGCAACATCTCTACAGTCACATGATCAGAATTCGGATGCTGGGCAACTGACTCATATTTATGATGGTTGCAGTGTCCCAGGATCATGCGATCACCTTTTGTGACCTTCTGACAAGCAAAATCAATAGGGAAGCCAGATTCATTTTACAACCGTGTTACTAACTTAACAACTGCAGTGATTCATTTAATAACTGGGGCAAGAAAGGTCACAAAATGAGGCAAAAGTCACTTAACAACTGTCTCACTTAGCCACAGAAATTTTGGGCTCAATTGTGGTCATAAATTGAGGACTACCTGCATTCCTCAGGGAAGGAAGAGACGTATCCATCTTTTCTAATTCAGCCTATGAATTGGTATCTTATTATGGTTAGAATTATTCATGACATTAGCCAATTCCCTTTTTAAAGTGCCAAAAAAAGACTTTAAATATACAGGGCAGAGATGAGATCTATAGGCAAAGCAATAGCAACAGCAATAGCACTTAGACTTATATACCGCTTCACAGTGCTTTACAGCCTTCTCTAAGCAGTTTACAGAGTCAGCATATTGCCCCCATTCAATCTGGGTCCTCATTTTACCAACTTCAGAAGGATGGAAGGCTGAGTCAACCTTGAGCCAGTGAGATTCAAACTGCTGGCAGTGGGCAGAATTTAGCCTGCAATACTGCATTGTAACCACTGCGCCCTCACAGCTCTTGTAGGCATCCTATGCTGTACTCATCTTGCTTTTATGCAGCTCTTGGAATAATTCTGTTTTCTGGATTTTGGGAGTGTCCTTATTTTTTTCCCCTAAGAACTGTCTCTCTTAGAACTGTTTCTGCATCAATGTATTGTTTGCCTCTGATTACAAGCAAAAGAAGAGGGGAGAGAATGGAGAAAGGAGGAGGTATAAAATTCTTCCCATTTGAGTTTCTGGTTTAGCTCATTTCTCCTATGACCCAAGAGTCCTTTATGAAAAAAGTTCATCATTTCCTGTATTTGGTGTCCCCTGTTCATTTCTACATCTTAGGATGTCCTTTCCTCTTTCTCAAAAATTCTGACACAATCTGTAGCCTACCTAGCATGTAACTGAGAAATCTCTCCTGTACCAAAATCAAATGTGGCTTCTCAAGTTGCTATGATTGCATGATACACTGAACTACAAATTAGCCGACCATATTTTTTCCTTTGAACCCATGTTATGGTTGGTTTAGTGTCTTGTAGAAAATGAAACCCAGGAAAATTAATTAAAGTATGGTTTTGAATCAACCATATTTGCTAACTTTGGTTTCGCTAAGAGAGTAGTTGTCTTGGATTATTACATTACTTAACATTTTCTTCTTTTTTTTCCATTAGTATGGCTGCTTAAGCAGACAGTGCAGTGTGTTCTAATGGGGTTGAAAGCTTTGCTCGAAGATTTAAACAGAAGTAATTCTTATTTTAAACATCAACACTAAAGGATTAGTTCCTTCATTACTTTAAATCTAGTCTTTCCTGCCAAAATTAGCCCTCATATTGCGCAGATTGTAGTTCATTCCCTCCAGAAAAGTGCTTCTTTCTTAACTAAAATAAAGCTTTGTAGGGTTGCTTTTAGCAATCTGCTTTATTAGTCACAGAAAAGTTATATGTGCTACTATGACTTGTTTCTACTGTGTAACCTTCCTGCCAAAATATGGTGGGGATTAACAAATGGCAAGGAGATGACAATCTAAGGAGCTGTGGTTTGTTTGCATTTTTAGGTCATCCCGTCCATCGTTGATTGCATATATGGAGCAATCATCTGCAGTTCTCCTAGATCCCGGTTTAGTTTTAAAGTGATCAGGTTGCCAAGTTGTTTATGGATATAAGCATTGGAACGTCAACATCTCCTCCAAAAGTTCAATTATAAATAGTGACTACCTTACAAAGAAGCTTGCCTTTTATTTTAGCATTGTTTTGCCAGTAAAATGCTGCTGTTGGAGTCTTCTCTAAGGGTAGGAAATGAGGATGGGAAAGGAAAAGGTTAATTCTTCTGCATTTCAGCTGGGAAGGAAGCCTCTGGAGGTTGGGCCTAGCAAAGCTGTTCTGCTTTGTGACAAACCATACTCTATGTGCAGGATGGACATTTAAAGGCTACACAAGGAATTCTGCCCATTTTCCTGGCTCAGGCAAAGAGATTTCCATGGAAAAATCTGTTTTCTTTTCAGTTTTTGGCTTCTTTCCTTCAGCTTACCTTGCTCACTTCTAGGTTCTGGATATCAGTTACAGGTTTGTGATGTTTAGAGACATTCCTTCTGCTTCTTGTGTGGTCAAAATACATCCCAAGTTGTATATATATAAAATACATGATGAATTGTGATTTTGAAGTCGTATGTGTTTCTCTGTGTGTATTCATAAATTTCCTTCTTTTAAGGAGGCATACATTTTATGGGTCAGCAGTAGTAGAATCACCACAATGAACATATTCCGTTTTCACTCATAAAATGGCATTTCGGTAGGAATACAGTATCAAACTAAGCTTTCTCCCAACTTTCACCCTCCTTATGCCATGTTCATTTTATCACCAAATATATTTGTAGAGAGTAGAAGCAACAAACGTCATCCATTTGGGCTGAGCATTGGAGCAGGAGAAAATATGTTCTCTCTTGGTCTATTGTAATACTAAAAGAGCCCATTGCAAACCTGCCTGAGCTGAAGGCAAATTGTTTGGATGCCACAGTTTGCAGATGGAATGCAATCAGGGAAAGAATGAAATAGTCCTGTATTGATCACAACAATTAAGAATATTAATCCTGTTAACAGAGGAGGGATTCCAAGAAATTGATGAACTGTCTTCTTGAGAATTTAGGAGAAAAGAAACTAAAGTGCATAGGCCACGGGTGTCAAACTCGATCGTGTCACGTGACATCACGTGACGTATCATGATGGTTTTTTGCCTTTGTGGAGCTGGGGTGGGCGTGGCCTGCACGTGATGCATCCGGCTCACGGGCCGTCAGTTTGACACCCCTGGATAGGCTCTCTATAACCCTATTGATACCCACCCAACCACCCCGGATTAATTCAGGTTACCTTATCCACAATATTTGGCGAGGTGTAGTTTGCTGTAAATAGGTAATATCACATAATTCAGAATTCTTGTAATCAAGAAGTTTTGATGTTAACACCCGAAACAACAAAAGTTAGGTCTACTACTTCTGGGCTGCAAACATTAAGATGAAGACTAGATGGCAGCAAAGAGGCAAAGAGGAAAATTACAACTCTTCACTTCTATCTAGTGGTCATCTCTGTCCTTGGCAACCCAGGCCTCCCATTTTGATAAAGCTATTAAGCTAATTGAAACAGCAGCGACATCCTAGATTTACAGAGAATCTCCGTGACAATAATGTGTTTACTTTTTAGGTCACTTTTGCACACATTTGCCCCTGTGGTTTTTCTACTGTGGTTTAATCTGCCTTTAAAAAAAAAAAGAATGCTCCTATTTTAAACTTGTTTTAACAGTAAAGTATTTCCAAGAACGTTGTCTCTCAAATATACATTTTGAAGGGTTTCTCCATTAATTTCTCGGACAGGCATGGCACAATGAATCCCAACATGCTAGCCTAAAATGTGGTCAGCCTGCTTGTGACTCAGGGTGCAGTATAGACACAATGATCTGAAATATCCAGTAAGTTTCAGGGTCGAGCAAAGATTTAAGTGTAAGGAACCACAATCCAAGTCCAACCTTCTAATAACTACATAAGAGCATATAAAACATTTTTGCTTTAAAATAAAAGACTGGGGAATTTACTATTTTGGAGTGCTCTGATTTAGGAGCTTCTGAGAAAACTCAATAGGCTGTTGAATTTCAGCCAGCAGAGAAGAAGTGAGGACTAACTTTCTTCCTGCTGAAACCAATGGCTGGAAATGCGAAAAACTTTATGAGCTTGGGATACCCACTCAGGGACCATTGTTATGACTGAATAAGGGAAGAAGACACTCTTGGGATAAATGTATTAAATTGCGTGCTTTGACCAGCATGGCATTGATTGCTGCAGATTAAATAATTACAGTCTGCAGCAAGTCATAAAGGGCAGCAGTTATGTAGAATTCATTAGGGAGTGACCCTCGCTGTGAGAATATACAGGACCCCCCCTATGAAGTAAGTAGCCCTTTTAATGAGAAATAGTGAAAGGCAGACTTGCTTGCTTTTTCAGTAAAATTCCCCTCTGTGCTCTTTTATTCTTGATGGGCAACTGCAGGCAGGGCAATCTAAGAGGAGAGAAGAAGAGACTGGACAGCCATTTGTCTGGAATGATATAGAGTCTCCTGCTTGTGCAGGAGGTTGGACTAGAAGACCTCCAAGGTCCCTTCCTTATTCTGATGTTCTGAAGATGAACTGTGTCCTCACGTTCCCTCTGAATCTCAAGCTAAGTTTGTTTTGAGCTAGCTAATTTTATTCTGACCTAGCATATGGTATGCCCTAAGACAGTGGTTCTCAATCTGTGGGTCGTGACCCCTTTGGGGGTCGAACGACCTTTTCACAGGGGTCGCCGCGCGCGCTAGCCCGCCATCTTGGAAATGCTCCCAGTTCGGCCGTGCCTGCGGGTCGCCAGACAGCCGGTAGCCACGGAAGCGGGAGACTTTGCCCACCCGCCCGGATGCCGCCATTTGAGTTCTTTTACCCTCTGTGCATGTGCAGAACGCTTTGCGCATGCACAGAGGGTAAAAGAACTCAAATGGCGGCGTCTGGGCGGGCGAAGTCTCCCGCTTCCGTGGCTACCGGCTGTCCGGCGACCCGCAGGCACGGCTGAACTGGGAGCATTTCACCCCTGGTGCCACACCCCCTTTGTCACCTCATCGCGCGCGGGGAGGGGGCGGGGAGGGGGTCGCGGCGGCAGGGCAGGGGTCACGGGGGGGTCGCGGCATTAAAAAGGTTGAGAACCACTGCCCTAAGATAAGTTTGAGGTTCACTGTACCTTTCACTCACCCTAAATTGGCTTAATTGGGTAAACCATTAATATGTTAATGAGTACCTTGTGTCAACACCACTCTCTGTGTTACATTAGCAGTTGAAGAGAGCTCCACATTTCTAAACCCTCCCTCCCTCTCTCCCCTCCCTCTCTTTCTTATCCACTTTTATCCCTTCTCCTAGTACTGCTAGCCAAGGGCCAGCTGTGGATTAATTAGAATTCTAAATGCCTATTCCATGAGAAGAAGCAGATCACTCCTGAATTCTATAGCCTTTGATACAGCAGGATGGTGAAATAGGCCTGCAGCCTTGAGTGATGGGTTATCTTTTTTAAAAAAATGATCCAATGACTGTCTTGTGTGATTCGGGGTTGCTTAACTAACACAGAATTACTGAAACTGCATTATTTTAACATGTGACTAATGAGCAGAACAGCCTGGATAGTGCATAGATGATGAAATATATAGGAGACCTCTTAAGTGCATTGTCCATACCAAAATAGAGTGTAGAGCAGGGGTCCCCAAACTTGGCACCTTTAAGACTTGTGGACTTCAACTCCCAGAATTCTCCAGCCAGCTATGCTCCAGCTATGCTCCAGCCAGCTATGCTGGCTGGAGAATTCTCGGAGTTGAAGTCCACAAGTCTTAAAGGTGCCAAGTTTGAAGACCTCTGGTGTAGAGTGTATTCTCTGACAATCCCTTGCTAACTGGTGACTTTCAGCTTTAATAATGATGGAAGGAAAGCAGACAGAAAGGAAACACTGGCAGTGCTCCACTACATAAAAGAGTGTAGGGTAACCTGTTTGCCTTTACAAAAGAGCTCATGGATAAACCTAAGTGCTCTGTTCATATATACAATGGTTGTTAGTGTGGTCTTCATAAACAATAAGCATTCTGTGGCTTTCCTACATTTGAAACAAACAACTTCCTTCCTCTTCCCCCTCCACATTATTTTCCTCATAACAAATAAGAAATCAGGGTCCCCACAGATTATTCTAATTCTCCTCATTAAGTATAATTTTGTACCTAATTATTAATGATTTTCCCACTTTAAATATTACAGTTGAGAAAATACCAATGGGGATCAATCCAAGACAACTGTATCTGCTACAGAGAAAGTGAAATTAACCAAGCACTTAAATCCTGCTTAGTTCAGCAACAGTTATGCATTCTTGTTTCCTGAATTACACTTGCTGGATGGAATTCTAACTTCAGTGTGACGAAATGTTTTTCTAAATTTTCAGATGGAGGAAGACTGAGTAACCACTCCTCTTCCGAAGCCTACATTTTTATGACCACTGAGTACTTTTACAGTAACCTTTTCTCCTGTTACTGTGTCAGGGGATTCCCCCACCCATTCCTCTTCCAGTGAATTTAGCCAATTAGAAATCATACAAAGCACATTCTAAGATTGTCGCCTTACAGAGGCAATCAGATCAGTTGTTGTATGTGGATATCTTTGAAGGCAAATATTTGAGAGGTTGTCACAAAGAAGCGGGGGACAACCTATTCTCCAAAGCACCTGAAGGCAGGACAAGAAGTAACAGATGTAAACTTATCAAGGAGAGATCCAACCTAGAACTAAGAAGAACAATTAATCAGTGGAATGGCTTGCCTCCAGAAGTTGTGTTGTTCCATCACTGGAGGTTTTTAAGAAGAGGTTGGACAGCCATTTGTCTAAAATGGTAATAGAGCCTCCTGTTTCAGAAGGGGGTTGAGCTAGGAGACCTCCAAGGTCCTTTGCAACTCTGTTATTCTGTATTCTGTAAAAGCCTTTTGAGGTTTTAGGAGCAACTGGGCATCACACATTATCAGGACTTATGTGATAACATTTTTGTACCCTTCCTACAAAGTTCTCTCCCCTCCACCCATACAGTGGATTCCTTTTAATCCTTTTGTTATTACGAATATATGTTGATGAAGCAAGACTTTATCTTCACTCCATCCACATTAGTCATTGGACTAATCAACACATCCAGAATTCTATCAAACTTTCCTATTGCTCAAAAGACAAACATACAATCCTTTTGTTCTATGTTGTTTTGTTACTTGTGTTGATTTTTCATACATTAAAATATCAGAGCATTAGGTGTTGGATCACTCTAGCATTCCTTCATAGAGCGGATATCGCTGGGATCAAGTGATGGCATGTCCTGCCTTCCCTGGCTGTACAAACAGAAGATATACAATCTAATGGTCAATGTCATAACTCTCTATGCTAAATCATCTAGGTCAGTGCTTCTCAACCTTGGTGACTTTAAGTTATGTGGACTTCAACTCCCAGAATTCCCCAGCCACCACATCCTGGCTGAGGAATTCTGGAAGTTGAAGTCCTTACACATTGAAGTCACCAAGATTAAGAAAAACAATGATCTCGGTTTTATTTGCAGCCACTAGCATATTTGCTCATCATTTTACATCTCTCTGCATGGATCTGCTTTTTCATGTGGCCATGTTACTTTACAGCAATCTAATGCCCACTATCAAGAGAGAAAATTTTTAATCCAGAACTGAGTCCAGACTCTTCTTTGCTCACATATTTTGTTTTTAAAGAAGTAAAGGGTCAGTGTATTCCAGTGAAGTGACGTACTCTGTCTAATTTATGCCCCAAGAAGCTTAAAAGTGTGCGTCACTTAACCATTTTCCATTTGTTCATGCTGAGATTAAAAGATGGGGCTTATTGGTGAGCTTATAGTCAAAATTACAACTAAGAGGGGGGGGAAAGGTTACAGGGGATCAGTAGCTGCAGCTGGCCTTTGATTTATTTGTTGCTAGTTGTTTTGGGTTTTTTCCCCCCTGCTGCCCAATGTTGAGTGCGCTAAATGGAGAAATTTGAAGGAAGAAACTTTTTAAGGAATGCACCAAAATAAGAAACGATAGAGAAAAGCAAAGAGCAAAAATTTAAAACAGACCGGTACTTTGCCAAACCCGGGGTGAGAATAACTGCAGCCATTTGTGTGTATTTAAGTGAGTTTCTTTCCCCTTCTTCTTTGCTATCTGTGAACCTCATCTTATTTTCCTTGGCTGAATCAGATGGCTGACTTCCTCCAACATGACTGATAACTGAACTAGGTGAAGGTGATGGGAATTTTGTATTCTGCTGAAAGGAAAACTGTTTCACTAGATAGCTTTCTGGAGCTGTTTACTGGGAAAACAAGGAGGGAGCCAATACATTGACAGATCTATGAGCTTGACAGAGCATGTCCGAGCAAGAGAAAGAGGTCTTGGAGAGGCAGTGATAACATAACGCCTGCACATGATTTAGTACCTATAGAAAAATTATCTTCTATCTACTGTATATGCTATCCACTCAATGAGGGAGAATGTGTTTTCTAAATTGATTTCAAAAATCATCATTTTTTATTGGAATGCTCAATTATTGCATTGATTTAGTTACATGATAGCTATGGAGTATGTGCAAATGTCCTGTCTTTGACTGTTTAATCATCTCTCCAGTGAGCTGCAGCCTTCCTGGCTTTCCATTTGTATTCAATTTTAATTTGAAAGAAATTGAAAAATATCCTGGGAGTAAAATAGAATGAATGAATCGATGAATGTGTGTGAGTGTGTGTATGTGTGTGTATCTACATCTGCATGTACATCTATATATATACACACACATATGTGCAATGGGAAGGAACTTCTGAGAAATTACAAGGCATCTATGGATATTCTCAATCATCCAGGTCATGATTGTCCCAAAGGTGCTTCTCTAAAAGGCAACTGGGCTTTCTTGTTTTTTTCCTTGAAAACATTTCACTTCTCATCCAAGAAGCTTCCTCAGTTTTGACTGAATTGGAATCCGAAGTCAGAACGGAGGAAGCTTCTTGGATGAGAAGCGAAACGTTTTCAAGAAAAAAAAAACAAGAAAGTCCACTTGTCTTTTGGAAAAGTCTTTTGGAATTACAAAGCAAATGACATTTGACATAGTATTAATATAGACCAGGGGTCGGCAACCTTAAACACTCAAAGAGCCATTTGGACCCGTTTCCCACAGAAAAGAAAACACTGGGAGCCACAAAACCCTTCCTGTGCCTGACTATTTCCTGAGCGGCCACAGAACTAGCATATGTAGTTGAATTAAACATTCTGTTTTCTTCTGAAACTTTTCTTTTCTTGGATTTATCCATGGTTGGCCTACCAGGGGTCGAAAAACTCAATAAATTGCGTGCCAGCGGGTATCACACATTGGCGGTTGTGACGCATATTTTGAACGACAGGGAGCCACAGCAGAGGGATGAAAGAGCCACATGCGGCTCCAGAGCCACGGGTTGCCGACCCCGATATAGACCAATAGTCTGATTCAGAGCCAGGTTGAAGTGGGGTTCGTTTATTTTCACTTTTTAAAAAGGTTCTCTCTTCTCCCCACTAAGCCTAGATTAAATGGCTAAGAGAAAGTCAGACCTTCCAAGAAAGCAGGAAAACAGAATCCCAGAAATTCCAGTCTTTCCCCCCTTTTATGCAGTAGCCTTTAAAATTGGATTTGTACCCTTTTCTACTGTACCCCTTCTGATATGCATCACTTTCAGAATGTCTAAGTTGGGAGATTGTAGCTTGATTGTAGGTGTGATCTACATTAGACACTGCATTAGAAACTGAAAAAGAAGACAGATGAAATTTCTTGGTAGCATTCGAGTCAGTATGCAGATAGTGATGAGTTACATTTTTTGTTCAATGCTTTTTTTATAAGACTCTTTTTTTTTTTTTAAAAAAAGGCAAATTGAGATTTCAAATGGCATCATGTGAGGAAAAGTGAGTGACAAGTTTGCCAGTTCCAGCAAAGAGTTTTCAGTACTTAGCCTTAAACATGTGGGCTTACCATCTACTCGTGCATCCATGTTGGGGTTGCTGAACACAAATTGCCATCTTTCTCTCTCTATTTCTCTCTTCCCCACCTCTCTTGGAGAGCCTCCTTTTTAAAGCTATAAGATGTTTCAGAAGATAGCTGAGAATAGCTGCATTTCTGAATCTGGTCAGTGTACATAGATGAGAATTTCATTCAGTTTATTTTTATTGCCCCAAATGTCTTCATAAATGGGATGGAAAAACCTGAGGAATTTAAAAAAAAATGAATATGAGGGAAACAAAAAGAAAAAGAAAACCACCAAGCAAACACACACACACACACACACACACACACACACACACACACACACAGAGAGGGAGAGAGAGAGAGAGAGAGAGAGAGAGAGAGAGAGGGAGAGAGAGAGAGTGAGAGAGAGAGAGAGAGAGAGAGATGCGGGGGGGAGAGAGTATGCTTTCTTTTTCTTTTTGTACCAACTAGCAAAATCTCTAACTGGCCGAACAGCTGCCGGCTTATCATTTTCCCCCTTTACATTCATCATATCATTTTTGGTTCTGATTTTGTTGAGGGTAAAGCTGGTGAGATATGAGGTTTCTGGAGAAGAAAGAGGAAGCAAGCAAGAAGTAATGGCGGCTTTCCTCAAGAAGAGACTGACCAAGCTGAAGGAATCCAATAAAGTTGATACAATCCATTTTTAGTCCAGAAACCTTCTATCTAGAACAGGGGTGTCAAACTCACATCGTCATGTCGTCATCACGTGACGTATCAGGACTTTTTCCCCCTTCACTAAACTGGGGGTGGGCATGGCCAGCACGTGACCCATCTGGCCCGCGGGCCATGAGTTTGACACCCCTGATCTCAGGGGTGAAATCCAGCAGGTTCTGACAGGTTCTGGAGAACCGGTAGCAAAAATTTTGAGAAGTTCGGAGAACCGGTAGCGGAAATTTTGAGTAGTTTGGAGAACCGGCAAATACCACCTCTGGCTGGCCCCAGAGTGGTGTGGGAATGGGGATTTTGCAGTATCCTTCCCCTGGAGTGGGGTGGGAATGGAGATTTTGCAGCATCCTTCCCCTGGAGTGGGGTGGGAATGGAGATTTTGCAGCATCATTCCCCTGCCATGCCCACCAAGCCACGCCCACCAAGCCACACCACACCCACCAAGCCACGCCCACAGAACCGGTAGTAAAAAAAATTGGATTTCACCACTGCCTGATCTAGAACATCAGAGAGCATCATATCATCATAAGCCAAAAAAAGCAGGAAGATACTTTAGATAATCAATGTTACTGTTACTCAAAAGAGCTCCAACACACTAGAATCCAATGATGCAGGCGTAATGCCTTCTGCTCAGCATAAGTGTAGTCCTGCACATAAACATGCTGTGTGACACAATCACATCAGCTGAAGAAAGTTTATCTAACACTGAAGCAAAGTTTCCCACAATTCCTGTGACTCCAGTGGAGAATGGAAGAAGGGATTAACTCCTACTTCCTGGATCCTCAAACATACTGACATGTACTATCAAATTCCAATTGTCCGCTAGGAAAGAAATTTGAATAGAACAGCATCATAGAAAATGAGAGAAAGTCTATAGAGTAGGAAGGGAGGGTGTCTTCACATTATTTCCTTGTGTGAACTCCTTGGGCCAGCCTTCTTTCATTTAGGGCAGCAGACCAAAACAAACCACGTGCATCACCTTACAAACCACCAATTTTTTTGCAGCTAGGTCATCATTTCCTTTTTCCACAGAAGAGAAACTGACCGTGTCCTGAAATGAAGGGAGCAAAATATGTCAGCGTGTCGAGCTGTAAGCTCTAAATGCTCTAGACAAGTCCTGTTTTTGCAGATGAAAGTCACTCAGCTGCCCTAATGGGTGGTTTTCAGTCAGAAAATTATTTTTGCATGTGTTCCAATTTGGGGCCATCATGGATCAGCTTGCATGTTTAAATTATCAAAATGAAAATGCTATTACAGCATTGGTCTCATATTGTGCCAGTTTTCTAATGTTAGTGACTAATATGCTAAATGTTGTCTTTCTAAGAAGAACGGATTTAATCATTTTATATTGACTAAAGGAGATGGATTACAGGTAATCCTGTAAATCCTCAACAACCACACATGGCATAATAGGATTTACCCATTCTTTTCTGGGTTTTTTCCCCCCTCTGCATTATTGCCGGAAGCACCACAGCCAAATCATACAGATGTTTATACTGATTTCCAGAAATAAAGATCTAATTTATCATTTTGTCTTCTATAGCCAAGGTCAACAGATACAGAAGAAGTTAAAGTTAAGAGATTAATATGTATTTTAGGTTAATTTCTTTTTGTCTTTTATTTTGAAATTTGGGGTCCAAGTACTACAAGAATTCAGTGTATGACTTGGAACCCCAAATTTCAATTTTTTTTCCTAGATAGATGAAAGTAACATTTGACTAATATAGATAGATGAGGCTTATGTGGTAACTAAACTATTTAATATGGAATAAGGCAATCCTATGTATAATTATTTGCAATTGGGATTCAGAAATAAGATCTAATGCCTTCTGGATTTTCTTTATCCTTTCTTTGAAAATAGGATCATTTACTCTCTTCTAATCTTTCTCTTCTTATTAGATTATTTCACCTAACTCCAGGTATCACCAGAACTTGAGGCGCCATACATGGACATTTGCCCTCATAGCAATAGAAATAGCACTTAGACTTATATACCGCTTTACAGTGCTTAACAGCCCTCTCTAAGCAGTTTACAGAGTCAGCATATTTTCCCCAACAATCTGGGTCCTCATTTTACCAACCTTGGAAGGATAGAAGGCTGAGTCAACCTTGAGCCGGTCAGGATTGAACTCCTGGCAGTGAGCAATGAGTTAGCCTGCAATACTGCACTTTAACTACTGTGCCACCATGACTCATTTTATCCCAAAGGTTCTTTTCCAAAAGGGAACTAGTCTTTCTTGGTTTTTTCTCTTGAAAACATTTCGCTTCTTATCCAAGAAGCTTCTTCAGTTCAAGGCATCCCTTCATTTTATCTCCATAAAAATGGATTGGCAGAGAGAATGAGCCTGACCCAAAGTCATCAATTTCCATATTTGAGGGTAGATTTGAATCTATGTTTTCCTCATCCTAATCTAATACTTTTATTGCCACATTCTTCTGTAGAATTTCTCAAAGATAATACCAACGGAAAGAAATCTACCACTACATGTTGTGGAATTATATATCATTTATGACAGGTTAATCCGACAACTAGCTAATCTTTCCAGGCCAGTACTCAATAGATGAATTGATTGATTGATTGATTGATTGATTGGCCACTATATCCCAAGGCTTAATTCTACCCACTTGGCTGGGTATATTATAAACAAGCACTAGAAAACCTGTGAGTGTTGGTTTGTTGATGAACTATAGCTTCCATCCTTGGCCATGCTGTTTGGGAATTGCATCCACTAATAACTATTGGAGGGCACTAGTTTTCTTGTTTTGAATATCTTCCCTATTCCTTTAAGAGGTCATGGTGAAATCTTGCATTTATTCTGACAACTCTATTGAATTTTGTCATGTGAATGAAGAATCAGCTACTAAATGGCAAAAGCTTAATCTACATGTGAACCATTGTTTTGAAAAATCTTGCAGACGTTCCTTTGGCTTTGGTACTCATTGTGTTGGTTCATAAAGGGTTTTGTCCTTCATGTTCCATGCTAATACTTGTTTTTGCATTGTGTGTTTCACTTGTTTAAATAAAAGGTCTGGGTTCCTGTCCACCCCACTTTATGCTTGTATTCAATCTATGGGTGTTTAGTTTAGTTTGATATTTGAGTGTTGTGGTCAATCTAGGAAGGACAGAAAGTCTTATCAAAATAGGTTTATAAAAATAAGCTAAAATGCAATCTGTGGGCTTTTATTTACAAAGGTCTGATGTTTTGATATGAAAGAGGAAAGTGGTTACTGGAGGGACCATTAATCTCTAAAGGGGTATTTGGACTAGCTTGGGGAAAGGAATCTGAAGTCCAGCAGATTAAGACCTAGGAAGTTGAGGTCATATATCAGCAACATGTGTAGCTCTGGGCAAGCATCTATCTGTTGGTGTCAGTTCTCCATATACAACAAGAGTAATGACAGCCAGTATCATTAAGCTACTTTTTTTTTTGTAGCATGAACAACAACAAAAAACCCCACGTGCTTTTAAGAAATGCTTTATCACATTTAACTCTCATCATTAACACTCTATCTGGTTCATAGCTCTGTGTGTAATGTATCATGAACTGCTCCTATGGGCCTTTGCACCAAAACACAAAGCACCCTGAAATAAAAAGAGATTTCACAACAACTATTTCTAACAGATAGTGGTTCTTGATTCCATTTAGTAGCAAGTTGATGATTGCTACTTGTGGCAGCCTTTCCTATTAAATATGTAGAATAAGGTTGGGTACCTCCCTCCATCAGATATTACTAGATTAAAATTTTAACAGCCCCAGTCCAAATGGCCAAGGATGCTAGGAATTTTAATTCAGGAACATCTGATGGTCGCTTACATTTTCAAGTCTTTAGTAATAGCTCATTAACAACATTACAACAACAAAGCATCAGGACGGTGAAGATGACATAGTTTGGTTGGCCAATAAGTACATCTTGTGGAGCTGATTCACACATGCATGTTTCTTGTTATGTCAAGTTGTAACATGAATGAGCCATTATCATTATAGACCTCATGTATTTTCAGAAGGCAATTGTTACACCCTGGCATGAATTTCTACATTAGGTCATCAGTTATACTAAATTCAGTGAAATCTACGGTACTTTTTTTAGGTTCATGTGTTCCAATATTTCAGGGGCTGCCACAAGGAAGGGGTGTGTGTGTCAAGTTGACACTGTCAACCTATTCTCCAAAGCATCTGAAAGCAGGACAAGAAGCAATGGATGGAAACTAATCAAGGAGAAGACCAACTTAGAAATAAGGAGGAATTTCATGACAGAACAATTAATCAGTGGAAGGACTTGCCTCCAGAAGTTGTGGGTGCTCCAACACCATCAATTTTTAAGAAGAGATTAGACAACCATTTGTCTGAAATGGTATAAGGTGTCCTGCTTGAGCAAGGGGTTGAACTAACAGACCTCCAACTCTGTTATTATGTTATTCTCTTATTCTGTTATTCAAGTGCCTGACTGAGCCAGATGTTGATCATTTTCAGCTCCATCTGTATGTACTGGGAAGTGTTGAATTTGGGTTGGTATATAGAAGGAATGTTTATAGTGCTAGATTTAAATGACTTGGAGAGTTACAAGCAATCACTGTTACCAACAAACAAGTGATGAGAGATCCTCTATCATGCTTTATAAGCATATATACCAATGCGTGTTTCTGGATTATTGTAATGTAGTATTATATAATGTGATGCACTGTGTAATGTGTTAATTTGTAATGTAGTGTAGCATAATAGTGTGATGTGTTGTGCCTCCTTATTTCTAAGATGAATTGCAGTTGGGAAAATTGTGTGTGTGGGGGGGGGGGGTCGGAAATCTGAAAAAAATACTATAACAGAATTAAAAGGTCACCCGTTTCTTTCAGGAAAGAACATACAATATGTGAACAGATTAGTGGCTATTTGCTGAATAAAATTAAACAAGGTAATTATAACTACAATTGAACCTAAAGTAGGTCAGACTGTAGGCTGTAGTTTGTTATCACTTAAATGAAAAAGAAATTTTTCATTTTAAGTGACGAAATTAGTACTTTCTCTGCTGATGCAACTCTCAGCACATCTGGTTGACATCTGCTGAACAGAGGCATCTGTTTTATCATGCACAAATAATAGAAAGGGGAAATGTCAAGCAAATATTTGGCACATTAGTGTGCAGATATTTTTTTATTACATCAAAAGACAACTACAGTATATCAATTGAACTGTCCTTCGTATTCCTGTCATAAATCTTTGAGATGTTGTAATTCCTGAATCTATTTTCAATACAATAGGTACATGTCTGTTGGCAAACCTGAAAATACACTGTAAAGTGGGTGAACTGGTAGATCAGAAAAAGCAACTTAAGATATAATTAAAGTGGCCTATAAGCCTAATACAGGGTTCCCCAATCTATGAAGTATAATTTAATTTAATTTAATTTAATTGTATTTCTATGCCGCCCAACTCCCGAAGGACTCTGGGCGGCTTACAACAGGGTATAGAAAATACATATAAAACATCATAAAATATAAGAAAACCAGTTAACAGTCACATACATACATATCACTCAAGGCCGGACCTCGCAAATTGCGAGATCAATGGCCCCAAGCTTGCCAGAAAAGCCAGGTCTTCAATGCTTTCCGGAAGGCCAATAGGGTGGGGGCAGTCCAGATCTCAGGGGGGAGCTGGTTCCAGAGAGCCGGGGCAGCCACACTGCTTAGCTGACGAGACCTGGAGGAGACCAACTCTGTGGGATCTTACCAGTCGCTGGGAACTATGAGGTAGAAGGCGGTCTTGAAGATAACCTGGCCCTGAGCCATGTAGGGCTTTAAAGGTAATGACCAACACCTTGAATTGTGCCCGGAGACCAATAGGGAGCCAGTGCAGCTCATGGAGGATTGGTGTAGTGTGGGTGTACCTAGGTGCACCCACAACCAC
>QLTV01002260.1:3688420-3703244 GCA_003457575.1 Thermophis baileyi
GATGTGATGCTTAGCAAAGTGACACCTGTATTTGGATTCAATAAGATGAGTATTTCAGCCCATCTTAGTTATTATTTACACATTGGTCAACATAAAGGAGCTCTACCAGATTACTAAAGTTAAAATTTCAAATAATGGTATCTGATCAGTCTGAAAAAAACACACCACACAGATTTTATTTGGCCTTTAATGCTTCTGTATTATTTCATTTTTCCTCCATTTAGAGAAAAAGGAATCTAATTCCTGCATATTGAATAAAAAGAAACATTGTTTTAGAATCCAGTGGAGTTCCAGGAACATCAAGTTCCTTATCTTTTGGAAGATTCTTAGAATGAGAGATTGGTAATTGCAGAAAGAAAGTAGAAGATCAAAAGGTTATTTTGACTGCTTCATTTTTATTGGCTCTGTGTCCGCACTGTACCTCTTAGACACTGAAGAGCAATGAGTCATTAAATAGTAATATGAGAAGATGATTAACATTAGGACTTCTGGACATTTACAAAATGTACCTCAGGTTCCTTGACACTGCAGTGAGCATCTTTCAGAACAAAGGCTATAAAGATTTCCTGTCCTTTTTCTGTTTTTCAGACATGTCCAATTTTATTTTGGAACATTCCATCTGGTTACGTTCAGTGTCACACAGAGTCTACAGATCAATTATACCTTGGCTAAAAAATAAAAACAAAACTACTGCCAGAATGTTTTAAGGTTTCAGTTGACAGGAATGCATATAAATCATTGTAGAGAAGAGGAAAGTGCTGATTACTTTGATATATGACTGCTGTGATGGAGTCTCTAAGATAGAGAAGGTGGCAGGATAGTTCACTGCAAGGGATATTTGTATACTTTTCTATCTATCATCTATCTATCTCTATCTATCTATCTATCTATCTATCTATCTACTATCATCACCCATCTGACTCTGGGTGGCTTATTTATATAGTTGCAATGCTATTGAAAGTTGAACAGATATGCAAACTTTGAAAGCACCAGCAACATTTCTAGAACTTATGATAAGATACGAAGATTGGCCATTTCTAGAATTAGGATCTCACTGTTAGTTTTCAGAAAGCTTGCTCCTCCATTATGGAACATACTTGTGATCCACCATCTCTGTTTCTGATTTTGAATACTAACAAAGAAGAATTTTGGGCAGTTTTTACCAATCTAGCTGCCAGAATTCTCAGCAATACTAGTTGGGGAATTCTGGGATCTGAAGGCTAAGCAACTTCCTGATAATAAATGCAGCATGAATACATGACATCAACAAACAAGAAGAGAGACCAAGACCTTTTTATGTTCCCAGGGGTAGTTCCATACTGTAATCACTTTGCCAGTAGAAGATGTGAAAAGGAGCAGATTGGGAGATGATATAAATAGATTATGGGAACCTTCAAAGATAAGAAACTTGCCTGATATAAGAGAAAGTGTAGGCCTTTCTAGAACTGGTCTGAAAGGTGTTTCTCCCAGATCAGAATGAAATTATTTTTCTATCAACCAGTGGATTGTCTTCAGAAGCTGTGGATTCGCCATCACTGGAGGTTTTCAAAAAGAGATTGGACAACCATTTATCTGAAATGGTATAGGGTTTCCTGTCAGAGCAGGGGATTGGACTAGAAGACCTCCAAGGTCCCTTACAATTCTATCATTTTACATATGTTCTATGATTCAGGATACAATCTGCCCGAAAATTTTCCAGCGCAAATGGCATTGAAACACACAAGCAAAAGTACAGCAAAGTTTCTATTAAATCAAAGGAGGCTTTGCAGAACAGAACATTTTAGTGGGTTCCACACTTAGTGTAACAAACCAAAAAGTAGGTGTGTCTGTCTGTGTGTGTGTATATTGGAACTTAAGAAAAAAAATGATTAAAGGCTATGTTTTTTTCCAAAAAAGGTATGGAAGAAGCAGTTTATTTCTATCGAGCTGAATGAGGATGGTTTCAAAATGCAGAAATTTGAAATTTTTTAAAAAGGCTTTCAGAGAATATTACTGCACACAACTCAACTTTTCTCTGTGGCTGCTTTTTTTTTCTTCCAAGAATGAAAATAAATCTGTCTCGGTGATGAAAAAAAATGAGCATACAGTATGTTACAGGTACGCCATTAAGCATAACAAATGTACAGCCTTCCCTTGTAATTTGTGCAATATATCCTCGTATGAGTGAAATCACTTTGTATTCATACTAATCTTGAAAGAAGTTAGTATCTGGAGAAAGATCTCCTTCTCTCAAAGAGAATTAGGCTATGAATTGAGAAGGACCTGGAATGGATGTTGCTGTCTGTTCAACATGGTTTCAGCATGTGTGAACAGATCATATGAAATATTGCTCTAACTCTTGTCTCATTATTTCAAATGGAAGACGTACAAAGCTGCTATCTAGACAAACTATTAATCTGAAGAAAGATTCTTCGCCTCCACTCCATCCCAGACTTAAAAATTATATGACAGTTTTAATTAATGCTGTAATTCCATCACAGCTGGACACATTCCAATGCTGTAAGAATTTATAGAACGTGGTATTGCTCCAAAGATCTGTTAAGATTAAAGAGAAAATTGTGTGTGTGCGTGTGTGTGTGTGTGTGTTGCAGAAACACTACTTTTGTAATACATTTTTGTAGCCACTAAATACTATATTAGATTTACAGAACACAGGAGACTAAATATGGCCGATCATACTTCTCTGTATTAAATTGTGCAGAAAATCACTGCTTATAGAAGGAATGTAGAGGGATGCCTCTGCCTTGGAGATGACCAAATTCCAACCCCAGTGGTTCGCTCAGAGACTAGATTTGTGTGAAGCTTCAAAAAAAATGCTTCAGTTCAACAAAACTTTAACTGAATCATCTTAAGAAGGCATATTTAATGCTTTTTGGTTCTTCTGAAGTCATTACAGAGAATAAACAATTAATTTCCTTACTGTGACTGCTTACAAGCCTTTTCTGCACAGGAATAACCAAGCGTAATCATTACCCTTCTCAGGCTGGCAATCTACTAAAGTCAGCACTGGGTACTAGTTGCTCATATTGTCATATAGGAAAAGAAAATGACATGAACTGTACTATGCAATCAATAACCTAATAATATCAATTAGACTCTATGGATTTCATTCATTCATTCATTCATTTTCTATAGCTACCCATCTCAATCCCATTGTCTCTTCAATGTGACGATTGTTTATTTATCCTCCAGCAACTGATGCAGAAGAAGAGAGTTTGAAGGGTTTTATTATTATTTTACTATCACATTCAATTTGAAATCAACAGAATATGCAAGTAAGATGTGCTGCTTGTAGTTGGAGTGCTTAGAAAAATCTCAGAACATCTCATTGTCCTCACGCGAAACCTAAATACAGATTAGGAAGCCACAGTCTGGATGGAACATGGTAAAAGAGACAGTTCCAGTTTAGCAAAGGGTCAAGGAGATATATTTTTCCCTTATTTATGAAACCTATATATTCAATATATATATTAAGAGAAGCTAAATTGAAAGAAGATGAGCATGGTGTTAAAATTGGAGGAGGAACTATCAATAGCCTGTGCTATACTGATGATGCTATTCTGAGAGCTGCAAATGCAGGTGATTTGCAAGCTCTAGTAATAAAAGTAAAGCAACACAGTGGAAAAATGGGATTAAGGCAGGGGTGAAATTCAAAATTTTTCCCTACTGGTTCTGTGGGCATGGCTTGGTGGGCATGGCAGGGGAAGGATACTGCAAAATCCCCATTCCCTCCCCACTCCTGGGGGAAGGATATTGCAAAATCCCCATTCCCTCCCCACTCCTGGGGGAAGGATATTGCAAAATCTCCATTCCCTCCCCACTCCTGGGCCAGCCAGAGGTGGTATTTGCCGGTTCTCTGAACTACTCAAAATTTCCGCTACCGGTTCTTCAGAACCTGTCAGAACCTGCTGAATTTCACCCCTGGATTAAGGTTAAATATAAAGAGACCAATCTGAATGACAACAAGTGCTGCAACCAGCCTTACAATTAACAATGAAGCTACTGCAGTGGTAGACAGCTTCTGCCTTTTAGGACTGACTATCAACAGCAAAGGAACAGCAGTCAAAAAACAAACTGCTGATTAGCACTCGGTAGAGAAATCACGAACACCTTATAAAAGATACTAGAAAATATTTTGCCAGAAAATGAAGCATCTACAACTGTGTTCATGTTTTCATATTACAGTGTTTGGATTGTTTTTGTTTCCCAAATAAGATCTTGAACAATTCAAGCCCTATTAGTTTGCCCTGGAAACACAAATCTGAGTCAACTCCGAAACTCAAATCTCCATCTTAAATTGAGCCTAAACATATTTGCACAGGTTTAATGGAGACTTAATGTTAGTCTGGCATCACTGTCTTAGAATGAGTTCAAACCGTGAGGGAAAAAACTTCTTGAGTAATGCTGAAAGAGTATGACTTTTGGTAGCAGCTACTGTACCTGTGGGTGTAATAATTGAATTCTCATTGAGAATAATTTACCTTGGAATATTTTCAGTGTATAACTAGTTGGACAACTGACTAAATTCATGACAGATGCTGTTTTATCACACAAGTCCTTGGGTTCATTTAAATTTTTCCTAGCAGTTGTATTTTTTTTTAAAAAAAAACACCCCATAAGTCTGTTGGATTTCTTCTATGCTGGCAGAGATAAAGTTTTCTCAGTTACCCAGATTTCAAGGAAATGTACTGGAAAATTGAATAAAAAAATGGGAGAGTATTTAGATTTCTTTTCAACTTCTGCTTCTCTTTGTAAAGAGCCTTCCCATACTCAAGGTTTTTAGTGAAGTTTTGGACTAAATTGGATTACTATTTTTCAAGTGGGAAAAAAATTATTTTGTAAAAAAGACTTTACTAAAATCTCTGAATGATAAAATGTTAATTCCCACTTCAATTTATTTTGCAGCAAGAGAGCTAACGGGCATTGTTTAAACTCCTTTTAAAACCAATGTAATGTTTTGTTCAGTTTCATATTTTAAAAACAACACAAAGACGCTATCATCTTTTTCCTGCATGTGATGCAACCATTTCCCCTTTACTTTGAAATGGAAATTTCTTCATTCAGACATTCCTTATTTTAGAGGCTTTCAAAACATACTGGATATAATCTCTCTCTCTCCCTCTCCCTCTCCCTCTCTCCCTCTCCCTCCCTCCCTCTCCCTCTCCCTCTCCCTCTCCCTCTCCCTCCCTCCCTCCTTCCCTCCCCCTCTCTTCCCCTCTCTCTCTCCCTCTCTCTCTCTCTCTCTCTCTCTCCCTCCCTGGGGGGGGGAAGAGAAACCGTGCTGAATTCAATTCCATCCCCTGTCTTTCTCTCCCACGCCTCTCTCCCTCTCTCATTCTCTCTCTCTCTCTCTCCCCTCCCTCCCTCCCTATTTAAAAATACTGGAATTTCCACTGGAAAACCTTGACTCCAAACAGTTCTTCCATGAGGTCAATCAAAAGACAGTATGAAACAAATCATATTTCATATTTTTTCTCAACATCTGAATATGGATCTTCAATGAACGTAATATATATATATGCAGAATATGATATTTAAAAGTATATATTACTTGAATTATTCATTTACACTATCAATATTTTCTTGTGCAAACTTCTCAAATAGAGTTTATTCTTTAGCTGAGAAGTGGGGAAAGTAAAGGAAGAGGACAAATCTCCTGCTCTAAATAAATGATCTATGAAATTGTAAAAAAAACCCCCATAATTAATAAAAAGTGTTTGCCTACATTTGTCTTGCTACTAGCTTTGTACTTACCTATCTCCATTGCAGCTTCAAGGCAGTCTTGATTTTAAACAATTCATACTGTTTCAGACTTTAGGCCAAGTAACAGGGAAAGAGGGAAAGTATAAAAAACATAAGTCATAATGCATTAAGAAATATTATTTATATACTTCTTACCTCAGATGTTCGGACCCAAGCATGTAAGAACACATTTTGTCTCATTACTTCACCACATGAATGACATAAATGCCATAATTTAGATGTAATCTGGGTTTGTTGAAGACAAGTATGGTATATTCAAAGCTTGAATAAAGGAAAACAGAATCATGTTATGGAGACCATATTGAAATTTGGATGCAATATGGGGGAAGACAGTAGTAGGATTTTGATAAACAGGATAGGGATAATACGCATCGCAGGTTGGGATCCTTGTTCAAATATCACAATCGTACTGGGGTGGCGTAGAAATATGGAGGCTAATAGGTAAGCAAAAATAAAACATTTGCTGAACAGCAAAACAAGTGTGTTTCCCAATATCCACATAGGTATATACTTGTATCTACTATTCCTGATAGATATATTTTATACCTATTATTCCTAACACTGTTAAAGCATTTGAATGCAAGATGTTACTGTCAACTGTGCCTCCGCTCAAAGTCCAGGAAAGAAAGACCCCAACTCCATGATGGTAGAGAAAGGTACTTTTACTGGATAAGAACTGATAGCAACAAGTTAAAAGCAAGATCTGAGGCAAAGGCGCGAAAATGACATATAGAAAGTAATCCCAAATCCCTCCCCCCGAAAGACCCGGGCTGGCCATCCAATCCCAATGCCCCCCAGCCGTCATGTGGGCATCTCTTCAGGTGGAGCCTCCGCATCTGGTCTGCAGAACCGTTGACCTTGAGCTGGCTATAAACATGTCCATTCAGCTGCGCAACATATGATGAGAACTTTCCTCCCTAACCCTCTAATCAGATATACAAGGAGACATCTCCAGCACTGCTTCCTCCTTCCTCCCAAATACCTAGACCTCCCCCCAAGACCTCCCCCCATCCCCCCCCCATTTCTATGGCAGCCGAAGCAAGCAAGCAGCATGGAGGCTGACATTCAGCCCTCCTTCAGTAGGGACGTTAGTCCTAGGGAAAAACAGAACAGAACAGAACAGAACAGATACAGGTAAGTATAAACACATAGGCAGAAATACATTTAAGGCTTATCAGGGTATTTGGAATAGAACAACTGAAGTAATTTCGGGGCTCTAACATCCCGTTTGTTCATCCATTCAGAATGTGGGGGAGGGAAGTGTTTCCAGGCCACCAAATATTGTATCTTGCCCCTACGTTTTCTAGAGTCGAGAATTTCCTTAACCTCAAAATGCTGTTCACCTTCTATAAGTAAGGGAACTGGAGGAGGGGACCGATCTGGCCGAAGAGAGGAGGTCAGTTCAGGTTTCAATAAACTGACATGGAAAACAGGGTGAATGCTCCTAAGGGTTTTAGGAAGTTCCAATTGAACAGTGACTGGGTTTATAATTTTCACAACCGGAAAAGGCCCCACATACTTAGGCACCAATTTTTTTGACTTCTGGGTGGTCTGTAAGTACTTGGTTGACAAGAAAACCCTATCTCCGACCTGGTATTCTTTAGGCTTTACTCGTTTCTTGTCACCCTGTTTTTTATGGGCTTGGTGAGCTTCATCGAGTGCTTTGTGGGTCACGGGCCAAGTCATTTGAAGTTGCTCAATCCACTCGATCAAAGAGGGGATTTGAGGCTTTTCCTGTGGTAATTCTGGAATGGGTACAAAATCCTGACCATAGACCACTCTGAATGGGGTAAACCCCATACTGCTATGAACAGAGTTATTATAAGCCACCTCGGCGAAAGGTAGTAAGTCAGCCCAATTATCTTGTTGATAATTAATAGCGCCTGAGGTATTGCTCCAGAATCAAGTTAGTCTGTTCACAGGCCCCGTTTGTTTGGGGATGGTGGGCGGAGCTTAAGCCCTGGGCGGAGCCTAACAACCTGAGGAACTCTTTCCAAAACTGGGAGGTGAATTGAATCCCCCCTGTCCGAGATTATCTGTTCTGGGATACCGTGTAACCTATACACATGCTGAATAAAGAGTTTGGCCAATGTCTTCGCTGACGGAATCTTGGAGCAAGGCACAAAATGGACCTGCTTAGAGAACAGGTCTATGATTACCCAAATGACCGTATTTCCCCCACACTCAGGCAGCTCGACAATGAAATCCATGGATATTTCTTTCCAAGGGCCCCCCGGTCTAGCAACACTTTGCAGTAACCCCTGCGGTCTTCCAGGTGGCCTCTTTGCGGCAGCACACACGGGACAACTAGCTACATAAGCTTCAATGTCCTTTTTCAAAGATGGCCACCAAAACTGTCTCTTAATTAAGTGCAATGTTTTGACAAACCCAAAATGTCCCGCTGCCTTTGAATCATGGGCTTGTCGCAGTACTAGTTCCCTATTTAGAGCAGGGACGTAGAGCTTGGCCCCCACCCAGACGAGGCCATCCCAAATAGTGCACTCATTCGAGTGAGCTAAGAACCATTCGTCGGTTTTTAGCGCCTCTGCGAGTTGTGAGTTTAAGTCAGCAGAGAGATCCAGGTCCACCTTCCCTTGGGACCTGTGACAACTGGAGCAGCCAGTTGTTTAGTAGGGCCGGATCACTTCTGGTCATGTGCTGTTATAAAGAGGGGATGAATTGCCGATAAAAGTTGGCAAAGCCTAAGAAACTTTGCAGCTGCTTACGGGTGCGTGGGGGTGCCCGCTCCATAACTGTCTGGACTTTCTCTGGATCCATTTCTATAGCTGCTTACGGGTGCGTGAAGCCGCCCACTCCATAACTGCCCGCACTTTCTCCGGATCCATTTCAATGCCCTCATGTGATATGCGGTAACCCAGGCAGTCAATTTTACTCTGGCAAAACTCGCATTTTGACAATTTGGCATACAGTTCGGCAGCCCTGAGTTTTTTCAAGACCGATCGCACCAACCTCACGTGTTCTTCCATGGTTTCCGTGTAGATGAGAATGTCATCAAGATAGACCAAGATCACCTTGTAAAGATGTTCATGGAGCACTTCATTAATCAATTGCATGAACACTGCTGGCGCCCCCTGTAGGCCAAACGGGAGCACCCAAAACAACCCAACGGGCAATTGAAAGCAGTTTTCCACTCATCCCCCTCCTTAATTCGGACTCTGTAGTAGGCCTCTCTTAAATCCAGTTTAGTGAAAATCTTCCCCTTGGCCAAGTGTCCTTCATAAGGGGCAGGGGATAGACATTTTCAACGCAAATGGCATTAAGGTTCTTGTAATCCACACATAAGCGAAGAGAGCCATCTTTTTTCTCCTGGAACAGCACTGGGGCAGCCACTCGTGGCCTGGCAGGTTGGATGAAACCCCGCTTTAGGTTTTTATCAATAAAGTTCTGCAGCTCCTCAAGCTCGCGTGGGGTCATGGAGTAAATCTTTGGTTTAGGGAGTTTTACACTGGCAGGATTTCTATGCTGCAGTCTGTGGGCCGATGGGGTGGGAGCATGTCTGACGCCCTTTTGCTGAAAGCCTCCCTGAGGTCCCCATATTCCTTAGGGATTTTTTCCTCCCCCGCCATGCGTTCGCCCCCTATTGCTGCCAGCTCCTCTGTGGCATTGGCCGTGTGGAAGAGTTTTCCTTGCTGGCTATAGTGGATGCGCAATAGCCCTGTTCTCCAATTCACATAAGGGTTCCATTTTCAGAGCCAGGGTAGGCCAAGTATGAGGGGTCGTTCCATCCCAGGGGCTACGATAAAACTCAGAGTCTCTTGATGGTCCCCCATCCTCATCTCAACTGGCTCAGTCACAAAATGGGCGCCCCCCCAGCTACTGAGTGCTGCAGGAGGCATCTGTCCCGCCCCTCCACCACTGCCACCACCGCACCCTCCCAGCTGCCGGCCTGCAGAGGAGAAGTACAATGCTGATCCGGCCCTCGAATCCAGTTTGACACTCCTGTTCTAGACCAAACCCTGCCCAAGCAGGAAACCTTATACCAGGGGGGTCAAACTCACAGCCCGCAGGCCAGATGCGTCACGTGCTGGCCACACCCACCCCCAGTTTAGCAAAGGGGGGAAAAGTTGCAATATGTCACGTGATGACATGACCCACGAGTTTGACACCCCTGCCCTATACCATTCCGGTCAAATGGCTGCCCAATTTCTTCTTGAAAACATGTAGTGGTGGAGCATCCACAACTTCTGGAGGCAAGTCATCCCACTGATTAATTGTTCTCACTGCCAGTAAATTTCTCCTTACTCCTAAGTTGGTTCTTCATCAGTTTCCATCCGTTACCTCTTGTCTTGCTCTGGAAAATAGATTGTCCCCTTCTTCTTTGTGAAAGCCTCTCAAATATAGGACAACTGCTATCATATCATCCCTAGTCCTTCTCTTCGTTAGACTAGATATATCCAGTTCCTGCAACCGTTCATTATATGTGTTAGTAAGATTCATTCTTCCACTGTTTCCTGCAAATTTGTCTCATATTTATCCAGCATCCTAATTTTTAAAAAAACAAAATTGATTGCAATGCACTTTCTCACATTTCTTAAGAGTACTGATAGAAATTGAAATGATTCGCCATGCTTTACTATAGATCAATATGTTTAATAAGCTCATGAAGCAAAGATGGTGAGGGAAACACTTTATTGTTAGATCAATAATGCAACAAAACTGATGACTTCATTTAGGCATGTTATAATGAATGCTGCAATTAAAAAAAAGTGATGAATGTTTTAAAATTTGTTAATCTTTTCTGTTTATTAGAGGAGACACACAAAAGCATAACAAAATCGAAAACAAAATTATTAGCACCCTGTAAGCTGTGATTCACACAAATCATTGGGTGACTCATATTGTTCCTTTAATGAGAATGATGGAAACACCTTCTGTGTTCATGGGAATCCTATTTAATATCTTTATTTCTGAATAAAAACCTCTGAACTTATCATGGTCTACACAGAATATTACAATAATGGTAATATTATAAAAAACAACATGTGATAGTGTTATCTATTATTTTGCCCCCTCTCTCTCCATCATCTATCTATCTATCTATCATCTATCTATCTATCTATCTATCTATCTATCTATCTATCTATCTATCTATCTATCTATCTATCTATCTATCTATCTATCTATCTATCTATCTATCTATCTATCTATCATCTATCTATCGTCTGTCCATCTACAGTATCTATCTGATATATATTGAAAAGAAATCAACTATCTCTCAGCTCAGTTCCTGTGAGAAAATTATTTGATCTGAATGTTGGCATGTCACAAAGTGTACCCTGTAGCCTCTCCTGTACAAGAAGTATAAAGTTTGGTTTACATAAAGTAGAAGTTGAATGATAACTTGTGTAGGATCATTGCTATTTAAGATGTTGTTGTTGTTTTAATTGTGTTTTAATTTTTGTTACCCCTTATGGATATCTGACCTATGACTGCACATGTTTAATAAATTATTGTTGTGGGCATTGTGGGAAGTCCTATGAAATTTTCTCAAAGGAATAACAACTATAGGATTGTAAGCTGGAGGTATGAGAAGAATGAGGCTATATGTGGGCAAGCTGGGAGGGGGCAGGTTTTGTTAAGAACAACAGACTAACAAACTAACAGAATAACAGAGTTGGAAGGGATCTTGGAGATCTTCTAGTCCAACCCTTACTCATCAGGAGATCCTATACCTTTTCAGACAAATGGCTGTCCAATATTTTCTTGAAAATCTCTAGTGTTGGAGCACCCACAACCTCTGAATGCAAGCCGTTCCACTGATTAATTGTTCTCACCGTCAGGAAATTTCTTTTTAGTTCTAGGTTATCTCTTTGATAAGTGTCCATCCATTACTTCTTGCCATGCCCTCAGGTGCTTTGGGGAATATGTTGACCCCCTCTTTTCTGTGACAGCCCCTTAAATATTGGAAGACTGCTTTTTGAGACTTTAACTGCTTTTAGCTGCAATGTAACTATTTTAGATGCAGCCTTTACCAGTTTCCCCATCTCAAAATGTTATAAAACCATGCCCTACATTTTCAGGAATCATGATAAGAGAAGGCTCTAAGGAGATAAAAAAACAGAAGGCTCAGCACAGCCAGCTCTTTCCTCCTGAAAATCAACAGCAAATGTTGTTTCCTTTCCGTAGCAGAGGAAAATAGCAGCCATATTTCTCAGTTTTTCTATATTACATTTATAAGACCCAGATTTTTATAGATAATTCTCAGTTATTTGGACAGTTGGAGGGAGTGAAGAAAAAAAATGACACACGGATTCCCCTTAATTGCTAGATGTCATATTAGCCATAATATGATCGACAATAATATGAACAACATAATAGGTTGTTGTAGTGGTGAGGCTAGAAACTAGAAGATTGTGAGTTCTAATCCTTCCTTAAGCATGAAAGGCAGTTGGATGACTTTGGGCCAGTCAGTCTCTCTCTCAGCCCAACCCACCTCACACGGGGGAGAAGGAATATATTAGGTATGTTCACTGACTTGAGTTATTTATAACAATAATAATAGTGGGATAGAAATAAAGAAATAAAAGTAAGTAAAATAAAATATAAAATAATTACACTTAAGGAAAGAGAAGATTCACCTCAGGCAGCAGATTCCTTTCAGCCGGCCTTTTGTAAGCAATCGTGTCGTCCTTAACCGCCAAAGTATACTATCCTACTGCCAATGTCACGATGTTGAAAGAAGAGTCAAGTATCACTTGAATCAGCTTCTGTAAATAAAATTGTGAGGGAGCAATGTTTATTTATTTGGTAAATTGATATAGGCATCCATCTCATATACATAACTGAGCAGCGTACAATTTTTTTTAAAAAAACATAAAACAATACAGCAAAATAACTGCCCCAAACCCCACATTTTTTTCCAAATTAAAAACAATAAAAATCATGACAATATTATAAACTACTATACTACTAAGCAGCAAAATGTTTTAGAATGGTTCCAGCCAAAATGCTTTTAAATGCAGGATCAACCTAGAAAGAGCTTCATATTAATGGCTGTTTTTTTCCCCTTGTCTTTTCTCATATATCTTTCAAAAACTTGTATAAATGGAGTAAAGTAAAGGTAGTTTGGTTTTAGTTAAAGCACCAGGCTAGAAACCAGGAGACTGTGAGTTCTAGTCCTGCCTTAGGCATGAAAGTCAGCTGGGTGGCTTTGGGCCAGTTACTTTCTTCTCAGCCCAACTCACCTTACACAGTTGTTGTCGTGGGGAAAATAAGAGGAGGAATATGTGTTGGATATGTTCACCTCTTGGATTGTTTGTAAAAATAATAAATGTGAGATAAAGATAAATAAAATAAATAAATATGAAGTGCGGAAGAAAAACCATGGAATGAGAATATTGACTAAAATGAAGTCATCACAGATCAAAGCATTGGCTGTAATTGTGGCTGGAGATTGCGTGGAGATTTCCCAACAAGGGCAACAGATGGTTATTCTTAATATCACAATATTTTAGTTAGAATATTTTGTTAAGGTATGTTTAAAATGAAGAATGTGTGACTCACATTCTGTTGACAGGTTCAAGGACAGAAGTGTTTTCTTTAAATATCTCAAAACTTGGGAACAAAAAATAATTTGGTACAAAATTATCTGAAAAACTGATAAAATTCAAATGCTTTAGTTTTTGGAATATTTACATACTTCAGGAATATATATACAGATATGTATATATGAATAATATACATACATACATGCATACCCAACAAGCCATAAATTTCTGAAACACAAATAATAATAAATAATAACACAATAATCTGTTTCATCACTTTTCCCCTTCTCCCTAAAAAATGATATCATCTGTAATGCACAGGGAATTGTTTGGAAGACAATATATTGTGAATATCAATTAAGATTTAACATTCACCTAAAGAGGATTTACACACTGTGAAGGGGAAGCATAGTGGTTAGAGTACCACCCAGTAACTGGGAGAGCAGGGTTCAACCCCCTAATGCTTCACCTGCCTACCCTCCAATATGGAACTGACATGAACTAAGAGAGTCGTGCTAGCTAAGGTCATCGCCTGAATTTATAAGGTCAGCACCAAATGTTGAGAACCAGGTTAATCTAAGCTATTGGAACAGACCATACATGGACGAGTCAAGAGAACCTGGAATTGATAGAATGCTATTGCAACAGTAGAGCTAATGAGAGGGGATATATGAAATGTATGAGGGAACTATGGATGGACAGAACACCTAAACCATACTAACTGAAAAACAGTTGGTTATCCAACGTTTCAACATTGTGAAGAGGAAGCTGCTCTCACAGCTTGAGATAGGCCAATTCCATATCATGTCCCAGACTCATGAAGACTCATGCACCCAGAACAATTGAATATGCAGCCAACACTTGAAGCTGGAAGATCATTATCATCCCCTCAATTACGGAGGACAGCAGCTAATATGGCATATAGGATAATGGATAAACTATCTAGAATCAACCTCAAGACTGATTACCAAGGCTCCATGAAGAAGTACTGTCAGATAGTATGCTAGAAGATGCCAATAAAGCTCTCACGACTATCCCTACCAGCACCATAACTCAAACCAATGGAGTGGTATACTTTACAGTCACTGTAATCCTGGAGATGCTTGAATTTCTTTCAAATTGGGGGAAGGGAAGGAAATCTTGGACAGAACAAGCAGTTTTGTCTCTTTTCTTTGTCAGGAGAGCAAGAAGGCATATTATGCAATGAATGCATTTGCCCATTGAGTGCTATGCAGACTGACAAGTTTCATTTCTCTGGAGTAATACTTTATCCAACTGAGAATGAAACAATAAATTTGAATTAGGAGTAGGGTATTTTATACTTTGGCAGGCAGATTTGAGGTAGAAAAATTGAATGTAACATAATTTTGGATCAAGTGTCTCTGCAGTTATTCTTCCTAAACTTTCAGGAGTGTGTGTGTGTGTGTGTGTGTGTCTGAACATACATACATACTTTCAGTTTAGTGTGAGAAATTTTATATCTATAGATATATAGATATAAATATAGATATCATGCTAAACTGAAAGTATATATATATGAATATATATATATA
>QLTV01002260.1:3703430-3726017 GCA_003457575.1 Thermophis baileyi
GGACAAGGAGGCCAAAGGAAGACTATATACTGTGTATATTCCAAACTGACCACAAAATGAATTAGCACAACTGTTCTCCTTGGCTTCTTATTTATATCTCCTCCTTGTCATATAACACTCTCATTATACCTTGTTAGATCACAAGAAAGAAGGAGGCTTAGAAATGCCAGTGAAATGGAGAAGTGAGGCTTCTCGGTAATCCAACTCCTTGGAAGACTCATGAAGTACATGCTGATCAAACTGGGTTCAAGGTGACTGAAAGGAGCTCAGAAAAGCTTATTTATAGATGATTGATGCTTAGCGTCTTAACTCTTGGGAGTGACCATATCTGACTTTGTCTGGAGGAGATTCATAGTTGCTTGACGGTGAAACTTTCACACACATATACCAACATGCATACAAACGCCACATTAATTACCATAGAGAAAGCATTAAAGAGAAGCTGAGGCTTGCTTTTAGAAAAGATTGTCAAATGTATTTCCATTTATGGGCTGTGACTGATATAAAAGAATCTTCCTTAGCTGAAGCAGCTGATGGTTATGGACTACAGACCCTGAAACTTCTGAAACGGTGCACTCTTTACCATTAAAGCAATCTGAAGGGACCCTTTTCTTGCACAGATTATGTCATTAAACATGAATGTACAATGGGAAGAAATAATTGCATGACATGTTACATGTTGCTCCTTTCTGGCTCTGCGTCTGGCATGAATGGAGAAACCACCTCATACAAATATCCTGCCTCCTATGAGTTCGATCTGTTCAGCCATTTTGCAGGCAATCTGAGGTGGTTTCCTAGCTTCTTTTCTACCTTTGGCATCCCATTGTCCAGGATTTCTGTATTCATAAGCTATGATGCTACTTTGTTCAGTCTACCTGGCTGGAGTTGATGGGAGAGTGTCAGTCTGGTAGATTTTTCAGAGCAATATTTCTTCCCATTTCCAATATGCTATACCTGTAGCAACAAGAGATTCTCTGTGGAATCCCTTCCAGTAAGTTGACTGTATTATGTTTATTCCCAGCAATAAAAAGCAAGGGATGGAAAGTAATCAAGGAAAGATCCATCCCACAACTAAGGAGAAATTTCCTGGCAATTAGAATGATGAATCAGTGGAATGGCTTGTCTCCAGAAGTTGTGAGTGCTCCATCACTGGAGGTTTTTAAGAAGAAATTGGACAACCATCTGTCTAAAATTATATAGGATGTCCTGCTTGAGTGGGGGTTGGACTAGAAGACCTCCAAGGTGCCTTCCAACTCCATTATTCTGTTATTGTTCTGCCAACCATACCAGGGTGTTATAATCAGATTAAATACAGTATTTCTGAAAGCTGTAGCAAAGATCACCTAAGAAAGTAATGAAGGGTAGATGGTCGGTGGCTTATGTGACAAATAGCGAAAGCCAATGCTGAGGTTGGATGGGCAAAACTGAAGATTTCCTAACCTAATTATACAGCTTCCAGAAAGCATGGGATTTTTTCCTCCTTATCCCTTAATTTGAGAAAGCAAGCCCAATGGTATCTACAACTGGCCACAATGGAGAAAAATTAACATGCATATACAGGTAGTTCTTGACTTGCAACCATTCATTTAGTGACCTTTCAAAGTTACAACAGCACTGAAAAAGTGACATGATCATGTTCCACACTTATGACTGTTGCAGCATCCCCATGATTACATGATTAAAATTCAGATGCTTGGTAACTGGCTCATATTTATGAAGGCTGCAGTGTTCTAGGGTCATATGATCCCCTTTTGTGGCCTTCTGACAAGCAAAGTCAATAGGGAAGCCAGATTCATTTAACAACTGTCTTACTAACTGAACACCTGCAGTGATTCAGTTAACAACTGAAATGGCAAGTTGTCATAAAAGTGGCAAGAATGGTCATAAAATGGGGCAAAACTCATTTAACAACTGTCTCGCTTGGCAATGGAAATTTCGGGCTTAATTCTGGTCATAAGTTGAGGACTACTTGTAGAGTACATCATGGCACAAAATCTGTCCTTAGGAATTTGCCTCCCAAAAGCAAATACACAAATTATGAAATTTGCATTGTGACATCATGACAGATATTTCATTACTTGCCTTCCCTTGAGGATGCCATACCTCTGTCTATCCTCCTCCTCCTCCTCCTCCTCCTCCTCCTCCTCCCCCCCCTGCTCATCTCAAGTGTTTTTCTTGAAGATGACTTCAGTATTTTAATTTAATGAATCAAATCTTTCAGTTGTGACAGAAATAAAAGTGATAGGGGTTTGAATGTACACTTGCAGATACCATCTTGATTTTTTGGGCCACTCTGCTTTAGACTATGAAAATAGGTAGCATACAAGTAATAGGGGGGAAATTAATAACAATAAAAAGTACTGATGAGTTCCAACTGCACAATTCAGTTTGAGTCCTTTAAATTTTCCAGGACAAGGCCAAATTATCATATGCTGTAAGAAATATTGTGGAAAGGGATTAAACCAAATGGGTTTCTTAAAATGAAGCAAGACCTCTGTAGCAGGGGTGGGTTCTGGTTGTTGTCGCTGCCGGTTCACTCAGTGTCGCACCGCATGGGTGCGGGTGTGCTTCGCGCATGCGCAGTGCTTAAGAAAAGCTTCTGTGCATGCGCAGAAGCAAAAAACAAAATGGTGGCGCCTAAGGCGCCGCCGAAAGAACCGGTTATGGGATGTGGCAGGCGTGAGTCGCTACCGGTTCTAGCGACCCATGCCGCCACGTTACTAACGGTTATATAGAACCGGTCCGAATTGGTAGGAACCCACCTCTGCTCTGTAGGCTTTTCTTACAATGCAAAATAGAGATATAATAAAATTAAATGCATTTCTTCCCCAGCTGGTGTGAACATTAAATTATTCTCTTGAGTAAACAAAATATTGGGGGCAAGTCATCAATAATAATTCTTTTTCAAATTATTCTACCTTCTCATAATAGGCATTGCAAATTGAAAGAAAAAGTTTAAAATAATGAAAAACAAAATGATCTGCTGCCATCTTGTGGTAAAATGACAATTTACTTTGGTCTACCTTCTGCATGTTGGGCTTTAAAGAAGCAGGAGAGGAAGAGTATTAATGCCTTTAAGCTTTGATGTTTGAGAAAACTCCTGAGAATATTGTGAACAGTCAAGAATACAAACTAATGGATCATCGAACAAATCAACCCAGAGTTCTCCTGCAAAGCACGAATGACTAAGCTCACATTATCTTGCTTTAGACAGGTAATTTGTGAGGGGCGGCATGGTGGTCTAGCAGTGAAGACACTCGCTTCACACTCAGGAAGTTGAGAGTTCAATCCTAGGCAGCGACAGATGTTTCTCTCTCAGGGTACAAAGAGAAAATATCTACTGTGAACTCCGCATAGGCATCAGGAAGGGCATCCAGCCAGTAAACCCTCAGCTCCATTCAGTCGCCCTGACTCCACCCCGATGAAAGGGATTACGGGGTCATTAAAACAACAACAACAAAAAATTGGGAAAGGTGGAAGGAAGGAGAAAATAAAGATGACCAGCAGCAACTCAGTTACAGTAGCAACAAGTCCGCCATTGGAAAAGTTGAAAGAACATGTTAGGGATAGATTATCATGGACAAAGTATATGTGATCGCTACCAGTTGAAAATGATTTGATGGCACATAATCAATCAATTAATCAATCTTTTGTATGACAGAATTCTAACAAAAAAAAAGTCATTATAGTTTTCTCTTACTGCATTTGATGATAAGTAACCACCAATTAAAAAATAGCTAAAAGGAAAGAGAGAGAGAAAAAGAAAGCATCCAACAGTTCCTACATCAACTAAGTAAAATCACACAAGTGCAAAACTGACTCTGTAAAGTGACTCATATTACAAGTACCGGTATCTCCACAAATATTTGCTCTCTGACCTGGATGAAGAGTGAGCGAGGAATGCTAGCACCAATGAGAAAAAGGCTCAGAAATAAAACTCAACGGCCCAGGTATTATTCAAAATTTGGCCCACCTCTGTTTTTTGTACAGTTGGTGTGACACAATGTCTTAAGAGCAAGTTGTGGAGCCGTTAGTCTTAAACCTCAAAGAAAGAGTATTTTCCCATTGTTTGTGGGGATGCAAATGATTGCAATAGGAACAAACAAGGCCTGCTGAGGCTCTTTTCTTTTCCCATTCTTTTTGACTAGTAGCACCAAGGCACGGTACTGGATGTACATATAAACACACACACACACATGCATACACACATTATTTATTTATTTATTTATTAGAAAATTTATATTGCCGCTTATTCGCACATGGCGACTCAAGGCAGCTTACAGGGGTATAAAAACATCATATATAAAAATATAAAACTAATAAAAGAAAATGATCAAATAATAAATTAATAAAATAATATAATAACCCCCTCACCTCTCACCCTGGCAGCAACGCATCACACCAGCCATTTAATGGGCTACATCCCGTTCTGGGTTCCCCAGGCCTGCTGGCAGAATCAGGTCTTCAGCGCCTTCTGGAAGAGCGTTAGAGTGGGGGCCATTCTAATCTCTGAGGTAATGATGTTCCAGAGAGAGGGAGCCACCACAGAGAAGGTCCTTCTTCTGGGTCCCACTAGGTGTATCTCCCTAGGAGATGGGACCAGCAACATTCCTTGCCTCCTCGCTCTGGTGGGTCAGGTAGATGTGACCAGCAAGAGACGGTCCCTCAGATAACCTGGTCCCAAGCCATGAAGGGCTTTAAAGGTGACAACCAGCACCTTGAATATAGATAGATGTAGATATATAGATATAGATGATATACATAGATTTTTTTTTTCATTTAAAACAAATGGACACTTTGCAAACCAAATGTGTTTAGTAGTAGGTCAGCAGAAGCAGTTTTCATTTTATTCCAATTCTTCTTCTTTACTTCCTCTTTTACCACTTCAGGTGTCGAAGGAGATACAAAGTTTTGGTTCTTAAACTTTCAACTGTTTTATGCAAAACAAATGTGCTCCTTTGGGACCATAACCATAGGGGACATTGAGATTTTTGCCAAGTTCTTCATACCGGTAGTATTTTTTTCGCCATACACACTAGGACTGGGATCAGAGTTTCTCATGGGACAGGCTACAAATTGGTTTTATCTTTTAAAATTTCTGATTAAAGATTAGGCATCTGGCCTAGTGACATTACTGATTGACAACAAATTTAACTCAACTTGAAAAGTTACTGAAAGTTAAATTTGTGCTTTGTTTTGTTTTTTGCATCAGGCTAGGATAAATGCTGAAAAAAATCTCCTAAACAATGTGCCAACAGAGAGACAGATGGCAAATTTCCAGTTGTTTATAGGAAGGATTCTAACAATGGCTTTCTGTACCTCTCCCAAATTTCAGTAACAATGCAATGTTGAACTTTTATTTTAGTTTGACTAAATGCTTTATCATCAGACTTGCTAATGGTTTAAATATCAGAATATCCTATTTGACCACTGTAATTATCTCTGGGACAGGAGAATTCAAAGTAGTTCATGCCCTTTTATGCTGCCTGTTTTACTATTGCTGAAAGAACACCATGCAGATGACACAAAACTTTTGTGGTAAGGCTAATGCACTAATGCTAATGCACTAAGACCAGGTTTAAAGCAGGGGTCAGTTCTAACTTACCTCACCGCCGGTTCGCTTCCTCCCGTGCTGCGTGGCTGTGCGGGCATTGCATGCCACGCGGCTGCGTGCGCATTGCGCACCACGCGGCCACACATGCACAGTGCCAAAAACTCGGCTTCTGCACATGCGCAGAAGCAAAACAAGCAAAAAATAGCAAAAAAAGCCGAAAACAAGATGGCAATGCATGCGCAGTGCCGAAAACTCAGCTTCTGCGCATGCGCAGAAGCAAAAACCAGCAAAAAATTCAAAAAAAATTGTTTTCAATTTTTTTTAAAAAAGATGGCGGCGTCCATGGACCGGCACCGACAGAACCCGCTCCATGACGTCACCACTGGTTTACTACCGGTTCTATAGAACCAGTGCAAACCGGGAGGAACCCACCTCTGTTTAAAGTCTATCTTCAGGTATGCAAGCTCACTGGGTCACTTGGGGCAGGATCCTGTCTTTCAGCTCAACCTACCTCACAGGATTGTTTTTGCAGAGAAAACTGGAGAAGAAATTTAAGGTAGGTTGCTTTTGCTCCTGGAGAAAAGGTAAATATAAATCTGAAAAAGAGATGCAGTAGATGAAAATAGATGAAAAATTTATGTTATTATTAGCTTTTGGGTAATACATATTTCAGGAAACGCAACCTTCAAAAAATTTGCCTTTTAAATCTATGTACATTAAAAATGGAGGAAACTGTTGCCCCAATGTCATATTAATTTAGAATGAAAATCCCTTAACTGTGGAGCATTTTCAGGATAGACGGCAGAGTGATGTTCCATAAATAATGAGTAGAATTTGCATTCTTTTTGGAAAAGAAGCTTATATCCACAAGAGGGTGCTCCAATCACACCAATGCAAATTCATTGCAAGGTTTATTCACACTTTCCTAAGGGGAAACTTCATTGAACTCAACAAGGGTTACTTCTGAGTAATGTAGATAGGACTGCAGCATTAGAATTCTGTCTTATTGTTCATTGACTCATTTCTCAAAACAAATAGAAACAACAATTTACCCTTTTTTGTTGTTGAATGTATTACAGGACTTCTTTACTAAACAATTCCTTACACCTTTCAAACTACAACTAAGAGCCTTAACACAATATATACATATATACTCCTCCTCCTCCTCCTCCTCCTCCTCCTCCTCCTCCTCACCATTGTCTATCCACTGCAGGATGAAGGCTTCTTCCGCATGTTTCCAACTAATATGGTCCTGAGCTTTCTTTTGCCAATTGGGCCCGTAATACTTGCTGATGTCATCGATCCATCTTGTTTTAGGTCTCTTTCATGGATGCTTTTTATCAAGTGGGATCCATTCTATGACTGCCTTGGTCCACCTGCCATTGGTTCTTCTTGCTATGTGACCAGCCCATTTCGATTTCAATTCTTTTACTCTCTTGATGATATCGTATTTTTTTTGTTTGCTCTTTAATCCATGTGCAGGCATATACATCTACATCTACATCTACATCTACATCTACATCTACATCTACATCTACATCTACACCTACACCTACACCTACACCTACACCTACACCTACACCTACACCTACACCTACATCTACATCTACATCTACATCTACATCTACATCTACATCTACATCACCTACATCACCTACATCATCTACATCTACATCTACATCTACATCTACTTTACATTTCTTATGTTGGAATATAGCATCTTAATTAATTACAGCTAGTCCTCAACTTATAACTATTCACTTAGTGACCATTCAAAGTTACAACGGTTCTGAAAAAAAGGACATGACCAATCCTTGCTTAAATTTTGAATTACAGGTAGTCCTTGCTTAATGACTTCCGTGCTTGGAAATGTTAGGAAGGTGCTGAAAAAGTAACCTTACAACCAGTTCTCATACTTATGACCATCACACCATCATCGGTCCCATGATCAACACTTGAGCACCTTGCAACTGACAGGTGTTTATGCCCATTGTAGCTTTGTGATCAGAATTTGCACACTTCACAACTAGCTTCCAACAAGCTTAGTCAATGCAGAAGCTATCAATAAAATCACAAGCTGCAGTCACAGGATGTCTCATTTTACAACTGCAGTGGAAATGAAGTCATAAATGATGAGCCGAGGTGGCGCAGTGGTTAGAGTGCAGCACTGCAGGCTACTTCAGCTGACTGCTAGCTGCAGTTCGGCAGTTCAAATCTCACCAGGCTCAAGGTTGACTCAGCCTTCCATCCTTCTGAGGTGGGTAAAATGAGGACCCAGATTGTTGGGGGCAATATGCTGACTCTGTGAACCGCTTAGAGAGGGCTGTAAAGCACTATGAAGCGGTATATAAGTCTAAGTGCTATTGCTATTGCTATAAATCCATTTGAGGCCATGTGGTGTGTCACTTAGCAATGGATTTGCTGGTTCCAATTGTGGTCATTAAGCAAGGACTATCTGTACTGCATGCTTATCAGAGACATTTCTATGCCATCTTTCTGAAAAAGAATCTTTCCAGGATCATTTAGATGAAAAAAAAAAAAAGATTTGTTAAGTTAGAGCACTTAAGGTGTCAGGGTGTCAAACTCGATCGCATCACGTGCCGGATCATGACGTATCGTGAAGTTTTTTGCCTTTGCGGAGTCGGGGTGGCTGACATGACATATCCGGCCCACGGGCCACCAGTTTGACAGGCCTGAGTTAGACGATCTGAAGGCTGCTTAGAAAAGGTCACACATATCTACAGATTTCTAGTTTCATTGTTTTCTTTGGACTACAATATAATTGGAACACTGTACTGGACAAAAAATTCACCCGTATGAATGAAGAATAGTTTTTTTTAAAATCTTACTATCTATTTTGATCTTAGATCCATTCAAGAAGCAAAGCATCTGTTACTTATTCTAGTTATGTTCTTATTCTCTAAGCCAAGTTTTATAAATGCGCTCCCCCCCATCATTATACAAGCAGGAATGTTCCAATCTGCTGCTTTGCTGGCCAAGTCCAGAGAAAGGAGTGACAAACCATCACAACACAACCCTAATGATAGCAAGAGATCAAATGCGTGCGACAGAACACCCATCTCTGCTTGGCAACATAAGCAAAAAAAAAAAAAATCCCCTTCAGCTCTGGCCCCCCTTTTTCCCCTGCTCCTTGCCTTCATCCCTGTTGAAGGAATGGCTGGCATACGGAGTTAGCACATCTCGCCAACCATGCGTATCGAAGTCCTGTACATCTTTGACTGTCGCAGCCAGGGTGGTCGTGGCTGCATGTGGAAAGCCTAAAACAAACACAGGCCAGCTGCTGCCAGATGTTGAGAGGCTTTCAGGTTCACTTGATGCTTTGGCGGTCCAAGCGCCACCCTTGCTTTCTCTGTGCCGTTGGAAGGAACAACAAGGCCCAAACGCTTGTATCTTCCCCTGCCCATGAGGCACAGCGCTTGTCTTCCATTCAGATCCATCTGAGCAAATAGGAGTCTGCTCCAAGCGGTAGTGGCCACTGATCCATCAAGGTTATGTTAAACAAACCCTGCTGAACAATTTACAACTTGACCTCCCATTGTGCCGGGAGTTCGGTCTGGAGAATTTTTGAAAGACCTTTTTCTTGGGAATGTTATACTTTATGCTATATTCATGAGGCTAAATTAGCCAAATCTAGAGCCCCTGTTTTAATTTTGAAAAAGAGGAGGTTTGGGTCCTTCCAAGACAAAGAACCTAGTAAAAAGCTCAAAAAAAATAAATCAAAAACACTAAAAACTATCCTTTGATTATTTATTTTTGGGCAGTAACAAGAGAGTAAATTGGGCAAGTTGTTCATAGTTCTTCACATTGCGTGCGCCACCAAGCAGTTAATTTTTGAAGTATGAAATATGAAATGGTTTGATATGCCACCCTGCAAAAGAAGCACTTTCTTAGTCATGCATTATCTGGTGAGATTTTTAAAAATCCTTTGCAATGGCAACAGAAGTTTGCAGTTTGTACTGCCATACATTTAACTTTTCAAATAAGAGCAAGAGCATAAAATCAGCAAAATATGGCAAAAGTTGTGACTCATTCTAACTATGACTATAATATTACATGGATGGCTTTCTACTAATGAAAAAAAAAAGCAGTAATGTTTGCTGTTAATGTACTGTTAGTGTTCCATATGCACCCCATAAGGAATCTAATTTTTAATAGATGACGTTACAATGCAATCCAATAGTATTAATGTTCTCACACTTTTGCATTGTTAAGATCATGAGAGGAAACAAACCATCATACGGTAACACCATTGGGGGAAAGAATTGAGGCAGAGGGAACTGATTTCTAAGTTAGTATACTTCAGCTGCAAAAAAAGATGCTGTCAAAAATAATGGAGAGGTTTAAGCATTCTGACATTTGAATTTAAATAAACTTTGAATCTTCTTCCAATGTTTATCTTAATCTCTGATCATTGCTTATGTCTGGATGGAAAGGTTGTGTGAATATGCATTCCAATGAATATAGGCCATGCATTTGAAATGCAAAACCAGTTTAAGCAATGACTGCTGAAAAGGCTTTTGGTCAGGTGTATAAAGAACCATCTCCTGAGTTATTTTTGACTATTTAGTTTCACAGGAAAACAGCACTTTTTCCTCTTTTGAATCATATAACGAGTGCTAGGATTGTACTGTACAAAGCTTTGGCTTAAAGATTTGATTCAAGACCATTCAATCAAACTTCCAAACTTGATTTTCTGAATAGTTGAGTTGAATAGTCAAATAGCGTATTTTTAAATTGATGCAGCAACTAAATGGATTCTGCAACTTTTGCATGAGTAATTCCAAAAACCAAATCTATTTCATTGGATGGTTTGAACTGAAACATTGAATCAATATAATTTTTTGAATCCACTTGAATCTTTGAACTGGATCAAACTGGCCATCAAAATAGAAATAATAATTCAAAGTGGATCACAACCAATACATACAGTATATCCTTACTGATTAGGAGAGTTGATAACAGTATTCAGACATTTTACAGGTGTTGGTTGACTGCTAATGTGAAATGAAATGAATAACTTCCAGTTTCATCCAAGGAAATGTATATTTATACTAAAGGCTCTAATTATGCTTTATTTATGCACGTTATTGGCCTTGCAAGTGTCACCATCAGCATACAGATTGAAGAAGGTTACATGCTTCAATTGATTAGCATTGAGTATTTTTATGTAGCACTCTCACCTCCAGGGGTGAAGGTTGGGCTGAGAGATGATGACGAATCTACTGTCACCCAATCAGCTTCCATGTCTGAGGGTAGAATTAATGTTGGATACTAATCCAGATGCTCCAACCATAGAGCTCTACAGGTGATAATGTTTCTTTCAGGTAGAAATCTCTGAAGGTATCTCAACTGCAATGGACTCTTTAGCACTTTGTGTGTCTTAGTACCTGATGATCATGTCAGGCCCTTGTGCAAATATGCATGAAGAGCATTACCGTATGCAAATTCCAGACTGCCAAATACACTTCAGGAATGTTGAACAAAAACTCTGTTTTCTGATTAATAGAATGTTAAACTGTATTTTTTTTAAAGTCACATGGAAAAGTTTTTTTTAAAAAAACGTTGACATTTAAGGAAAGGTAGCTCTATCTATCTATCTATCTATCTATCTATCTATCTATCTATCTATCTATCTATCTATCTATCTATCTATCTATCTATCTATCTATCATCTATCTATCTATCTATCTATCTATCTATCTATCTATCTATCTATCTATCTATCTATCTATCTATCTATCTATCTATCTATTTATCTATCTATATTTCATACTTCTTAACTACCCTTCTCCCTCAGAGAGGGCCTCCAGGTGGTGTACAATTTAATCAATAAAATTAAGCATTAAAACAATAATTTCATATCTGGTTTTTTTAATGTAAAACATAATTATAAAATTTCAAAAGATGGAGACTTCCAAGATGGGGAAGTTGACAGTTGTTAATACAGACAGGGTGTGTAAGAAGCACACAGAAAGATATACATGCCAATTGAAAATAGGGAAACAACCTATTTTAACATAGATTTTTGGGAAGGTGACTGCCAATCTAAAAGGCTATAATTATCTAGGCATTCTGGGAGTTGTAGTCTTAGCACAACTTAGCAGTGGTGAAGATTGCCATAGCTAGAGTAAGCAAATGAAACAGTATTGGTTTTAGCCCACAGGAAAGTTCAGTTCAGCCCTTTCCAAAGAGCATAGGAAACCTTTGTAAAAAGAAGGGAGGTGACTCCCAAGTAGCAGGCAGGTACCTGAACACCTGAAGCATCCTCTAACCATGACTTCATTGTAAGCACCAAATGCCTTCTGTCTTCTCTGATTCAAATATTGAAACTCCAGGGAGATTTTTGTTGTCTGGCCATCTATTGTCATGTGGCTACTGTGTGAGTTAACAAATGACAGGAAGAACGTTCCCCCCTTCTTCCCCCCCCCTGTGCCATGAGGCCCTCGCCAGCCCATCTCTCCTCCTCCTTTCTCTCCTCCCACCTCAGGCACACACCACACAAGGCACGGAGGGGGAGGAACAACAGGAGAAGGTTCCCCCATGAAAGGAACGAAAGGAGCATAAAACCGTCAGCTGCGTGCAAAGCTGTATTCCCACGACCCCCCAGCTGAACTTTTGTAAATAGGCTTGGCAGCCAACCCGCTTGCCTTGGAACAAACAAATAAATAAATAAATAAAGTCTCCAGCTGAACTCCAGGAGAGGACATACGAGGTTGGCTGCTTGGTTTTCCTTTTCTGTTTTTTTTTTTTTTTAAGTCTCTCCCTCCTTCTTCCTCTCTCTGTAATTCTGATGGGATGGTACTGTTTTATGTCTAAGCATACTGAACTTACCCATGTAGTATGGCTGAATTACTTTTATCCTTCTCATCGGTTACACTACCTTCTCTTCTTGGCATTGTTATTATGATTTTTATTACTTTGATATTATTATTATTACTTCGTTGTTTTGCATGTACACTGAGAGCTTTTGCACCAGACACGAATTCTTGTGTGTCTAATCATACTCGGCCAATAAAGTATTTTTTCACATTTAAAAAAACACTGTAATCCTGGATGGTTTTTTTCTCTCCAAAACATTGTCTCTTCCCCAGAATACGCACACATGTTCACACATATCCATATGTGCTGACCTTGCTGTGCTTTACGTATTTTTATGTACCTATACAGGCAGTCCTCAACTTATGACCACAATGGAGCCCCAAATTTTTGTTGCTAAGTGAGACTTTGAATGAATTTTACCCCATTTTATGACTTTTCCTGCTACAGTTGTTAAGTGAATCACTGCAGCCGTTAAATTAGTGGCACGGTTGTTAAGTGAATCTGGCTTCTCCATTGACTTTGCTTGTTAGAAGGTCACAAAAGGGGATCACATGACATCCTGGACACAGCAACTGTCATAAATATCAGCCAGTCGCCAGCATCTGAATTTTGACCACGTGTTCATGGGGATGCTGCAATCTGTAATCCATTGTTTTGCTGAAAGCCTTGTTAAGTGCTAAAGGTTTAGCACTTTAAAACTCAGTGAAGACAGGTAGAGTTTCATGTCTCTTTCAAAAGCTACACTACATCCTCTCCCATTCCCAGTTCATTCCTAAGGAAAAGATTGGTGGAAAGATAAGAAAGAATTATAACCATCAATGGGACATTCATCAATGGGACATTCAGAATCGCTACTTGGTCTTGGAGGGAACAAATGGCATTTCCATGACTGAATCCATGCACCGGGTTTAACCATTCCTCTTTCAGTTCTGGCGTAAGGCTTCATTTCTGCTTTTCAGGAAAAATTACATAAGACTTTAGCAAGTACATACTGTTAACATCATATAGAGATGGAATGGAGGTCTCTGTAACTATTTCTGCATTTATCAATTTTTCCCTGAAAAATCCTCTTCCAGAACATTTTTCCAAGCAATAACTAAGTTAAACAAGCAAAAAATAAAAATAAAAATAAAAAAGAGGGTACCCTGGCAGAAAGAATCTCTGGCTGGGATTGATTATCCATTCAGTTCACAATTTACAATTTCTCTGCAGATTCTACCTTTTGCTATTTTCACGAGAGAGAAAAAAGAAAGTAGTTGTTATTTTTTTTAAAAAAATCTATCATCTACCTTCCTCCTCCTCCTCCTCCTCCTCCTCCTCCTCCTCCTCCTCCTTTTCTCTCTCTCTCTTCTTTCTGCATGAAATTTTCATTGCCCTGTGATTTTAAAAAATCAAGATGCACCCCCTCACACTCACTCATACATACACACAACCTCATAATCCCCGTTTATTTCAATTACAATCTAATCCTTTAAAAGACTGGGAATTCTGAGAGTTGTACTTGCATCTCAGTGTACAGTCCTGAACCCCAATTTCCTCTCATTTTCAAAAATAAGAGACTAATGTTTTACAGCTGGATGCAGTCGCCCCATTAATATTTAAGAGCCGAGGTGGCGCAGTGGTTAGAGTGCAGTACTGCAGGCTACTTCAGCTGACTGCTAGCTGCAGTTCGGCAGTTCAAATCTCACCGGCTCAAGGTTGACTCAGCCTTCCATCCTTCCGAGGTGGGTAAAATGAGGACCCAGATTGTTGGGGGCAATATGCTGACTCTGTGAACCGCTTAGAGAGGGCTGTAAAGCACTGTAAAGCGGTATATAAGTCTAAGTGCTATTGCTGTTGCTAATATTTGCATGAAACTGTTGCAAAAATTGGCTCAAACAAAAAAAGAGAACCACAATACCAAATGCTAAAACAGGATATTTCATCTTATTGTTGTTTCAACTTTTTTTTTTTTACAGAATTGAACATAATTGGCTAATAGTAATCTTTACATACGCACCCTCAAAGCATTGAAGTGAGGACTCCTGGCTAGACATACTCAAAATCAAAGTTGCAATGTTCTAAAATTGGGGCGGGGGGGCGGGGGGGGGGCGGAAAGATTCAGTTCATAACACATAATGAATTGAACAAAATTATATTCTATATGAGATAATTCTCTCTTAGAAACTTGTGTGACTTCACTAATTTTGTATGCAATGCAGGGATTACATTCCATGTACGAAGCACACGCATAGACCAATTATAAGTAAGCAGAATTAAAGAAAATATTAAAAAACTTAAAGATAAAATACCAAATGAAACTTTTATCACTTATGAGCTTGAGAAGAACTGGAATAAGGAGCCTGCCCTTATAGATCCCATTGTAAATATGTTAATTCTTTTTTCTCCCTCCTTATACCTTTTATTTAGGCATCACATATATTATTTAGATTATAAATTTGAGGCAGGAAGTGCTTCAGTTATGCTCTGGGACCCTTCTTCACTAAACCCTCTATGTAAAATTGCATCATTGCAATTAGTTTGAAGCTCATTGTTGTTGGTTTTTTTTTTTTTAATAAGGAGCAATTTCTGTTTTGTAATCACTCATTATGTTAGCAATCATGCATGCTATTCTGCCAAGAAATCAGAACCAAGATATCTGACTAATTATAAATGTCAGTCCTGCCCAAATTCTGCACAAAATAGCAACCTTTCATGTTTCTGGGTTAAACTGGATTAATATGGATGATGTAAACATGTGGATTCCATGTATTGCTGGAAACTGATGTATTCCAAGCCACGTAAGTATGGAGGAAAATATTTTAAATGTTTTACTCCTTTCCAATTCAACTGGAGAGGTGGTAAAATATGGCTAGTTTACAGTCCAACCGAGACCCCACTTTAGATTCCTAAGAAAAGAATTATCCTCTGAGATTTAGATATTCCCCTTATCTTCCTTGTGTAACATCATCAGGAATTTCTATTCTTTTTACAACTAATGGAATTGTCTATGGAGATTCTCAGTCATTCAGGTCATGGTTGTCCCCAAGGTGCTTTTTCAAAAGGCAACTGGACATTCTTTTATGTAAGATTATATAAGATTACTTATGTTGAACACTTTTGAACGGTGCGGGTGTATGAATGGATTCCAGAGAAAATTGCACACTATGACTGCAAGAAATTTAAATCCTTGCATGCTCCACCATTCAGTCAGAACTGAAGAAGCTGTTTGGGTGAGAAGCAAATCGTCTTCAAGGAAAAACAAAGGAAGTCCAGTTGCTTTTTGAAAAAGTACCTTTGGGACAACTGGGGGGAATTGCTAGCTTATCAATCTCTGAGTCAACTCTTTCTGTTTTTCTTCTCCAGCAAGCACACAATCAGACTCATTTGCCACATTGCTTTGTGAGTATTGCAGGCACTGGTGATAATGCCAGACATAGGGCTGTAGTATTGTCTAAATGCCAAGGAAGAAAGGAGAGGGAGAACAGGAAGGAAAAATCCTCTCTACGCTGCTTCAGCAAATCGGTTCAGAGAAAAAGCACTGAGTAGGAATAGTAGCATGCATGCCAAGTTCTAATTCACTATGAAATTTGGAAGCATCATTGTTTTCCTGTTTTGGCAACTTCCAAATGCAGAGGCTGTAAGTCCCAGAATTCCTAATCAGCATGGCCCCTGCTGAAAATTTTGGGAGTTGAAGTCCCCTCATCTGGAAATTACCAAAGTAGGGAAAACCTGGATTAAAATATAATCATGGTTAAGTGGGGAGGTTAAAAAATAAAGCTGCTCAGTTGTTGATTTACATGCACTCATGTATATGCATCCTGAAAATGCAGAGTCATACTACTCCAATGAAATCTCAGGGTGCTTCACTATGGACTTGTAATTATTGTTAGCAATATTCCTAAACTTATTTGTATTAGCAGAAGCTCTAAAATGTCTTACAAAGCATATCTGGGAACATGACAGACAGTAACAGAGCTGGAAGGCCCCTTGGAGGTCTTCTAATCCAATCGCTGCTCAACCATTTCAGACAAATGGCTGTTCAATCTCTTCTTAAAAATATCCAGTGATGGAGCACCCACAACTTCTAGCAAGGTAAGTCCACTGACTGATTGTTCCAACTGTCACATATTTTCTCCTTATTTCTGAGTTGCTTCTCTCCTTTAATCAAGGAGAGAAGAATCAACATTTTCATTCATTGCTTCTTGTTCTATCTTCAAGAGCTTTGGAGCATAGGCTGACCTCCTCTTCTTTGTGATAGTCCCTCAAATATTGGAACACTGCCATCACATCACCTTTAGTCCTTCTTTACATTAGAGTAGACATACCCATTTCTTGCAACCGTTCTTCATATGTTTTAAACTTCAGTCCCCTATTCACCTTTATTGCTCTTCTCTGCACTCTTTCTAGAGTCTCAACATCTTTTTTATATTGTGGCCAAGTTTTTATATCAGTGCCAAATCTTTATCCTGTCCATCTTGGCAAATGTCCAACCAATTTCAACTTCTCTCAGGATTACTGTTTGTATGTTTTCTGGCTGAACTTGTAATTTCAGCCATCTGACAGAAGTGCAAAGTGCATGCTACTCACAAATGAAAAAAGATATACCGCAGTGATTAGTTCACTTGAGAAACACCTTTGTTTCATGGTAGTGGTATGATGATGGTTGGGAATGGTGAAGTTTCCAAATTCTTTCCCTAAGAAGAATGGTCATTTAGGCAACCTTCCCCAAATAGCAGAATAATGGTTACCCATCTCCCCAAAATAACATAATATGCATACTTTTCCCTATGATCATATATATATAGGTACATATTTTACAAAGAATGAGTAGAAATGCAATATACCTTATCATAATAGAAAAACTGTAATCAAGTGGCCTGTATGGCTGCTGAATCTTCTGTTCTAGTGATAATAATAGCCAACTTTGGGGCCTTAGATCTTGGAATGGAATGGAATGGAATGGAATGGAATGGAATGGAATGGAATGGAATGGAATGGAATGGAATAGAATAGAATAGAATAGAATAGAATAGAATAGAATAGAATAGAATAGAATAGAATAGAATAGAATAGAATAGAATAGAATAGAATAGAATAGAATAGATGGAAGTGACCTTGGTGGTCTTCTAATACAACCCCCTGCTCAAGCAGGAAACCCTATACCATTTCAGACAAATGGTTGTCTGATATCTTCTTAAAAATCTCCAGCGTTGGAGCATTCACAACTTCTGGAGGCAAGTCATTCCACTGATTAATTGTTCTAACTGTTAGGAAATTCCTCCTTAGTTCAAGGTTGGCTCTCTCAATTATTAGTTTCCATCCATAGCTTCTAGACTTTTTTCTAGAAATTTCATGAAACAACTCTTCAGACAGAGGATAGATTCAAACAGAAGACACTTTGTAGAAAACTTCTCAAACAGACGCCTTCTTCTTTTGCCCAATAGATTTTCTACCAATAATATGCAAGATAGAAAAACACAGAAGAAAAAAACACCACTTATGGGTTTCAAGGCATGTATCCCTCCCTAAATGTCATCAACAACCTTCAACTTTGTTATTATTACAATATTTAATATACACAATACTGTTATTGCAAAGTTAGGGCAATTCCCATAGAAAAAAATATCTGTAGCTCAGGGTTGAACTATGGAATCCTTAGTGGTCTCTGAGTTTGATTGCTTGTTTGCAGATGTTTTGTTACTCAACTAGGTAACATCATCAGTGATGATCAATAACATCACTGACAATGTTACTTAGTTGGGTAATAAAAGGTCTGGAAGCAATCAAGCTCAGAGACCATCAAGAACTCCATACAGTTCAGGCAATTTCTACACTGTCATGTGAGATCTTGTGAGAAATATCAAAATTTCACAAGAGCTCATGTAAAAATGATTTGTAGGTTTTCATAAGATTTTAGGTTTTTGAAGCTCAAAAGATGTGGCAGTCTTGTAAGATTCCAGCTGATTTCAGGAGGAAAGGGTGGCCTTGACCTAAAATGGTTGCTGACTTTTGCTTAACGAAATCATAGGAAAAAAAGGACACTCCTTTGACATTTGTTTCTTGGGTTCGGAACTATTTTGATGCCAGAAAAAAAGCCCCAATAGATATTATCAAAATTTTGAAGATGGATCCTTAGCACTTTCTTTGATGGCATGACTTTCCTGCCTTATTTTTCTAGAGGAAGTATAAATTAAAATTAAGGCCAGTGGATGCAAGGAGGCTGCCTAAAAATATATATATATATGCAAACTTTGTAGTACAATGCCTTTGGAGGCCAAGCTGTGCTTTGCATGCAAACCCTGTGAGTCTGATTTGCATCACAGAGGATAACACTTTCTGAGAACCGGGAATAAGCAAATCAGCCGCCTTTTAAGGAGCCAATCCATTTCATACATCTCCACAGAGATGCCCACCTTTTATTTATTTGGAGGGCCCAGGGCTTCCACGGGGTTGCAGGACTGTTTTCTTCACACAATCCAAACATCAGCCCTCTCAGACAGAGACAAAGCACCCACATCATTTGCTTGGTTGCTGAATTCAGCTGCTTGCCACTCTATAGAATGCCTGCCTCTGTCAGCCAACTCCTGAATGCTTCCTTCACAGGGACCCATGTCCAGATATTGTTATTGTCACGCAAGGCATTGGATGCATTAAATGTTCCTCAGTCTTTTTGCTGAGCGGAAGTCTGGTTTATAGGCTTGGCAATCCTGGGTCTGGTTCCAGTACGAGGCCACACAAAAGCACATCTCCTCTCTTTTCACAGCTTTTGGGGAAAATGAATGCTCCCATCTCCCCCCCCCAATCTTTTCTTTATGGGTCCCTTTTGTTTCATTGGTTTGGATTTTGATTCCCATATCAGAAAGTCAGCCATTATTCCCCTCTGTGATAGATGACATTTTAACACGTCCAAAGATGTTTGTTAAAAGGTAACTGGATTTTTAAAAAAATTTCCTTGAAAACATTTCTCTTTTCATCCAAGAATCTTCTTCAGTTCTCACTGAAGGTCAGAACTAAAGACACTTCTTGGATGAGAAGCAAAATATTTCCAAGGGGAAAAAAAACCCTAAAAAAGTCCAGTTGTCTTTTGAAAAGCACCTTTGGCACAACAATGACTTGGATGACTGAGAATCCCCATAGACACATTTTAACACATTTGGAAAATTCCAGAATCTATTCATGGATCATCTCAGGAGTTTATTATAACAGTTGTTGCATTTAAGCTAAATGCGGAAATGGTGTGGAGGAAGATGTACATGTTGGAATAACTTAGTATAAGCACCTTTGATATTGCCATAATGCTGACAAAAAAATTACATGAGACAAAATAAAGAGTTCTGTGATTCAGTTCTATATTCTCCTAGGCAGTTCAGTTTTGATCCATTGGTGTAGCAAAAGTCATTCATCATTTCAATCACATTGGGGGCAGGGAGGGAAATACCACCCTCTAAAAAGTCCTAAGATCTGCCTAAGGAAGACTTAAGGAGAACAAGAAAAAAAAAGCAGAACACTTGGATTTGTCTTTTCTCAAATGTCATCGGGATGTATCAGGCCTAGCTTAGCTTAGTTTGTTTAGTAATGTCCATTACTAAAAAGCAGCAGCAATATAAACAACGCAACCCAGGGGTGAAATCCAGCAGGTTCTGACAGGTTCTGGAGAACCGGTAGTGGAAATTTTGAGTAGTTTGGAGAACCAGTAGCGGAAATTTTGAGTAGTTCGGAGAACCGGCAAATACCACCTCTGGCTGGCCCCAGAGTGGAGTGGGAATGGGGATTTTGCAGTATCCTTCCAGGGAGTGGGGAGGGAATAGGGATTTTGCAGTATCCTTCCCCTGCCATGCCCACCAAGCCACACCACGCCCACCAAGCTATGCCCACAGAACCGGTAGTAAAAAAAATTGGATTTCACCACTGACGCAACCCCTTAGCCTTATTAAGTTATGAACTGGAATATTTATTCAGTCATGCTGAGTAAAAACATGCCAGACCAAGTCCAGAGTTAAGACAATGAGGTCCAATTGACTCCAAATTGACCCATAATCTTTATTTGCTTACACCTAGTAACCAAACTAAGGCTATAACTTTCTAAGCTACTAGATTTAGACTGAGAGATTCTAGGGTGTGGCTACCCCAAACTCTTTCCTCTTCGACTATCTAGCTCGGGACTGCACAGTCTCTTGATACAGTTCTCTCTCTGGGAAGGCTCTGAGTTGGCAAAATCCTCCCTCTCCCCCCTGTGCAAGTGCACAGTCCATCACAAAACTTCATCCTTTGTTTCCTAGTAACACAAACTCTAAAACTGAAGTTGGCAACTTTGAAAGTAACACTATGAATCTAAAGGAAAAAAAAAGAGGTATGACATCTGTCTAATGTTCCAGGAAACTTCCTTACCGCCAAAGTTTAAAACCAGCGATGACTTGGCTTGTAAAGCGGGCAGTACAATAGGACATGACCCAGAATTTCAGCTGCTCTGGTATGACAGGATGAAAGAACAAGGAGGGTGCAGGACTAAGCTAGTCTAAAGTTAGGACAGTCTAACCTTTTTGCTAAATCCTCATAAACAGGAACACGGGTTTGGTCAATATACTTTCCTTCCAATTCAAGAAAAGATAGGAGGAAAGAACATGAACGCGCCATGAGGAACAGTCCAAAGTCACACTCTAGTAGAAATTTTATTGGGTGAAAAAAGCAATTTGTCCATATGATGTGCAAGAAATAAATATTGGGTACCATTATTGCATGGCAATGTACTTTTTTTAACCTTAGGTTTTTTCATCTTATTTATTTGTTTCAGGTGAAACAATATTAAATTATTTGAATGCATGCAACATTCAAATGACAACGTTATTTAACTATAGGTCACCTTGGGAATTGGTTGAGGATTAAAATAAAGGCTTCGCCTACCAGCTTAGGATCAGGGTGGGGGTGCTGTTTTGTTTTTCTTCAGGAATTATATCTCAGGTCTTGATCTGCCTGCGATATTTGCCAGCTGAAAACGGTAGCTGTGTAGGCTGGCAAAAAGTAGGATTCTGTAGGTGATAGCCTGTGTGGACAAAGAGAAAGAAGTGGCTTGGGAAGGGTTTCAACACTGGTGTGAAGTAGCCTTAGCTTAGTTGGTGGATTTGGCACATACACACAGTTCTTTGCTTTCTTTGTAACTCAGAATCTCTGAAAGCTGCTATATAGCAAGTGAGGAAATGGCTGCGTATCTCATCTAACCATCAGCGTCTGCAAAACAAATATTGTTTTGTGGCCTCTCTTTTCTGCTTTCATTCTGATTACATTTATTATTGAATTACAATGTTTGAATTGTAAGTGTATTCCAACCTTGTGAATTCCCAAGATTAGGCTGCCACTGCTTAAAGCACCAAGAGCATTAGCCTTTGGCTCATCACCATGAATAATTTAAGGGTCTGTCGACATGACTTCTGGAGAATGATAAGCCGGTTCTTTCTCCCTGCAGGACTAGGCACTCCCAACACATGGAAAATATTAGGTGAGTCCTGCAATGTTGTTAAATAAAATACACCCAAAGAAAATACAATTATTGCTCAAGTGAAAACATACCGCAAGGGATTATTAAAATAGCAAGATGTTTTATATTTTAAGGATGTCCCAGGTTCATTTTGCCCACTGCGAGACTGACCCAAAGACATTTTTAAGCTAATACCCAAAACTTCTTTAGTCAGATCTGGTTCAATATAATTTTCAGAAGGAATTATTATTATTATTATTTATTAAATTTGTATGCCACCCAACTCCCAAGGGACTCTGGGCGGCTCACAACAATATAAAAAACCGTTAAAAAAACCATAATAAAAACAATTAAAAACAGTTAAAAACTCATGCATACCGTTTCATGGCCGGACCTCGCCAATTACAGAGGCGAGATCAACGGCCCCAAGCCTGCCGGAAGAGCCAGGTCTTCACCGCTTTCCGGAAGGCCAGCAGTGTGGGGGTGGTCCGGATCTCAGGGGGTAGCTGGTTCCAGAGGGCCGGAGCAGCCACAGAAACCATAATAAAAACAATTAAAAACAGTTAAAAACTCATGCATACCGTTTCATGGCCGGACCTCGCCAATTACAGAGGCGAGATCAACGGCCCCAAGCCTGCCGGAAGAGCCAGGTCTTCACCGCTTTCCGGAAGGCCAGCAGTGTGGGGGTGGTCCGGATCTCAGGGGGTAGCTGGTTCCAGAGGGCCGGAGCAGCCACAGA
>QLTV01002260.1:3728611-3751440 GCA_003457575.1 Thermophis baileyi
CTAAACAACACCAACACCCTCATACATCCACAAACGCACCCCCCCAAGATAAGATTAAACTGTAAGTTAAAACCGGATGATAAGTTTTTGTTGTAAATTCAACCCTAGATGACTTAAAGGGTAGTCTGTAAGAAAATAAATTGTCCCGCAGTTCTCTATGCAAAGGATCCTCAAGCAAAGCCTGATTGAAGGCAATGTCGGGAAACAGAGTTTATCCCTCCGGTGGAAAAAGGCCAGTCCTTCGTGCTGCCGCTCTTCAATCCGGAACAGCCCCTCCAGGCCTCTCCAGGCCCCTCCAGACCGAATGCGTCAGGCACAGACCCCAGGTTAACCACAAATACCTCCTGCAGGCAAATGATGTTGGCGTTGTAGCCGGCCAGTTCTTTTTCGAGTAAATTTTGCCGGTAGAAAATGTCCAGCATGGCCATTCCGCCGAAGTCCAGCTCCCCAAGGTTGACGGTGGTCAGCTGTGCTCCGGCGGCCTCACAAGCTCGCACCAAGCACAGCAATGCTGTGACTTCAGGAAACATTCTACTCGCTTCTCATCAGTGAGCACACAGGCCCAGTTGATAATCAATGAAGGTTTCTTGTTCTTGTCTTCAGGCTGAGGTGAGTTCAGCTGTTTCCCAGCGGCCGCGGCATACTTGCAGTTTCATTTTCCAAAGCCTTAGTTCAAAGTTTTGCTTTCAAGTAATTCTGTGCTTCAGACAGTTGAACTAGGCCTCCCACACCTCGGCCCAAAAATTTCTTCTGCAGCAAGGTTTTCCTGAAGGCCTCTGTAGCCGATAACAAATGCAAGGCTTTTGGCTGCTCACAGGATAGCTTAATCTTGTCACTACGTGGATTATATGCCACCTTTAAGCAGGATAGCATTATGCTAAATGACTCGAGACTTGTGTATAAATCAGTGTAACTTGCATTCTTCTACTTCTCCGTACATTGGAAAATCCTTCTGATACAAGCACTGCATTCTTTCTTTCTTTGCTATAGTTATAGACAGATGTTGTTATGAGCAAAACCTGCCTGCATTTTTGTGAAGGCCAAATTATCTGCTCCAGCTTTCATATAAAAACTAAGGAAAAAGAGCCACTGGAGATCAAGGCTTTGAAAGATGATAGATAGATAGATAGATAGATAGATAGATAGATAGATAGATAGATAGATAGATAGATAGATAGATAGATAGATAGATAGATAGATAGATAGATAGATAGACAGACAGACAGACAGACAGACAGACAGACAGACAGACAGACAGACAGACACTGCAGAAGAAGGGACAGAGAGAGGGAGAGAGAGAGAGAGAGAGAGAGAGAGAGAGAGAGAGAGAGAGAGAGAGATTCAAAGAAAAGAAGGAGGGAGAGAGGGAGGAGGAGGGAGAAGCAGAAGCAGAAGGGGAAAGGGAAGAGGAAGGGGAAGGAAGAAAAAGAAGGAGGAGGAGGAAGGGAAGGGGAAGGAGGAGGAGGAGAAGGAGAAGAGGATAGGAAAGGATGTAGGCAGTAGGTGATGAAGAGGAAGAGGAAGAGGAAGAGGAGGAGGAGGAGGAGGAGGAGNAAGAAGAAGAAGAAGAAGAAGAAGAAGAAGAAGAAGAAGAAGAAGAAGAAGAAGAAGAAGAAGAAGAAGAAGAAGAAGAAGAAGAAGAAGAAGAAACAACAACTTTTGGAATGTTATGGTTCCTGGATAGGGCTTGTGCACTACCATATATATTTTTATGCTTTGTCCAAGGCAAAAGAAAGAATGCTGGGGCCTCAATTAGAGGAGTATGATATTAAAAGTCTCTCTCTTGATCATTCTGGAACACTTTCAAAACTATTGTTTTTCCATGTTTAGAACTCCTCGGTCAAAAAAACCAACAGGAGATATATGATGTTTTAGTCAGCTTTGCAGCATGCGTCCAACCTGACTTGCAGCCCATGCCAGCACTAGTTCTGTTGGAGATGAATTGCCTCATTTCCAAGGAGGAAATTTGCTTTTAAAAAAAATCAGAAGCAAATCAAGTAACCAAAAAGATCACAGTGAGATAGGTAAAACTCAAATATCTTCCCTTCTCATTTCTGTCAGGAGCTCCAATTATTGAGCCCTTGAAAAGATGGTTACAATTGTCCTCTATACTATAGAATACTATACATCAGACATTCCATTGCTTAGCAGTTTCCATACTACATTTATTATGGAGGTGGACAAAGTAAGTATAATACTTACTTTTTCTGTTTTTATTCCTGAAAATTGAAATGGTCATAGAAGCTAATGAAACTATATAAGCTATGTGTAGTTGGTTCAAGGAGAGACTGATACATCATTGTGGGATTGTAAAGAAAGGGTAAGAGATCGTCTCAAGATCCTTCACAGTATTAAAGGAGATGGATGATGACAAGGAGAGGACCTTCTTTGTTATTCCATGCACTTATGGCATTCCATCCCCAGGGAGGCTCAACTTTCCCCCTTCCTGGCTTTTACTATTTAATGAGCTTTACCATCTGATTTTATCGTTGCTTGTATTCTCGCTATTTTGTAGTGTGTGTGTATATGGAAATTGGGGGGCTTTATTGTATTTTTAAAAATGCTTTGTATGTTTTTATTGTAAATTAGCCCAGGAATTACAAAGATGAAGGTTAATATAAGAATGAGGGATAACGGGAATTCAAGTTATTGAGCAGCTTAGAGTTGTAATTCACCACATAAAAAGAGATGCTTGGTGTTGTTCTCCAAGAACTGAAGTTCAAAATGTTGCTGGGATATATGGTCCAGATGACAATTTCCCTCCACAAGAAGCAAGGGTGATGATTTTCCTTTGAACACTTACTTGTGGAAGTATATTATCTCCAGGATTGATTGAATAATTTACATGCAAGAAGACAACTGGTTGGTAGATTGTGCGAGGGACATGGTTCATTGGTTCTCCCTCCCCCCTTTTTTTAATTAATTCTGGAATGTAAACTTTAAAAACCTGCCAATAAAATATAAAGAATCTAATGGCTAAATGTCATTAAAGACCCATGTTTATGCAGGTTTTGCATTTGCTATTTAAGAGTCTGGGCGAACCGCACATGAGTCGCAAGTTTGTATAGGCATGTGGAGCGCACATGGATTTCATTGCATGACAATCTGTGCAGTGAATAGCCAATTGTGCAATATCCTTTTGCCAGGCCATCTCACAGGGAAGGCTATTTTATTCTTGCTTGGGTACCACCACGCAGTTCCCAGGATATTTGATGTATGGGGTGCTGAGGCTGCGGTCCCATTTGGTTTACTGCTATTCAGGAAGTTTCTGGAGCCAAACACAACCTATTCCCGTAGCTATTTTTTTTTTAAAAAAAACCACCATGCTTGGTCCAATTCTCCTTGCTCCAAAACCAATCTTTTCAGTTAAATTGGTCCTCCCACAGAAATTGGGCAGACTGACCAATGCAAATATGTTTGGCTCACAATTCCTCTTTTTGCTGTTTGGTTGTGAGCATTTGACAAAGTGAGTGGTGAAGAATTGATGCTTTTGAATTGTGGCGTTGGAGAAAAGTCTTGAGCTTCCCTTGGACTGCAAGGAGGTCCAATCAGTCGATCTAAAGGAAATCAACCCGGATGGTTCTTTGGAAGGACAAATGCTGCAGCTGAAGCTTAAATACTTTGGCCACCAAATGAAAAGAGAGGACTGATTGGAAAAGACCTTGATGCTGGGAAGGATTGAAGGCAAAAGGAGAAGGGGACAGCAGAGGATTAGATGGTTAGATAATGTCAGCAACACAATGAACATGAATTTGGGCAAACTCTGGGAGATAGTGGAGGACAGGGGGACATGACGTGCTGTGTTCCATGAGGTTGCAAAGAATCAGAATCATGACTTAATGACTGAACAACAGTATCAATATGTGTGGATGTGAATGAGTAGATTGGCATTCAGTTTTTGTCCCAACATCTCATACCTTGCTATGTTCAAAGCTATTTTGTACCTTCCTGTGCCAAAGCTAATTTCTGAACAAATTAGAAATGTTGGCTCTTTCTAAAGATAAAAAGTCCTTCGAGCTGTTCTCAGCTGACCCAGGGGCACAGGCATAAACTACCCCCACCCCAGTTTAGCTTCTATTGGCAGACAAGGTCAGCCAAAGTGAATAATTCATTGTTTTCATAATTGTTATCATTGTTTTAATAATTCATAAGTTTTCACCATTCATCATTTCCACACCTTGTATAAGCTGTTCTTTGCTATGATAAGAGAAGTCATTAAATATTTTTTTTCCCTACCTTGTTTAAGAAATGTGCAAGTTTTCCCAAATTCTTATTTTTAAAGAATGGAATGGAATGAAACATTCATTTACCTGCAGCAACCAATGCAGTTGGAACATGATAAGAGCATTCTAACCAAGTGTCACAAGCATGACTAAATAAATGTTCAGGAATTTTAAATCAGACACATAGATAGCTTTTTTTGGCCCCAGATGGACAAATCTATCAGTTTTATGTTCTCTCTCTCTCTCTCTCTCCCCCCTCTCTCTCTCCCTCTCCCTCTCCCTCTCCCTCTCTCTCTCTCTCTCTCTCAGAGAGGGAGGGAGGGAGGGAGGGAGGGAGGGAAGAAGAGAGAGAGAGAGAGAGAGAGAGAGAGAATTTATTTTTAATCTGATTTGTGCAGGAACTTCTAAATTTTCTAAAAAAAATTATAGAAAATTATAAATTTTCTAAAATAAAATAAAATAAAAATAAAAACTGAATAAAATTCTCCACTCTTCACATTTTATCATTGATAAGTCTGGAGCAGTATTAATTCACCATGTGTATCAGGGGTGAAATGCTCCCGGTTCGGGCGTGCCTGCCGGTCGTCGGAGAGCCGGTAGAGACAGCAGAGCGAGGCGTCGCCCACCCGCCCGGATGCCACCATTTGGGTTCTTTTACCCTCTGCGCATGCGCAAAGCATTCTGCACATGCGCAGAGGGTAAAAGAACCCAAATGGCGGCGTCCGGGCAGGTGGGCGAAGTCTCCCGCTTCTGTAGCTACCGGCTATCCGGCGACCCGCAGGCACAGCCGAACCGGGAGCATTTCACCCCTGCAAGTGACGGTGGCACCAAGATGGCGGGCTAACGCACGCGGCGACCCCTGTGAAATGGTCGTTTGACACCCAAAGGGGTCGCGACCCACAGGTTGAGAACCGCTGCATTAAGGGGTGAGGGTGGAAAAGAAACACCCTCTTTGCAACTGTTCCAGTTTCAACATCCATAGAAATAGTGAATTGCTCAGGAAAGCAACATTTTTCTAGAAAGACAATGACATGAGCAAATAGTTACGGGCATTATGAGAAGTAATAAGAGACGAGCTTCTTCCGCCAATGTAAATGCCATCGGCACCATGATGTGTAGTTTTTTTTAATGACGTTGGGACACTGGGAATGCGGGAGATTAAAAATATTAAAGACATACATGCAGTATAGATGGTTGCAGAGACCTGATATGTTCTTTAGGAAAAGGGAATTGTATTAAGTGTAGGAACAAATGTTTTAATATGAAATACATGTATTACTGCAACTGACAGCTGAGGGAAACGGGAACAGATGAATTTGGGAAGCTTCAAAGTTTTTATAACCCATTCTTGATGGAAAGCATCAACTTTTATTTTATTAACTCTTTCCTGCCTTTGGGAAGGTGAGAGCCCTTTCTGGTTTTCTGCCTTCTTCCTTTCTCCTTGACCTTATGAAATTGGCCTCAGGTTATTGCATCTCCTGAATTTTATGTAGCAGCTGGCTGCGATTAGAAGGATTGGAATGGATAAGTGCTTGATTAACTTTCAGCTGTTCTTGGTTTACCCACATTTGTACAGGAGAATTAATTTTTTAGTTCAGTGGAATGTTGGACATTAATGCATTCCAGACATTTTTGGGCCCACCCAAACAATAGATTCAGAGGATTCTTTTTGTTGTAGACCAAACTTTCCCCAATCTGATGCTGTCTGGATGAATTGGACTACTGCTCTCTTAATTCATATGTTAAGGACAATTTGTCATGTCCTGGGTTATAGAAAGCCACTCTAGATATATATTAGAGCCTGTTGTTCTTAACCTTCTTAAACTAATATTTATATTGCATCAGAAGATAATTAACCCACTCTTTGTGACCAAAATAAAAATAAAAATATCTCTGTATGTCCTTTTTCTGTAGCACTTAAGATTCAGTTCCTGTGACATTTATTGTGAAGCAAGTAAATCCCAATCAATCTTACTCTGAAGTCAGATACTACATGGACAGTCAACTGGGCAGATACAAATGAAGTCAGGAGTTCTGGATTTTTAATACTTCTGACGAATTTGAATCCTTCTTCTGTAGATGCTTGAGAACTGTCCTCTTTTGGCTATTGTACAGGTCACTTGACTATCTAGCCCAGAGGTGTCAAACTGGTGGCCTGCAGGCCGGAGGCCTCACCTGCAGGCCACGCCCACCCTAGCTCTATGAAGAAAAAAATGTTGTGATACATCACATGACAGCAACGTGACATGGCGAGTTTGACACCCGAGATCTAGCCTACTGTGGCCTGCATAAGATTGTGGGTTTCACTCTTCCATATCTAACACTGGATTCAGTGCAATTTACTTCTTGACTAAATATATGTTTTCCAGTAATTAATAATTTGTTATAACAGTGCTTTGCAGAACAAGCATAATATGGAGATTACAGGTAGTCCTGACCACAATGGAGCCCAAAATTTATGTTGCTAAGTAAGACAGTTGTTAAGTGAATTTTATGACCTTTCTTGCCACAGTAGTTAAGTGAATCACTGCACTTATTAAGTTAGTAACATGGTTGTGAATCTGGCTTCCCCATTGACTTTGCTTGTCAGAAGTCGCAAAGGTGATCACATGACCCCAGGACACTGCCACGGTCATAAGTATGAACCAGTTGCCAAACATCTGAATTTTGATCACATGACCAAGGGGATGTTGCAATGATTTTAAGTGTGAAGAATGGTCATAAGTCACTTTGTTCAGTACTATTGTAACTTTGAACGGTCACTAAACAAATTGTTGTAAGTCAAGGACTACCTGTACTACCCGATGATGATGATGATGATGAAGAAGAGATTAAGTGTGGCTGATGCACCTTAATAGGCTTTTCTACTTTACAAATAGCAGCTTCTGAACAGTCATTATGCAGAAGTCAACCCTTCCTTTATTATGGCCTCTCCTTTCTGGTATATCATTTTTATTGAAAATTTGGCATATTAATTTTTATTGAAAGTTTGGCATATTATTTTTTATTAAAACATTTAAATAAGAAGATAAAAGCTAACACCAACTAATATAAAGTAAGGAAAGAAAAGGATAAAGGAAGAAATCAAAGAAAAAGAAAAAAGGTTCAAGAAAAAAAGTTGAGGAAAAAATAGAAAAGAAAAAAATATTAAAGCGTGGCTTCCGATATTCTTCACAGCAGTTATAAATACAAATGCATTTTAACTTTTCTCTCTAACATTACTTCATATTATTCTTCTTTCTTTAATCTATCCTGTCTAATCTTCAAAACCGTAAATCACAAATTCATTTCTTTTCATTTTTACATAAAAAAGTTCCTAAGATGTCCCGGTCAACAATAAATGTAGAAAATATCTTTTCTCTAGTCAAAGAAATCAATTAATCCATTTCAGCAAAATCTGACAATTTCACCAACCATTCCTCCAGAGTGGGTAGTGTTGAATCTTTCCACGTCTGGGCACAGAGTAATCTCATCACAGTAATCATATATTGAAATAATCTTCCATGAATTTTTCTTAATAATTTTTCATTAATCTTAAAAAGAAAACTTCCAGCACCTTCCCTTATTATAGTCAATGTCCAGAAATCCACTTAAGATAAAAAGTAATGTCTATAATGTCTGGGCAATCAAGAAGTTGAAATCCAATTATACAGAGGGCACAAGTTGGGGGCCATTGCTATGTAGGAGAACACTATACAGGTTCCTCAGAATTTAAATCAGCTTCCCCCAAATCAATAACATAGTCAAATATACAAGTTCCTGTTAATTTTAAACCTTGTAGTTTGAGAGAAATTCTATCTTTCTCCATCATATCCTTTGTAGCAGGATAATTGCAGATGTAACAATATCTATAGTTGTCATTCAGATTGTTTCCAGATTTTTCCAGCACATTTATGTACCTGAGATTAACATGAACTGCACTTTTTTCTACTCTATGATTTCAGGTTTTTTGTTTTGTTTGTTTGGATTGTTATGTATGATCGTTCATATTATGTTCAGTATCATGTATTCTCTTTTCTACAATCAGTGGAAGTAGAATAAGCCAGACCAGAGATGATATCCTGTGGGCCTTCAAACTTTTTCCTCATTTTCTGCAGGATTAACATTATAAATAACTTTCCTGCCCAAACAATGAAATGCAAAATAGTTACTATGCAGACAGCCATGTCTGGCTTCATGGTTGCTAATAATGCCATCTGTTTAGTTCAGCTTGACTTCCATCCTCATTTTAGCATAGCAACAAGGCAGACCTCATGTGGTGTGATTTATAATATATCACAACCTGAGACAATCTTCTAGTGGTTATCGCTTTTATTGACATCTTGCTCATTGTATATTGGTTGTTGAACCCATCAGAAACAGGAGAAAATGCTATACAGATGCCTTCATAAAAGTTCCATAACAATAATAATTAATAGGAAAGTGACAGTGCTGGTCTCTTCAGATCAAACATGAACATTTAAAAATAATTATTGAAGAACATCCATATATATCTGTATCTATATTTAAGGGCTGGGTGGTCTGCTTAATTCTATGTATTTGGCAGGAATGGATTAGACTGTATCAAGAGGAGAGGCCAAGTTAACAGGGAACTGCCAGGAGACTGACCCTGTGATGACCCGGGGTGTGGCACGAAAGCAACACAGCCAGAGAACAGATCTAACTCCCCTTTATTGCTCCAACTTTGCCCTCAAATGTTCCCACGTTTACTACAAGTCCTGGAGCAAAGCTCTCACATGCACCTTCAGCAGCCTCTGCCTGCGAGTAGTCCAGTAAGCCAGGTTAGCCAAACAGTAACCAGAGCAAGAAGTTCAGCAAAGCAGGCAAACCGGGCAAGCCCCACAAGACAGAGCACAGTAATCTCCAGGCATCGGCAAGTGCACATGAGGCTCCACAGATTCAGCACTTGTTCCCAACAAGTGTCCCTCCCACCGGCACCTCCTTACATTTCAATCCCCAGGTGTGCCTTGTGAAAGGGGGCGGGGCACTGTCTTCCCACATAGCCAGCTCAGTCTGCGTTGTTCTCGCCTTCTCTCTTCTCTCCATGCTCTAGGATCAGGAGGGGTGGTTCTTGCTCTTTGCCTGAGCTCTGTCTCTCCTGCTCCTTCCTGTCTGCAAATCTTTCTAATCCTGAAAAGCCCTGCCCGGACTGACTGCCCTTCCCCAGTTTCTTCCAAAGTCAACGGAGCCTCCATCTTGATCTCTGTCGGCTCTTGTTCCATCTCATCTTCCCCCACAGATTCAGACTCTGACAGGGCATGACAGACCTCTTTTAGTGTGCCAAGAAAGAATACAATATGTACACATGCATTGTAAGAGGGTTATGGGCTTCATGGTTAGCCTTTATTTCTGTAGCCACTGTTGGTTGGCAGGGAATTTGACTAGGTTGCCCTATAGGTTTGGAGTATAGACTCCAGAAATATCAGTAGTACCAATAGAGGAGATTCTAGAAGAGTGAATATCAAGAAATATTTATGTGTTTCTTTATTTATCCATTCAATTTATATTTTTCTATTCAGCTAAACATTTCGCATAGCTTAATAGTTGTTGTCATGCAAAATTTAACAAATTGTACAATATAAATTAAAATCTAGGCTAAAACTAATTAAAAATTAAATGTCTCTGGTGTATACACCAATCTATCTAGATGTAAAATCATGATTAATTTGAAGTCTTTTTTAAAGTAATATTTTATATAAAATATTTTCTTCAAATAAAAGGAGGACCAGGAATAACTGTCTTTATAGTGAGGATAGGGTTCAAGGTACAGATTCTGTATTCCCCTTCAACCAATAGGGTAGATGGCCTGAGAAAGCAAGGCTTTAGGAACAGAAATCTCAGTTCCAACACAATCCGTCTTCCATTCAGAAAAATATACAATTCGGTTTCAGCCATATTTGTCCATTCCCCTTGAAAAGACAAATGCAACATTTCAACCAGTTATGAACAGGGAAAAGGAATGGCCTCATATAAGACACCATGGGCCAGGTGGACTGGGCTGGTAGAGCTATATCAGGCCCCAGCCACCCAACTCTGTAATGACTCTAGTTCTGTTACAGCAAAAAAAAATTATATTGCATAGTTCTGGAAAAGGACTGAAGCTTTTCATTCAGGACTCTGAATCATTTTGATTCTGGCAAGGTACTATAGGGCTGCTAGGAAAGCAAATTCTATTTTCTAAACACAGCTGTATATTCATCAAAGTTCTAAAACATTTAAAAAAAATAATCAAATTTGCTCCCAACATGATTCATCATTTGCTACCTTACTCTTTACAAAGCCATCTCTTTAAATGTCATATGACAGCTTGTGTGTGAGAAAAGAAGAGAGTACATATGAGCCACACTTAGACAAAGACAGAGATAGAAATAGATAGATAACAGACAGACAGTGTCAGAGTTTAGGCAGCATGATTAGTATTATGAGATAAACCCAGGAGCAAAAACACAGCACAGAGCACATAGAGCCTTTAGATAATTAATAGTGGTTTATATACAGCTAAATATATACAAACTTATACGTGGTTAAATACCTTATCATACAGCTACTGATACAGGGAGAAGAGCAATGAGAATACATGATGAGAGAGAACATGAGGAGAAGCCCTCTAATGGCTTCCCTTATATAGGCAGCTTCTTACCCAGCTTCTTAAAGTGGCAGTAACTATGCTGCCTCATTCCCATTGCATCAGCTTCTGGTTGCCTCCGCTTACAACCTCTCATCAGCTTACAGCTATTAAATCTACATACCCTGACAGACAGACAGACAGACAGACAGACAGACAGACAGACGATAGATAGATAGATAGATAGATAGATAGATAGATAGATAGATAGATAGATAGATAGATAGATAGATAGATAGATAGATAGATAGATAGATAGAGGCAGGCAGGCAGGCAGGCAGGCAGGCAGGCAGGCATAGGGACAATATGTAATACTTAGCATGAATTTAGCTTTGAAGTTTTTTTCTTTGCTGGACGAACTTGACCGACCATATGAGCTCCTGATACGAGCAATCAATCCTGTCCCAAACAAAGCTTTTTGTATTCATTTTTATGAAGCGAAACAATAAATAACAAGTTGGTTGCTGGTTGCCATAGAGGAGACCCATAACTTAATAATTTTCTGGAGCTGATAACAATGGTTTCTCTTGATTAAATTGAACTTGGCATTTTCAGAGCAATGAAAGACGAACCTTTTCCTGCTCAGGATGGAAGCAGAACTCCAGAAAAGCATATGAACTTTTTAATCGATGCAATTTTATGTGGCTCTACACAAACATTTATTTCACAGCATTCAATAAATTATTCCCCGGCAGATGCTTAGGATCGTGGCCAAATGTCAGTCCAAGTATCAAAAGTGCTCTTTTGATTGTTTAGAGCTTGCCTCGGGCTCCTTCTCTTTCTTCCTCCTCCTGCACACAATCCAGGTTTTAAAAGAGGCCTTTTAAGAAGTTCTGAGCAAACATAATATTTGCTCTGATTAGAAAAAATCAACTCCCAGTCCCCTCCAAAATAAATAAGAGATCTTCACATCATCATTCTTCATTTAGGAGTGTCGGAAGTAAAGTCCCTGGAAAATAGCCTTGGAGACTGCACCGGGATGACCTTTTAACCTCTGCAGGCATGGAGGATCAGTTAGCTGCGGTATTTTACCAATTAATTTTGTGTCTAAAGAAACCAGACTTTGGAGATTTGCATTGCATCACAATTATAATCTGGGTTGAGCAAAGCTGGAAGAGCTACGTGCACAAACCTCCCTAGAAGGAAGGGTACCTCGGCAGCAATTTTCTCACACCAGAAGTTGAACTAGGTTTCTTTTTCTTCCTGGTCCTTGGTGGCCTCACAGGACATGGTCAAGTGCAGGTGTTCTTCATAATGTCCCTAGATCCCTCTTGTAGACCTTTGGTAAGGAGGAAGAATATTTTGTATATTCAACAAAACTTCAACCCAAAATATTGCACACTACAGCTAATGCCAAGGTAATATTACACTTTGTTAAGCCCTGCTTTATTGCTCAGTGTCTTGTAACAATCTAGCCACTGTGGCTTACTCAACAAACAGTGTAGTGCAGGGGTATCAAACTCGATTTCATTGAGGGCAGCATCAGGGTTGTGTTTGACTTTGGGGGGTCAGGGTGGGCATGGCCAGCTCGATGTCACTCATGTCGGGGACGCCTGTGGTGGCCCAAGCACTCTGCCAGTGAAAACGAGCTCCGTTTTCAGCTGCAACAGCATCCTGCAATGCTCTGCCAGCGAAAAAGGAGCTCGGGAGGGCTGCCCGCAGCCCTTCCAAGCTCCGTTTTTGCTGGCAGAGGCACCACGAGCCGGTCCTTTGCTGTTTCCAGGGCAGCCTCGCAGGCCAGATCTAATCACCCTGCGGGTTGGATCCGGTCCCTGGGCCTTGAGTTTGACACTCCTGGTGTACTGGGTGGAACGAGATTTTGGTTCTACTTCCTCTAATCTTCAGATATTTTCAAAGTTGTTATTTCTGCCAGGAAATTTGATCAGATTGGGCTTCTGCTCTCAGTCTTCTTCAGAATGCCCCAAGGGTGATTATAGGGTGATGATATTGATCCCTTATTCCAGGAATCCCTGAGAAATTAAGCATGATGGTGGCTTCATGAATATCTGTAAGTTGTTTACAGATCTAAGTAGTGACATTGCTGAATGCAATTTTAAATAGAACCCATAATTCCTCTGCCTTGCAAGGCACCAAATGTATCATGGAACATGGTTATCATAGAACACATATGCTGGTATATCTTTAGCTGTGCACAGAAATTCTACCTTAGAAGCAGGCTGGGGTTGATAACAGGGGTGAAATTCAGCAGGTTCTGGAGAACCGGTAGTGGAAATTTTGAGTAGTTCGGAGAACCGGCAAATACCATCTCTGGCTGGCCCCAGAGTCGGGTGAGAATGGAGATTTTGCAATATCCTTCCCCCAGGAGTGGGGTGGGAATGGGGATTTTGCAGTATTCTTCCCCTGGAGTGGGGTGGGAATGGAGATTTTGCAGTATCCTTCCCCTGGAGTGGGGCGGGAATGGAGATTTTGCAGTAGCAATAGCAATAGAGTAGGGAGGGAATGGAGATTTTGCAGTATCCTTCCCCTGGAGCAATATCCTTCCCCCAGGAGTGGGGAGGGAATGGGGATTTTGCAGTATCCTTCCCCTGGAGCGGGTGGGAATGGAGATTTTGCAGTATCCTTCCCCTGCCACGCCCACCAAGTCACACCCACAGAACCAGTAGGGAAAATTTTTGAATTTCACCCCTGGTTAGTAATCATGGTGATGGACTATGTTGAAAGTATGCGTTTATGTGTGTTGGAGGTGAGAGAGAGAGGGAGAGAGGGAGGGAAGGAAAGAGGGAGGAAGGAGAGAGGGGTGAGAGAGGGATGAATCTGTTTCAGCTCACAATTTTTCCCTTCAGGGTTCCAGAATGCTGGAATCGCAGAACCTGAACAAAAATCTGACACTAAAATTTTGGTGAAGTTTTCAGAATGTCTGTGTCATTAGACCTCTACAAGCTATGTTAAATCTACTGGGTAGTTTCATCTTTACAAAAAAGGGATATGAACTAGGGAACAGCTACTGTATGTCAGAGACAAATATGCCTGACTCAGTTCAATGGGAAGGTTTGAGAAAATATTTATCCATCTACCGTAGGTATTCAGTTCATAATTTTCATCACATGCATCAGCACCTTCAAAACTAAAGATTTTCTCAACCCTATCCTAAAATAATCAAATATCTTGAGTTCCACTTTTTGGAACATCATTTTTTTTCTCTCTTGTAAAAATAGTGTCAATAACTGAGCCACATTTAAGTATTCTTTTGAATTTAAGCCAGCCAAATAAAACTTTTTGTGTTTTTATGCAAAGGTATTTTATCATCTAAAAATAAATGTTTAAATGCAACTTCATAAGAAAATATATTCCTGTGGTTAACTGAGATAATCTAGAACATTAAGAGCCAGGATTTTGAAGGCACATGGCCTTACTACAATTTTTTTTTGGGGGGGGGGTGTTCTTAAATTGTCAGTGAATTATGTGTTTCCAAATATTTTAAATATTTTTGGTGAGTAGGTTAGATTTACACAAGCACCAACTTATAAATCCTGTAAACACACAAATTGTTTTCAAACGGTTGTATTTTTCACACAAAGAGGAATGTAGGTAAAATTCTGCCTGGTCCATGTTTACTTACTGCAATGTCTAGCAGTGAAGAGATAGATCAGTTGTGGTTGTACCACACTGCAATAGAAATGTGCACAGATAATACCACTCCATTGGACTCTTTTTGCCCCTCCTCTCCTATACACCAGCAATGATAGTGGGGGTGATGCAAACACTATTTTTTAATTCCTTAACAAAGATCTGTAGCTAGCAAAACCCAAATTGCAACAGGCTAATCCTCACTGTGAGCCCTTGAATTTCAGTTGATTTAGGAATTTGATTTAATGGGATGTTCTGAGTGTGGGCTGTTAATTTCTTCCATATAAATGAAGGCTTGCTATTAATTTCTGCAAAGAAAAATAAAATGGTGACTTCCTTTGGGAGGATGTAAAACCAGTCCAGTCCTCTTCCCCACAAGGCCCAATCTAGAGTGACATGGAATTCACATGGAGAAAGTACAGTAGAAAGCAGGGGTGAAATGCTCCCGGTTTGGGTGTGCCTGCGGGTCGCCGGACAGCCAGTAGCGACGGAAGTGGGAGACTTTGCTCACCCGCCCGGATGCCGCCATTTGGGTTCTTTTACCCTCTGCCCATGCACAAAGCATTCTGTGCATGCGCAGAGGGTAAAAGAACCCAAATGGCTGCGTCCGGGCGGGTGGGCGAAGTCTCCCCGCTTCCGTTGCTACCGGCTGTCCGGCGACCCGCAGGCACGCCCGAACCGGGAGCATTTCACCCCTGGTAGAAAGGTTGTTGTTGTTAGTTGCGAAGTCGTGTCCGACCCATCGCGACCCCATGGACAACGTTCCTCCAGGCCTTCCTGTCCTCTACCATCCTCTGGAGTCCATTTAAGCTGACACCTACTGCTTCATTGACTCCATCCAGCCACCTCACTCTCTGTCATCACAAAAGTCTTTGGAATTTTGAGGAAGCCTTTTTTTTTGTTTAATACAGAGACATTTTACTAAATATACATTAATATTTTACTAAATATTAATAATTCCACATATTTTCCCAGTTCAGTAGAGAAATATGAAATAACCTATCATTTTATTGAAACATTTCCTTTCCATTGAAGGCACTACATGCTGGCTCAAGAATTCTGGGAGTTGAAGTCCACAAGTCATAAAGGGGCCGTGGTGCCACACCTCTGCTTTAGCATAACAACACAAGAAAGGTGGATCACAGGAGGAGCTTCTTAATGACTACCAAACAAACCCAGATCATTTACAAATTCTTCACCTTCCCAAGAACAGCTCTTTCAAGGTAAAAAGGTAAAGGTTCCCCTTGCACATATGTGCTAGTCGTTCCTGACTCTAGGGGGCGGTGCTCATCTCCGTTTCAAAGCCAAAGAGCCAGCGCTGTCCAAAGATGTCTCCGTGGTCATGTGGCCGGCATGACTAAATGCCAAAGGCGCACGGAACGCTGTTACCTTCCCACCAAAGGTGGTCCCTATTTTTCTACTTGCATTTTTTACGTGCTTTCGAACTGCTAGGTTGGCAGAAGCTGGGACAAGTAACGGGAGCTCACTCCGTTACGCGGCACTAGGGATTCGAACCGTTGAACTGCCGACCTTTCGATCGACAAGCTCAGCGTCTTAGCCACTGAGCCACCGCATCCCTCTCTCTTTCAAGGTACTCAGAGCGAATTCTGTGATACTCCGAACCTTGTAATCAAAATGTTGCTGGTTTTTTTTCCCCTTCTTTGTTCTCATCCCCTCTTTTTTTGTTTCCATATTGTCTTTTGGAACCTGAAGCTCCAGAAATCTTTTTGTTGTCTAAACTCCTTTTCTAATGAATCTAAAAATCCCTCTTGCTGAAAATTGGCAACTCTTTTGAGTCAGGAAATAGATAAAAATTATACTGTAATTCCTAAAATAAGTTTGCCATAATCTGAAAAAAAGGAAACAATAAAAGAACTAAATATCCTAGTTTTCTTTTCTTTTTTCTTTTTTGAAGCAAAGGGCACTGCCTTCCCTGCTTTGTATTGTAATACTTCTTTCTGAAATTTCAACATCAGTCATCTAGAAAAAAGTTAAGTTTGCTTCTCTGCTATAATGAATAATTCCCTCAGAGACTCCACAATCTTATTCGTTGCTTTTTATGTTGATTGAAGGAACTACGTTGCCTCAACAGTATTTCATATCTACTTTATCGCCTTTCTTAATTAACCCACACAGCACAGCTGTAAAAGGTTGTCCTAAAGATTCCTTTTTCATTTATAATACAATTCACTGCTCTCTGAACCGAGTAATAATATTTATTTGCCCATCTTTATACATCCCTCCATCTACCTTTGCCTCCCATTCTCCAGATTTCAATAAATATGTAAATTATGGTATCACTGCCTAGGTCATGCAGTTGCTTGAAAAGATCAGCTATTTCCTCAAGAAATTAAGGAAACAGAAAATTAAAGGACAAGGAAAGATAAACAATACCATTTAAGGTTTTTTTTTTCTTTTCTATGTGATAATTTTTCCCAAAGACAAATCCCACTTTAGAGAGACCTACTATATACCCATATATACATATGAATATGAATACACACGCACACGCATGCGCGGATACACATTCATACTAAAGGGAATTATGAACCATTTCAAGAAAATATTGTAATTAAACAAATGTACAGTTCAATCCTATTGATGCTAATGCAGAAGTAATGGAACTTTATTATAATAAGAGTTCAACGGGGTTTAATTTTAGGTTGATTTCATATATAGGTTTGCAATCCAAATCAATTAGAATTTATGCAGAACCTCCTTAGGTATACGAATGCAGTCTCTCCAATTTCATTTTTCAGTTGTTTTCAGACTATAATTATCAAATTGACTAGAGATCCTGAATGTTGCACCTCCAATACTTTGGTGTTATGTTGGACAGCTTATATTAATGAATTATTAAAGAACAAGATGTTTTTGGTTATGGACCAGAAACCAGTTAAATTCACAACATGTTGCTCTTTTGCCAAATTCTTCCTCTGGATTGGCTTAAACTATTTCTGAATTTATAAATTTGTCTTTTGTGGTAAAGCAGAGGTGTAGGTATTTGAAATCCATCCATCCACAGAGCCTCTTCTGTGGTTAGCATTTCTGTTCAAACATAGAAGTGGATTTATAAAATGAGCTCACCGTGTAAAAATGACAGGGATTTGTTGCCCTCTGCTACTATTTCTCGCTTAAAAATAGAACAGAACAGAACAGAACAGAATAGAATTACAGAGTTGGAAAGAACCTTGGAGGTCTTCTAGTCCAACCCCCTGCTCAGGCAGGAAACCCTATACCATTTCAGACAAATGGTTGTCCAATCTCTTCTTAATACTTCCAGTGTTGGAGCACCCACAACTTCTGAAGGCAAGTTGTTCCACTGATTAATTGTTCTTACTGTCAGGAAATTTCTTCTTATGATTATATAAATGATTATATAAATTTATCTGCAGAAATGCCATTAACAATTTGATTTAAATAAAATAGAAAAAACCAATCACCCAGTCTTCTTCCTAGCAATTTTGAGTGTAGCCAGAAAGAGTTTTAGTGAGACTAATGATCTTGCTAAGTTATCATCACAGAGTTTTTATTAACATGAGATTAAAGAAGTCCATGATGTCTAAAATAACATCATAGGTTGTACATTGAGCAAAAGGTTGGATTTCATATTTTCCAAAATCCTTTTCAACTCTCAAAATATTAAAATACCATTCAACTTGCCATTGAACCAGTCTCTGAAATTTGCTTAGATGAAGAATTCCAAAATGTCAAGCCAAACTCAAGAACATGCATCTTACTTGCGACATATACAGTTGCATAGAATATCTTCAGAGTAAGGTGGGTGGCTTATAACTTTATAAATAAAAACATAAACAAATATCTGAGAGTGGAAATTGTAATGAATCATTAAGATTAGGTTTGCTAACATTAACAGACATATTTAGTCTACATGTGAGTGCAGGACATCCCTATTAATGATATGCTTTTAATGGAGTATAAAGCCCTACTACAAATGTTGATAGAATTGACACAAGAGTAAGATAGGCAATATCTTAATTTGACAAATAAATAATACATATATCAACATGCATATGAGGAAATTCAAACAGATCAATTAAAAATGAAATACTAAAAGATCACTTTTTCTTTTTTTTTTTTTTGCTTAGATTGTTTGGGAAGCAGCGGGTGAGTAGGAGAGGATTTGACTTTGGAAGAGTATTTCTAGACCAGACCGGATGAATTTTCAAATTAACAAGGCATGCATTTAAATATATCAAGGTCCAAACAAACACTGGGAAACTGGAAGGCTGAAAAGTCACTGCCTTTCCTTGTCCTACTGTCTTCCTTTTTTTTTTTTTTTTTGGCTGCTGTGTTGAGAGACACAAAATAAAATGGAGCAACATAACCTGTCTGAGTTTTATTCAAATCAGCCAATTAAAACATCAAGTTGAAATGTCAGCGAACATGCTATGGTCACTCAGGAATTAAAGCAGGAAGGCATCTGTCTGTCTTCACCACAAAAGCATGATTTTTTTTTCAAAAAAAAAAAATCCACTTCTGCAAAAACTATGACATGACATTACAGCCATGAAAAACACTCACTGAAATGTACCTTGACTGAAGGGCAGCTGTCATCGCCAGTGGCTTTCTTATAAAATCAGATTGAACTAAACTCAGATTTTTCATTTCTAAAATGATGTTAAATGCAAAGAGGAAATTGTTGATCAGATCCAGAAGAACCCTTAGTTTGCATTTTGAAAAATCACCACTTTGGTCCTGGAATCTCTAATTAAATATGTCTCAGGTAGAAAGGGAAAACTTTCTGTGACAGATCTTGAAGAATCTCTGTTAGAGGCTTGAGACCAGGTGGACAGTTGTCTAACTTCAAACAGGGCAGTTTCCCACATATTTTTTCTATATAATATTTATTTATGTTTTATAGGAATGAGAAGCCAATTGCCCTCCAGGTGTTGTTAAGATACAATCTCCATCTTCATACCCAGAGATTATCTTTACTGGAGATGACAATTTTCAATGGGTTTCATATGCACAATTAAGAGAAAGATTTAATATAGATAAAAAAGGGTAACTGGAATTGAAGAACCTAACATGGAATTTGAAACTGAGCTTTGTACGAATGATGAACACGTGATTGCAAAAATGTGTAAACTTTGTTGACGTCTTTAACTTGTTCTTTTTCTATTTCAAAAGATTGCACGATAAAATGGGCTAAGAAATTGGATTATAACATATCAATGGGAGAGAATGTGGGGGATTGAAATTCACACTGTATCATAATGTAAGACCGACGTTTTATAAAGCACCCTTGGTATATGTCACCAGAGAAATGTATAAAGGTAGCGCTGGTCAATGTTGAAAATATGAAAAACATGGACATTTCACAATGCATAATAGACTTGTGAAAAAGCAAAAAAAGAAAAAAATACATATGTTGATTGAAATAATTTTAAAGGGAAATACTAAGATGAAGCCAGAAGTGTTCTCACTAGGACTTATAGACAATTATTTAAAGAAGACTTATGAAACATTGATTTGATATATGAAAAGTGCAGCAAGATTATTATATGCACAACAATTGACAAATACTAACATACCCATAATGGAGGAATGCACTGTAAAGATGACAGAATTAGCAGAAATGGGGGAAAATGACCATTAAATGCTCTTGTTCTTGTTCCTATTTAAACAAACTATTGTTTCTTAAATAGAAACTGTCATAACTATAGGGAAAAAATGTTACTTGCTACAGTAAATTTATTTAAGTTTTGTTCAAGCATACTGTGCATGAATTTTAGTTGTAATCAAACAATAAATCTGGGACAGTGGTGGAATGAAAGAATTAAAACATAGAATAAATGATAAATAATAATTTTCTAGAGTTGTACTACAGCATGTCTTGCTTTTTTTCCTGGATATTTCCTCTTTCTAGATTTAAAAAAAAAAATCTATTGACACACACGTATATGTGTACACATGTGAGTGTATGTGTGTGTGTATAATATCAATGAAATAATATCAAGGATTCTGTCATAGTTCAGTAGTGTTGCAGGACTTAATTATCTCTTCTTGATCTATCTTTTCCATGAACCATTTGTAAGGAGCCATTTGTAGGGGGTGGGGAGAGAGGAGGGAAATGACGAGACACCCATTGTGACCTTATAACATAAACTCTGCCCTGCTGTTGCCATTCTGGTGCCATAATGGTTAGGAACAGGTACCTGTACAATGGGAATTGTAATTATAAAAGATGGTGCAAAGCAGAGGTGGGTTCCTACCGGTTTGGACTGGCTCTATAGAACCGTTAGTAACGTGGTGGCCTGGGTCGCTAGAACCGGCAGTGACCCAGGCCTGCCACGCCCCCAAGCTGGTTCTCTCGGCGGCACCATAGGCACCATCTTCTTTTCTTGTACTGCGCATATACATGCGCGCACAAAGCGTGCACGTATGCACCCATGACCCGCCCATGGGGCGCATCCTTGAATGAACCGGTAGTAAGAAGATCCGGAACCCACCCCTGGTGCAAAGCAGTAGTTGGTTCTAAAACCCTTTACTACCGGTTTGCGCACGTGCTTGCGTGCACGCGTGATGCTTCTGCGCAGAAGCATCCCGGGTGGGTGGGCGGAGCATCCCAGGTGGGTGGGTGGAGCCTCTAGCCACCAGCACTACTGGTTCTTAGAACCGGGGTGAACCGGGAGCAATCCACCGCTGGTGCAAAGCAACTAGTGAGACATGCTACAATGCTGTCCCAGTAACACAGCACAGCAGTAGCTCCTTTGCTTTTCTTACTATAGACTGGTGACACTGATGCATGTTTGTTGTCTGCTAAGTAGTAGATTGGTACAAGCTGGACCTACCATTACTAGCTGCATAGGCACAAATGCATCTGCTGGAGCATCATCACCATAAGCTGAACCACCGGTTGCCTTCCATGAACTTGCAACTTACAGATGCAGATTAACAGAGTTGGAAGGGACCTTGTAGGTCATCTAGTTCAACCCCCACCCAAGCAGACCCTGCACCATTTTTGACAGATGGCAGCCCAGTCTCTTCTTGAAAGCTTCCAATGATGAAGCTCCCACAACTTCCAAATGCAAAGCTGTTCCATTGGTTGATTGTTCTCACTGTCAGAAAATTTCTCCTTATTTCCAGGTTGAATCTCTCCTTGTTCAGTTTCCATCCATTATTCCTTGTCTGGCCTTCATCTGTACAGCCCAGCCTTCTCCTGTGTCACCACCCATAGGGTGAAAGGATGCCAGGATGATAGGCATCAAGATCAGGAAATGACTCTAGAAAGAATACCCCCTCCCAAAAATAATGATTTGGTATATTGCCTTCTCAGAAAACATGGAGGAGGACAGGAGATGAACCTGCCTATTGGAGGACAGATGGATCCTTATCAAATGGCACTTGCTCTCTTAGTGCATACAACTAATGGCTTGGTCTGATCCTTCCAAATGTCATGGCAGGAAGATGATTCTGGGAAAAGCAAAAACAAACACAAACAAATGTGTCGTGCTATGCTCTATGTGTCGTGCCATTGGATAAAAAAGAACCATAATTACAGGCTATCCCCTTTTTCAGAAGTTCAAAGAAGTTCATTTTACCGATGTGCAGTATAGCGATAGCACTTAGACTTATATACCGCTTCATAGTGCTTTTACAGCCCTCTCTAAGCGGTTCACAGAGTCAGCATATTGCCCCCAACAATCTGGGTCCTCATTTTACCCACCTCAGAAGGATGGAAGGCTGAGTCAACCTTGAGCCAGTGAGATTTGAACCGCCGAACTGCAGCTAGCAGTCAGCTGAAGTAGCCTGCAGTATGTTGGGAAGCTATCTCCAAAGACCTACACAAGGGTCCTCTTGGTAGACTTTAGTTTAGCATTCAATACTATCATTCCAGACGCTCTTCTAACTAAGCTAAATCAGTTAGCGCAGCGGTTCTCAACCTCTGGGTCACGACCCCTTTGGGGGTCGAACGACCCTTTCACAGGGGTCGCCTAAGCGTGCGCTAGCCCGCCATCTTGGTGACTGGCAAAGCGCAAGCGCGTGGAGGGGGCGCGGAGAGGGTCGTGGCAGCGGGGAGGGGGTCGCGGCATTAGGAAGGTTGAGAACCACTGAGCTAGCGGTACCTGAACACACTTGTAAGTGGATCATAAGCTTCCTAACAAACAGGAAGCAGCAGGTGAAGCTAAGCAGAATCACATCAGATACCTGTACAATTAGCACAGGGCCCCCCCAAGGCTGTGTGTTCTCTCCACTTCTCTCTATATACCAATGACTGCATCTCTAATGATCCATCTGCTAAACTACTGAAGTTCGCAGATGACACAACAGTGATCGGTCTCATTCGAGACAATGATGAATCCGCATACAGATGGAAGGTTGAACAACTAACCTTGTGGTGCGACCGGAACAACCTGGAACTGAAT
>QLTV01002260.1:3757617-3783389 GCA_003457575.1 Thermophis baileyi
ATCGGCGATCGGTGCGGCAGACGCTGTCATCGTCGCTGCTCTCTGGGTCGTCCAGGTCGCGGAACTCGCAATGGCCGGATGCCTTATGGAGGGCGGCGATATACTGATTTATTGATTCGCCCTCTTGCTGCATTCGCTGCCGAAATTCGTATCGCCGGACGACCTTGGACGGGGTGGGCGCGTAGTGCGTCTTCAGCGTGGCTTGAAGCACTTGCCACGGAACGGTCTGGACCGGTGTTGGGTCTGACAAAGACTCCGCGGTGTCAAACACCTCGGGGCCACAGTGACTGAGAAAAACAGCTCTTTTACGGTTGTCGGTCAGACCCAGCATGTCGTTTGCCTCAAGGAAGCACTCGAAGCGCCGCATATAGGAGTCCCACTTCTCCCGGGTCGGGTCGAAAGGCGCCGGAGGGTGGAAGGTGGACATCGCGGCAGAGAGTAGGCAGAAAGGTAGCTGCCTGGCTGGTTGGAATCGCTGAAGAAGCAGTCACGGTTCTCCTGAACCCAAGCCCTCGTCGCCACTGTTAGATAGTGGGTAGAGATGACAGGAGACAGACTTCCAAGCAGTTCTTTATTTCAGCTCTTGTATCAGCAACCAGCAAAGAGCAGTCTGACAGCTTGCCCTTTTATAGGGAGCTGTCAGACAGACCAGCCAATAGCGTTTGAGCTTTTTCCCGCTCAAACGCTGGACCTGGTTGGAACCATGCAACACAGTTTAAACAGTTAGAACATAACAAAAAAAATAGTGACTATGTCTGTAGAGGGTGCTAAAGATCTTTGCAGTTCATCCCACTGAAGAAAAAGGAGCAAGCTACTTCTGGCATTTACAAAACAACAACAACAACAACAACAACAACAACAACAACAACAACAACACACACGCGCACACACACACACACACACGTTTCTTCTGCCATGAGTGGGGAGTCATAAAAACAATTTATTGTTTCATAATCACACTTTTGCCTAACGAACATACAGTTTCCCCCCCCCTCAATATTTTCACTACTTCTTCAAAGAGTATAGAAACATCTTAGATTCTTTCATTTACATATGAGGCCTATACAATCCAATAGCATTTTAGAAGTAAAGTAAAATTCTGCTACTAGAGTCAAGAAAACTTTCGACAAGCTTAAATAATTTTTGGTTTGTTTTCTTTGTTTACACATCAAGGCATGTTTAACGGTCGTGCTTGATTTCAGCCATAGTTTGAAGCTTTGATGACAGTATTGTAGGTATTTGGAGGTAGGAGAATTAATTTTGTTGATTATATTTATTTAGTGGCAAACTTTGTGTACAATAAATGTCTGTAGGTATTTAAGTATAAATAGAAGACTTGCTTGTTGCCTTCACAGCTTGCCATAGAAAATGGCAACTAATACAGTCCACTTCTCAATGCTTCTACATGTTATCTCTCTATAAATATAATATTACTGAACCAAGAGCAGCTAGCTAATAAGGTTCTGGTAATTTAATACCCATTTTGAGCTAGTAGGAGTGTTGGTGACAATCCCAAGATGGTTTTGTTTGGACTTGTGTTAAACAGCAATCCATTAAAAACAACTCGAAAGAAATAATCCATCCAAAACTTTAAAAATTAAAGCATGTCTAAATCCAGGTTCCAAGTTCTCCATAAGAATCACAGTTATGCTCAGCAAATGAAGAAAAGAAAAAAAAACCCTGATGTAATTGAGTTTATAAAAGTAAGTTTGTTTTTTTAAAGGAAAGGTACCACATGTTCCTTTCAGGATGCAAGCCAAACAATTGCTACTACATTTAAATCACGTTCTGACACAAGGCTGTAGCAGTAAACCTGTTGGAAAGAAACAGAAGTCTTGTTGCGGAATTCAACTCCATTAAGAAAGCCCCCGTGTGTTTGAACTTATCATTCCCCATTTGCTCCAAGATGTTTTTCTTAGCTCCTTTTGCGGGAAAACAAAATATTCCTTTTTCCACCCCTCCATAATCAATCTGTCTTGCTCCAGAGCAAATGAGCTTTCAATGAGCGGACTCCTCAGCTTAATCAAGCCAGCTACCGGACAATTCAGCTGTTAGTCATCAGCCAGCCAGCTCTGACAGCTCTAAAAATTTGGCTCTGCAGAAGCCAGCACCGAGTCTTGGACACCTTCGGAATACTAATTGACATCTGGGTTTGGCTTTGCTTATTTTTTCTGTGGAAAGAACCATGCAAACACTGGGCAACTGGCACACCGTTTCAGTATCCCGGAGCTTTCATTCAGGATGCAAGATTCATTACCTTTCTCCCACCCCTCCCCTTGTTTTGCTTTCTCTTCTCTGTGTGTGTGTGTGTGTGCGTGTGCGCAAGCCTTTTCAGCGCTATTTTTCAAAATTAAAACGAGAACAAGGCCCACCTCGCAATAAATATATCAACCGCTTGGAGAGGTCTTCCTTTTAATTTTTTTTTTAAAAAACAGTCTTTCTGTAGTTCATGATTTCTCACGTCTTGATGAACTGGGAAAGAGTTCTCCGCTGTTGAACAATTTGCTTGCTTGTCATTTCTCTCCCTTTCGTGTATCTTAAGGCACTCTGTCAGGAATCCGTGTGTGCTTGTATTGCCATAACTTAAATAGGAGCTTTCTTTCTTTCTTTCTTTCTTTTTTCTCCCTATGTATTATTAAGTTACCTTTTCATTATGAAACTGTTTTGGATGCATTGTAAATTTCCAGGCATCCTGTGTGCTGCTATTAAAAAAGGATTTCAAAAATGAAATCCAAGTTTAAATTAACTTAAATTTTAGTCCATATTTTTCATCTCGACCATAAATGTTTGCATTTAAATGCCAATCCCTGACTCAGCATAAAACATTGAATTAATACATTGCCTTTCCAACCTTACCCAGGGATAAAAGCAAAGGTCAAAATTTGGTGACGGAATATGGAAAGATCCGATCAACTTACCTAAGTGACCTATCAATGGTCTTTGCTCGTAGGTATAGTTTGACTTAGCTAATTGGAAAGTCAGTGGACATATTCATTTAATAAAGAAAGAATTAATGAACCAGTTTGGTGTAGGAGTTAAAGCACAATACTGGAAACCAAGAGACCATGAATTCTAATCTGCCTCAGGCATGAAGCCAGCTGGGTGATTTTGGAAGAGTCATTCTCTCTCATCTCTAGGAAGAAGATTTGCAAAGGCAAATCACTTTTGAAAATCTTGACAAGAAAACTACCAGGACTAATCCAGTTGACAGAGGTCAATATTGACTTGAAGGGATTTTTTAAAAATCTAAATGCATTAATGGAAGGGGGGCACTCAATTTGAATTGCCCTTCAGTTATATCAAATGATAGGTCTGATTTGACTGGTGGCTTTGGAAAATCATCACACTGACAAGATTAGATCCTTGATGGATTGGGATCTTCTGTGTAGCCCTGATGAAATTTAGGTGAGATCCACAGCTCTAAAATAGCAACAAACCATGGCAAAAGTTCAATGGTATAGAAACAGAACAAAAAGCAAATTTTGGTGTTTTGTAAAGAGAGTTTGCTCTACCATTAGAGAAAATGAGGTAGTCCCTTCTGGAAAGGGAAATAAATTCTACTCTTGTACTCCAAGCAACGTATGACCTTCACCAATGACATGGTGACATGATAGCAGTGTTCCAATATTTGAAGGATTGCCACAAAGAAGAGGAGGGTCAACCTATTCTCCAAAGCACCAGAAGGCAGGACAAGAAGCAATGGATGGAAACTTATCAAGGAGGGAACCAACCTAGAACTAAGGAGGAATTTCTGACAGTGAAAACAATTAACCAGTGGAATGGCTTGCCTCCAGAGGTTGTGGATGCTCCATCTCTGGAGATTTTTAAGAAGATCTGGAATGGTATAAGGTCTCCTGCTTGAGCAGGGGTTTGAACTAGAAGACCTCTAAGGTCCCTTCCAACTCTGTTATTCTGAACAATGTGTAAGCCAGTTGGCTTTTAAACATGAAAAGCAAGGGTGATGCACCATCCTGTGCTTCATCTCAAGCAAAAAACCAAAAACAAATCAAAACACACACACCCTCCTGGAGACTCCAACATAGAACCAGTGTGCCAAAAATGTTTGCCTCCCAACCTTTGGCACTGTTCTATTTTTAATAATTGGAGCTAGTTGTAGCAGCATTAAAGCATCTGTTCACTTCCGAAGCATCTCTCAACTGCCTGTCTAGTGCTGAGTAGGCGCCAACAACCATTTTGTTCAGTTGGAATAGAAGGGCTCTTGCCTATGGAAAAAGTCACTTTTCCACTTCCAGAAGAAGCAGATAGATTTTACTACGTTGTGTGGTTCCAGCAGAGCAGGCAAAAGGGGCTGGGAAATTTGAGAGGCTTGGAAAGTTGGAAGTTAATGCAGATTTCCCTCCAAGTGCCTCTTTTTTACTGCTTCCATCTGAGAAAGATTGAAGATCTAGGAATATGATTAGGCACTAGGAGAACTCCTGCTATTAAGACAGGTAACTGGTTTTTTGCAGAATTATTAAGAGGTCATTATGGGAGCAACATGGAGAGAGGTCATTTGATTTTTTTTCCTGAGGAAGAGAGAGAGAAAAAGTTTATATATGTATAAGAAGAAGAGGTATGGTTTGTGGTGTTTGAATTGTTCTTTGGGGGATATATATTCTCTGAATTTATATGTGGGAGAAAGAATATAATATTTTCTTTCTATGTGCTTCGGAGAGAGGGAGTAGACAGTTGTGGGATCTAATATACCATGTGATGCTGGCCGCTGGTAGTTCTTTTTTGTTAAAAATTACTATGGGGCTCATTCTAATCTTTCCAAACCACATCATGAACATGCCTTGGTAATTGACGTGTCCTCATAATGTAGCCTTTACTCACCCATATTCATGCCTGAGGTAGCTAAGAGTCAACTTAGCTGTTCCAGCTTTAAAGTGATATGTTCCCTCTTCTTCCAACACACGTTTTGCTATGAATCCAATCTAGCATGCTTTAATAAAGATGAGGCTGCTGATGCAATAGGGATGGAATTTGTTCTCTTCCCATTGGCCACTTTGGACTGCAGCGGATGGGGGTGCAATAGCTCAGTGGTTAAAGACACTGAGCTTGTCAGCTGCAAAGCTTGGTTTGAGATTCAAGTGCTGTGTGACAAGGTGAGCTCCTGTTACTTGCCAACCTGCTCCTGCCAACCTAGTGGTTCTAAAGTATGCAAATGCAAGTAGATAAATAGGAACCACTTCAGTGGGAAGGTAACAGCATTCCATGCACCTCAGTATATAATCATGCTGGCCACATGACTACGGAAAAGTCTTCGGACAACACTGCTCCTTCACCTCAGCTAAGAAACGGAGATAAGCCCTGTCCCCCAGAGTTGCATACAACTGGATAGGGAAAATCTTTACCTTTATCTTTAGGTTGCTGTGGACAAAACATATCTTCTCCAATCTCTGGTCTATGATGTTTTCCTCACTTCTCCTACTTTTCTCAGTCTCTCCCTTGAGAAACAATGGATTCCATGGAGCACTTTGGGAATTTTTATAAGTTTGGGAATAAAGTTGTATAGGTTTTTCCTGATTGTCTACCTTGACTCCAAAATACTCTTTCTGGCCAGTTGCTGTGATCTCAGATATCATTAATGCACAGGGGAACTTTGGAAGTGTGTGTGTGTGTGTGTGTGTGTGTGTGTGTTGACATATATCACTTTACACATCTTTGGGAGATCTGCATCTTCTACTTTGGAGTCTACTCCCAGTGTTTGAGGAGAATCTTTTGGAGTTCTTCACAATCTTTTTTTTTTTAATTTTGCCCCCTGAATAGTTTGGTTGCATGACTGCTCACCACTCATTCCTAACTCATTTGTATATATGTTAAAAAGCAACTTTTTTTGCATGAGAAGTAAACTTCTAGAAAGCTGATGATGTTACCTAGCTTTCTAATGAACTGAGTTCAGAAAGCACCAATGACCCCACAGTTTCTAGAAAACAATTGACTGTAACTGCAGGAAATTTAAATCTTTACTTGACCATTTCTGCTCCATCTGTGTCTAACCAATCATGGCCTCAGGCTGAAAAATAGACAAAGCTACTACACCGGATGCTAAAAAATAATGTTTGCATTTTTCTTTGTTTCATGAATTTTGTATTCTTATGCATTTAATATTCCTTTTTGGCAGCTAGTTTAATTATTCTCAATTGTGTCATCAGAAGTGCTTTTTAAGAAATACCATTTAAATTATCAATATAAATTCTCAATCCCTATAGTGTCCTAAAAAGGTTGCCATTTAATGTTGTTGGAAATAAATGGTCAATTGCTTTTAAATATTCAGGTGGGTCTTTTCAGTTGTAAAATGAATTGTACAGGCATTAACAAGATGGAGCTGGGTGAGACCGGTGGCTAGATACATGTTGGATTGGCCAATGGAAATCACTAAAGCCAAATAAATATTTGTGGTGCAGCATGCATGTAGTTCCAAAAAAACTGCTGCAGATCATATAAAACCCATATTTCATTTTGATCTCCTTCAAGGAAAGAGAAAAAAAATCAAGCATATTACCTGGATTTGGTTTCTGAGCAATACATTAAAAATATATGAATAACAAAATAGGTGAATACCTGGAACTTTGTACTGTATATCTCTGGAACTGAAGAATTTGAACTGAAGCCCGTTATGATACAAAAAGAAATATTGGCACAACATAGCTCAGCATGACAGTTGCTCTTCTCTGTATTGCTTGATTGCACAACAGGAATGTAATGGCATGTACAACTGACATAAAGTACAGTGTATTTGCATGGTCAAGTATCCTCAACATTAATCTATTCTCTGGATTAAATTTAAGGGATATCCGACACTTGTTCTGTTTTGCAACTCTCCTTTACTCAGAAATATACCACACAGGGATAATCACTAACTTTAGAGAAGGGGTCCTGCATTATTTCAACTCTAATTTTATATGATCTGTTCCATTGACCATATTAGCTTGGATAATCCATTTAGAACCATATTGTTGAATTATTATCTGGCATCTTCTATTACCAGTTTATGAGAATCCTATCAAATCAATAGTCTAGTTTGTAATTTCTAGGATCTATCATATCTCAAGACTTAAAATGGACACCTAACATCAAAAACATCATCAAAAAAGCACAACAAAGAATGTTCTTTCTGCGCCAATTCAGAAAGCTCAAACTGCCCAAATAGCTGCTGATTCAGTTCTACAGAGGAATTATTGAGTCTGTCATCTGCACCTCTATAACTGTCTGGTTTGGCTCTGCAACCAAACAAGACAGACACAGACTTCAGAGGATAATTAGAACTGCAGAAAAAACAATTGCTACCAACCTGCCTTCCATTGAGGACCTGTATACTGCACGAGTCAAAAAGAGGGCTGTGAAAGTATTTACAGACCCCTCACATCCTGGACACAAACTGTTTCAACTCCTACCCTCAAAACAACGCTATAGGGCTCTGCACACCAGAACAACAAGACACAAGGACAGTTTTTTCCCGAATGCCATCACTCTACAACTAATTCCCACAACACTGTCAAATTAACTACTAAAACTGTATTACTATTATTCTTCGCTTCCTTACTAGTATCTATCTCTTCCCACTTATTACTATAACCATGTTGCTTGGATCTTTCAATTATATTCTTTTTATTCATTGCTTATTAGTATCCTATGACTATCACTAAGTGTTGTGTCTTATGATTCTTGACAAATATATTTTATTTTTTCTTTATGTACACTGAGAGCATATGTACCAAAGACAAATTCCTTGTGTGTCCAATCACACTTGGCTAATAAAAAATTCTATTCTATTCTATTCTATTCTATTCTATTCTATTCTATTCTATTCTATTCTATTCTATTCTATTCTACTCTACTCTATTCTATTCTATTCTATTCTAATTTCCACCATCTGCAAAAAATGGCAGTACAATACAAAGGCAGTGTAAAGTTTCAGTCTGGGGATTCAGTTAAAAAGTGATTTGATTGAATTGCTGTATTGAACTGACCTTCCAAAATATTGAATTGAATCAAATCAACGTTCTCAATCAGTCTAAAATGTTGAATGAGGTAGAATCAGGGATCCAAATCAAAATTTGGTGATCAATTTACTGGAGTCATTCTATTCTAAGGTAATTCAAATGCTTATTTCCATTTGTTAGATCACCTGCCATTTATTTTAATTAATCTTATTTTCTGCTTGAAATTATAGTTAATATTTATAAATTCTAAACTAACTTGAAAGCCATGTTCTTCTAAGGCATATTGGAAATTTGATTTTGGACATTCTTTGTGGCTCCTTAACCAACTGAGGCTGTCTTGAATTGGCCCAGAAATTGCACTGCAAATATTTTCACAAAATTAAGGATGAGCAAAAGGATATTTGGCCAATACAATTAATTACACAGATTTCCACCCATATTTAGATTGGACTGCCTGCTGTTTATTTCCCCCCCCCGGAATGCTCCTCCTAACTTTAAATAGAATTAGAACCAAGATTACCTTAGCATAATGCTGTTAAAGTACTACTTTAAATTGTTACCCAATATTTTTATTACATTTCTTTATCATTGGCCAGAAAACTGCTGATAAACAAAACAGCTATCCTCAGCCTAGTGATAATGGCTGTAATAAGAGTTTCAATTCACTATAACTAGCATGCGGGCTGGAGAATTCTGGGAATTGAAGTCCATGCATCTTAAAGTTGCCAAATCTGAGAAACACTGAATTACAGGATATCATCAAAATGTACCTAAGACATAACCCTGAGAAATCATAGGTGGTGGTTTATTCACCTTGGAGCCATTTTTTTAAAAAAAATAATGTCAAATTGACAATTTCTCAAGATTCCTGGTGTTAATAATGTACTTTGGTGCTAAAGCATTATGGCATTTTGTAACTGCAGTCCTTACAAAAGGGAGGTTTGAAAATATTGTATAGAAGAATAGAATTATATCCTGACAATATTGTGCAAGCTATTGCTTTCTTATGGCTAAAAGGCATATCTTCCAAAGACAAATCATTAGATTCTGGAACAGCATAGCACAGTAATAGTGATTGGGTCTCTTAGATAAATCTGTTTTGCTATCATGCAATTCATACAAAAACTTAAATAAAATTTAAAATATATGAGAGTCTCTTATGGATTATCAACACATTTCTATAATAGATGGAAGGGCCAGATGGAAGTCTGTACATGTAGACTGATCTGACTGGAACGATTTGAAAACTAAGCATCAGCATAATTACAAATAGATCCTCAAAAGAAGTCTTTTGGTTACTACGATGTTGTTTTGACAAACCAGAGATAGCTACTGTTCAACTACTAAGGAAATAATATATCACAGTCAGCATTATCCTCAATAATAGTCATTGAATTTAAAATGGTGGAATCAAAGCTCCATTCCAGTTTTTAGCAGGAATTGTACACATTGCACAGACATAAAAAGGACAGTGATTGATTGTTCAATCATGCCTGCTATTTTGAAACTGTGACTGTGGCTGCAGATATCCCATGTCACAGTGAGGGAAGCTTGTCCTCTTTGGATTCCTCATATGTAGGTGGCATCTATGAGAAGTTTCCATTGTTCGAACCCCAAAAAGGAAATGAATTCTAAGGGATGTGTTATGATCTGAAAAGTAGGTGTGTGTTACTCTGAGTCTGTCTCTCAAAGTGCCTTATATGACTAAAGCCATAAACCACCAGCTGTTGAGTAGCTCTATCGTTTGAGAGGAGCTACCAAGAATTGCTCAAGCATCATCTCCTTATCCAATGAAAGTTAAACTTCAATATTGGTCATCTTTGAATTCCCACAAGACAGAACAGAACCAAACATACTGTTTAGACAAACGCCCTGGAGACTCATTTAAAATATTCCATATCCTTTTCCTTTATTTTGCTGGATGCTGCAAATCTGTGCTGTATGTTTGTCCAACCGAAACATCCTTGCTTAACTTTGTTGATTTAAGAAACCACATGTGTCACCAAAAATAAGTCTGGAAGAAATATCTTTTTTGTCTCTTCATGTTCTTGTGGGCATATATTTTCATTACAGCCGCTGACTAATTGTCATCTTTTTAAAATTAAGTAAATCACAAACTTAAAAAAAAAACCTTCCCCACATGGACATGCATTTTTAAAAATCAGTCCCTGCACGATAACTCAATTCTTCCAGAAAGACCCGATACTCCAAAATTTAATGTATTTGAATTTCATTTAGTAATGTCTTCTTTTATATTTGGTTGCTCTGCCAGAATTGAAAAGTCATGCTTCATCATGATGGGTGAGCTCCCCACCCCCAGTCCATTGCTTGATTTAGGGTAGGCCTGATTAAAATGAATTATTCTGAAATATATCCTTTGGACATTTGAAAGCAATTTGTTTTAATTTGGCCTCATTCAAAATTGGGCACTATTGTACTCTTGATATCATTGGAATACACTGAAGCCTAGGAACTTTTCTGCAGTCACCTCTTCATTACTTTTCCAAATATAAAGAGGCAGCACCAGAAAAAGCTGGTGACAAAAAGACATGATTGGATTATAGTCGGGATGTTTCTGTATGTATCAGCCACAACATCAACTATGTGTGCTGGGAACTTAGGAAATCGTTCCATTTTTTATTGTGCTAATGGATAATATTATAGGCTTAACAATTTTTATTGTGCCAGTGAATAATATTGTAGATTTAAGGAGCCCTGTTAGAATGCAGTATTGTAGGCTAATTCTGCCCACAGCCTGAAGTTCGATCCTGATGGGGCTCAAAGTTGATGGAAGGATGGAAGGCTGATTCCATCCTTCTGAGGTTGGTATGAGGACCTGGATTGTTGGGGGCAATATGCTGACTCTGTAAACCACCCAGAGAGTGTGGTAAAGCACCATGGGAGAGTATATAAGTCTAAGTGTTAATGTTAATAGCATTAACACTTAGACTTGTATACCACCCCACAGTGCTTTACATTGTGTTCAAACTCTTTGTACCACCTCCTTATAAGAGATTGAGATACAGAAGAAGGAACTACAATGAAGAGGCAGTGGGGACTCTTTAGAGAGATTTGAGCAAAAATCACCACATTATGACATGACAACTCATCACAAAGTCGTCACAGTTATATTTGTGATTTGTATTTTGCAGACTTAACAATAGTTTCTTGACTCTCCTTGTTCACAAGACTATTATTTAAACCTATATTCTGACTAATTGATTTTGTATTGTGTTGTAAAAGCAACAAGCCAAAGAAATCATTCTCAGGAGATGCAAGAAAATTCATTAAAAGGGCACGCCATTAAGTGGGGTGCCATATAAAACCCTGGAGATCAAAAGAAGGCAAAAGTACACTTGACAATGTTGTGAAAATGGCATTAGGTCCATTTCAGTTCTATAGATCTGTATGACTGTGGAGAAGAGTAGATGAACTCCTACTGCAAATTTGAAAGATCAGTGTGGTGAGATTATATGTTAGGAGTTTTATATGGCCGTATTAGCTACTTTGGGTGGCTTACATGACAAGGAAAAAATATCAAGAATAATTTTAATAGCGATAAAGTTGCAAGAAAGTTGACTTTAAAAGTTCTGAGAAAATAATTCTTTTGCACCTACTCAAGTAAGGTGGGGCACCAGTGCAAAGTTATTCTACAAATGGACCACCATGGAGGAAATTGTTGATTATTGATGTTGAATGTGTGCTGGAAAATGTTGCCTTAATGATTTAAGATTGATAGGGTAGATTACATGACAATCACAGACCTGTCCGTAAATTAAGTTTAAGCCATGTAAGACTTTAAATGCCACTGTGGACATCTAAAATTGGGTTTAGAAGGCACCTTGCATCTAGTAAAGACGCTTCAAACTGGGTTAATATGGGACTCCCAAGACTGGCACCTCACCCACACAATGAAGCAAGATCACCAAGCTCTTTGCCCATCGCATCTCTTCTGCATTTCCTTCAGATTAATGGATTAACTACGGTATTCCAATTAATACCTTCACTTTCCAGCAGTTCAGTAGTCTAGTGGTCCAGTAGCCCCCTAACAATATTTTTCCCTACCAAATCATTAAGGGTTGGAGAGCCCTTGCTCTTGTTCCTCCCTGAAGGTACAATCCTAAAGAGACAAGATATTTTGGGGTTGGGAGGGCATCTCATAGGTTTGATAGTGAATGCTCACATCAGAGGTGGGTTTCAGCAGATTCTGCCCAGTTCTGGAGAACCGGTAATGGAAATTTTGAGTAGTTCGGAGAACCGGTAAATACCACCTCTGACTGACCCCATCTATTCTCTGCCTCCCAAGTCCTAGCTGATTGGGAGGAAATGGGGATTTTGCAGTATCCTTCCCCTGGAGTGGGGTGGGAATGGAGATTTTACAGTATCCTTCCCCTGCCACGCCCACCAAGCCACACCACCCCCACCAAGCCACGCCCACAGAACCGGTAGTAAAAAAAATTGAAACCCACCACTGGCTCACATGTGTATGGAGAGGTACCGTTTACCACCACACCTTCAACAGTGATCCACCACTAGTGCTCAGTTCTGTATACAGTCAGTCAAACCAAGAAGTAACCACAGCAAAAACAATATTTGATTTCACAAGGTGGGACATGGCTCCTTGGCAGAATTCCACATCTATGGCACATAGCAAAAATGCTGGAGAGATAGAAGCTGCTGAATGACTTCTAATCAGCAATTGGTGACTGTAAAATTAATTGTTTATTGGCAGATGGCAGTCACTTTCTCTCCAGCATCAGATCCACCACAATCACCAGTAAGCTTTATAATGATGTGACATTATCCTGATGGGGAACTCTGGGGAAAAATGGAACACACATTTTTGTTAGGGACGATAGTAGGTAGTGATCATCCGGTCCTAATACAGATTAAATTATGAAGCATATGTTTACAGCAAGGGGAATATCTATTGAAACCATTCACATTTAGACTAAGGTAGTCCTTGGCTTACAATCTTCCATTTAGTGACCATCCAAAGTTACAATGACAATGAAATTCAGTAACTTATGATTATTTTTCACACTTACGACTGTTGCAATATCCCCATAGTCATGTGATCAAAATTCAGACACTTGGCAACTAGCATGTATTTTTGATGGTTTCAGTCTCCCCAGGTCATGTGATCACCTTTTGTTATCTGACAAGCAAAATCAATGGGGAAGCCATAGTCACTTAACAACTGTGTTACTAACTGAACAACTGCAGTGATTCACTTAACAACTGTGCCAAGAAAGCTTGTATAATGGGGCAAAACTCACTTAATAACTGTCTCGCTTAGCAACAGAAATTTTGGGCTTGATTGTGGTCGTAAGTCGATGACTACCTGTAGACTGTATTTTAATTGTGTTGCTTCCAGTGAATTAATTTATTATCCATTTAGCTAGGCTCCCTATTAGCTAGAAAGAACAGACTGCTTTTTAACTTTGTATTTTCTTCTTTCAAAAGAAACCTCATCAATGACTCATGGCCACATTTTCAGTTTGTAAAGCATTAATTGTTTTAAGCTGAACAAACGTCTTCCAATAAAACCAAGCTGTTATATCCCATAAGTCAATTTTAAAGTGTGTGTGTGTGTGGGGGGGGAATTGGTGAGTTATCTCAGTAAGTTCAAATTACCTTCAATTCTATAAGGATCTGAGTTACTATTATTTAACTGCTAACAGTTTGCAGACTCTTATTGTAAGTGGCATTAATTTTACCCGCATTATGTGATTTTTCAGGATAGTGTCACTGTCAACATAGCCTAAACTTCACCAAGTGTACATAGCAAAGGCTTAAAATTCCAGTAAGAGATCTAGTTGCTTTAGAACCATACATAACACCAAATATTATCTTAAGTAATCCTAATCAAATTAATCTTCAATTCACCCTTTACTCCATTCAACCTATGACTTCATTGTGAGTTGCCCGAACCATGACCCGAATTTCAATTTCTTCCCATTAGAACTATTGAAGTCAATTTATTAGAACTGAGAGTTTACTTGAAAATTGCTCCTGTATGATGCATGAAGTGAGAACTCATTCTCATTATAACATTATATGGCAAACATTTTGTTTAATAGTGATATTTCTGACTCAGTTGTATAATGAGTCATTACGCATACATACGTACACTGCATTACTACTTTATATGAATAATTAGAAATATCATGAAAAAAGCAAGAATGAAATTTTAGACTGCTCATTTGTTCTTGTTCTCCCTGGAGGATGAGGTGGAATTGGAGCCTCATTAGGTTTGCTTATTGTGATCAAACCATTTGGATAATGCCACTTTAGGGGAAACTACTGTTGGTGTTAACTGCTTAATTGTTTAATGGGCTTTTTGTTTCTTAGTTTTATTAGAACATAGAATAATAGAATTGGAAGGGACCTTGGAGGTCTTCTAGTTCAACCCCCTGCTCGAGCAAGAGACGCTATACCATTTTAGACAAAAGGTTGTCCAGTCTCTTTTTGAAAGCCTCCAGTGATGGAGCACCCACAACTTCTGAAGGCAAGCTGTTCCATTGGTTGATTGGTCTTACCATTAGGAAATTTACCCTTAGTTCTAGGTTGCTTCTCTCTTTGGTTAGTTTCCAACCATTGTTTCTTTGTCTTGCCTTTTGGTGCTTTGGAAAATAGGTTGGCCCCCTCATATTTGTAGGAGCCCCTCAAATATTGGAACAATGCTATCATGTCACCCCTTCTTTTCATTAGACTAAACATACCCAGTTCCTCTAACCGTTCTTCATATGTTTTAGCCTTCAGCTAAATACTGTTCTATGAGATTATTATTCCATGAAGTCTTACGAGTGTTGCATTTTCTCTTTATTTTTATTATTGGGTACCTCTTTGAATTTGTTAAGATTCAAGTTAGCTTAGAATTAAAAACAAAACAAATGAAGAATGAGGAAAATAGCAACAAAACCAAAAATCCTTTGGAAGATTTTTTGTTTTCCTGCTAGAAGAATGGGGTCCTTGATGCTCTCTGAACTTGGCTGTCTTCTTGCAGATGTTTCACTACCAAACTTCCAAACTAGGCAGCAGCATCAATGTTACAATTTGAATTTAATTTGAATTGGTTCTTTGGTTGGTTTTCTTTGATTGTTGGAAGCTGTCCAGAGTGGTAATGGTCGAGTTTGAAATTCTATAAACAAATAAATATATAAAGCCCTAATTATTCCTTCCAAATTGCTGAATATTTATTAAATTTATATGCCGCTCGTCTTGCCTAGAGATGACTCTAGGCAGCTTGCCATCAAATGAAAGCAACACGAGAAGACATTAAACATTGAAATAATAAATATTAACATTAAAATTTACTTAGAAATTAATAAAGATGACAAGGAAGGGACAAGGAACATACACACAAGGGGGTTGGGGGTGTCTTATCTCAGTCCATTAACCACCTCCAGTATGAGAAGCCCCCATCAGGGGCCCAAGTCAAATGGTAGAGCCAGGTTTTCAGGCCCCCTTGGAAGGCCAAAATATTGAAATGAATTCATGCGTACATGCTTTTTCTCACCAGTATTCTGAATAAATCATGACTTCAATAAATTAATATAATTTATGGAATTAAAAAATATTTATAGTACGTATTATTGGGTTCTGAAAACTGGTACTTTTTGACCATTGACTTAAATTCAATTTTATTTTGCTAAAGTCTGAGGGGGAAAAAATGGAGTACTGTTCAGGCATGAATGCATTTATTTTCTAGAGAATTCCTCCAATCCTAGCAACAAATATTTGCATTAAAAATGTAAGACATTTAAGGGTTCTTCAAGAAGTATCTTAGCCAATAGGTTCCTCTCCTGAACTGAACCTCCCACTGCACAGCTTCTTTGAGCAATTTGGACACACTGTTTTTGGCACTTGCGGAACTACCTCAAGTTTAAAAATTACCTGGCAAACCACATTTATATCCAAAATTGTAGCACAGGGAATTAAAAATAAAAGACCAAAAAAAAGGGGGGGGAGGAGGGGGAAGCAAAAAGATTCGGTCTCTTTTCTAAAGTATAGCTGTGGCATGGCTGAGTACCTTCTGCAAACCCAAAATAAAACACAAGACTAAACAATGATAGGAAGAAGTGCAAAATTTGTCACTTGCATTTTATATACTGTATGGACAATATTATTGGGGTGGGGGAATAGTAGTGGAGTGAAACGCTTTCCTCTTCCTTTCAATTAAGGATTATTATTATTATTATTATTATTATTATTATTATTATTATTATTATTATTATTATTATTATTATTATTATTATCATCATCATCATTATCATTATTTATAAATTACAAAAATATGAAAACAAATAGTAGGAAAAATAGGGGAGGGAAAGGGAAGAGTGCAGAAAAGAAGGGAGTCAGAAGTTGACTTCTGACTCCCTTTGATGCAGTGTAATAAAATAGAAACAACTTCAACTTTTTACTTTTACATAATAGTATAAACTAGCCATTTCTATATCAACAAATCTATCTAATCGGTAAAACCCAAAATCAAAGTTTCACTTTTTTTTCCACCTCAAGCACAAAGTCCAGAAGCGGTTTCCAAGTAGAAACAAAAGTAATTGTGTTTTTTTCTTTTATGAAAGCAGTCAATTTAGCCATCTCTACTAACTCAATCAACTTTTGTAGTCGTTCTACCATTGTGGGGATTGAAGTGTCCTTCCATTTTTGTGCATAAAGTAATCTTGCTGCCGTCAACATACTGTATTTAACATCAAAGTTCCATTTTTTCCAAGTCTTTTTCCAATAAGCTCAAAAGAAAAGTTTCTGGTTTTATCTTTATGTTCACTTTAAGAATCTTCTGTATTAGAATATGAATCCTACTCTGATATTTCTTTGCTTTATCACATGTCCACCAAATTAAGGTTAATTATTGATCTTAAAAGTGTTTTCTCCCCAGCTGAGAAAATGCTTTCTCTATGATGAACCAATTTAGATTCTAGCCTTTCCTTTGTGATAACACCTGGAACATGCTAAGTTCTTTGATCTTTTAACTCTCCATATTTCTTTTTCCTCTCTCCCTTGCAGATGTTTCAAAAGCCCCTCCCAAGCCAATAAAATTAATTTAGATCTTATCAGCATTCTACTGTTTAAGTTTTTCAATTATTCCCTTTTAAATTTTTTTTTGAAATGGATCAAATTCATCCAAGAACTTATATATGTAATATTCCTCAAAACATCAAGTTAAAATAAAGATATTTTAGTGGGGAGTGGAATTCAAAAACAAATCTGCTTTCCCTCTATAATGAAGCTGTTTATTATGTTCATGGTTTTTTAGAGACAGTACTTTAGAAAAGTAAAGAAGAGATTAATTTCAGAGTTGAAAGGAGTGATAAAGATAGATAAGAATTTGAACATTACAGTGACAACAAAGATCAGAATGTAATCATAAATGGTAAAGTCAAATTTTCCTTGAATTGAGCAATAAACTTTATGACTTCACATAACCTTTTGGCAGCTACACAGAAGTGATTCAGCACTGTCTTTTAGATTTTTTTAAAAAAACTTGTCATGTTGGATTCAATCTGGAATGTCCTGGTGGATTCCATCCAAATGCTAAGCAGGTCAAATACAAATCATTTCATCCCTGTTCATTCATGTAATCATTCATATTTACATCACATACTTTGTGCATGAATCCAAATGAAAGATGAAGCAGGATAGAGACGATATGATGGTGTACAAATTGTCGCATACTTGCAGATGAAGTCTTCTTTTCTTGGATTGGTCAACCACCAAGACATCTTAGGTGATCGATCTATCTATCTATCTATCTATCTATCTATCTATCTATCTATCTATCTATCTATCTATCTATCTATCTATCTATCTATCTATCTATCTATCTATCATCTATCTATCTATCTATCTATCTATCTATCTATCTATCTATCTATCTATCTATCATCTATCTTCTATCTATCTATCTGGCTATCTGGCTATCTAGCTATCTAGCTATCTAGCTATCTAGCTATCATCTATCTATCATTTCTTTCTTTCTTTCTTTCTTTCTTTCTTTCTTTCTTTCTTTCTTTCTTTCTTTCTTTCTTTCTTTCTTTCTTTCTTTCTTTCTTTCTTTCTTTCTATCTATCTATCTTTTTATCTATCTATCTATCTTTCTATCTTTCTATCTTTCTTTCTATCTATCTATCTATCTATCTATCTATCTATCTATCTATCTATCTATCTATCTATCTATCTAATTATATACCTACCTACCTACCTACCTGTTTTATGTTCTCTCTTAGGCTGGCCAATTATCAAATGTGGGTGCTTAATGGTTTTGAGTGGTTTTCACAGTTGGAAAGAGCTGTTTGGTTCTTATAGATTGCACAGCTAGGAAAGTGCCATGTTCTGTCCTCAATAATTATCTAGGTCTCTGCAGAAAATACCATTATGAATACTTCACTAGCTTTTGTTTTTTCCTGTCTTTTCATTTCATAACATTCTGAGGTAGCTTTTTGCTCACCTCATAACTGTTCTTATTTTTGCCCATTCTATAGGGTTATATTTATCACAAATATATCACTTAAGCTTTCTTTTTTCTGATTGCTTCCTCTGGCTGGTTTACAAATTGGTCAATGCTTGTTCAAGTAGCTGATGTTTGTCCCAGTGGACCTGGACTTGGAATGATTGATGGTATTCCAGGTCATTACCTTCCCATCTCTACTTTCTGGTTTTGTCTATCATCCTGATTTTTATGTTCTTTCAGGCTTGCCCAGCTTTTTGTGAGGCCAATTTTTTTCCACTCATCCCTTTATTTGCACACTAAAATGTGTATCGGTTCAGGCCTCTTACTATTAAATATAGCAGATCTATAGTTACACAAAGGGAGCAGGATGGCTCAGCAGTTAAAGACGCTGAGCTTGTCAGTTGGAAAACTGACAGCCTGGGTTTGAGACCTGAGCACTGCACAATGGGGTGAGCTCCCATTCCTTGCCTCAGCTCCTGCCCACCTGGCAGTTTGAAAGCATGCAAATGTGAGTAGATAAATAGGTAGGAAGGTAACAGCGTTCTGTGCACCTTTAGTGTATAGCCATGCTGGCTACATGACTAGGGAAAATGTCTTCAGACAACGCTGGCTCCTTCGGCCAAGAAACTGAAATGAACAGCTCCCCCTAAAGTCAGACACAACTGTATAGAGAAAGCTTTACTTTTTAATAGTTACACAGCCTGTTCCCAACTTCATAACCTCAGAGAAAATGCATATTGTAAGTTAAATTTAAATTTAAAAAAAGGACAAAGAATGATGAAGAATTTTAGTTTTAACAGGCTGATCCAAAATATACATCTTCCCAAGAGTCACAGCTCATTGTCAGTCAAGTTCTAATACCTATCAATGTAATGAGAGGATAATCTTTTGTTGCTCAGTCATCTAATGCTGCCCTCCAAATTTACAAAATCTTGCATATATATTTTTATTAGTTTATCAAAATATAAAAACAGAAATACAAAAAAAAATGGGAAAAAAGGAAAATAAGGGAGGAAAGGGAGAAGAGGAAAAATGTACGGTGAAGGAAAGAAGAAAAAGAAAAACATCGACTTCCAATTCTTTTTGGCACAATAGACTAAGGTCACAATATACAACCTCAACTTTTTACTTTTACATAATAACACATACTAGCCATTTCTATAACAGCAACCCATATAATCAGCAAAACCCAAAATCAAAGTTTCATTTTTTTTCTACTTCAAGCCCAAAGTCCAAACATGGTTTCCATGTAGAAACAAAATTAATTGTATTCTTTTCTTTACTCAAAGCAGTCGATTTAGCCATCTTTGCTAAACTTTTGCAGTCATTCGTCCACTGTGGTAATCAAAGCATCCTTCCATTTTTGTGTGTAGAGTATTCTTTCTGCTGTCAGCATTTACAACATCAAAGTTCCATTTTTTCCAAGTTCTTTATCCATTAAGTCCAAATGGAAAGTCTCTGGTTTTATCTTTATGTTCACTTTAAGAATCTTCTGTGTTAAGATATGAATCCTACCCATTGGAGGGTTGCTACCGGTTTGCCCCGGTTCGGGCGAACTGGTAGCAGCGGCGGTGGGAGGCTCCGCCCACCCGCCTGGACGTCATCACAGACAATCTGTGCATGCGCAGAAGGTTTTGCACATGTGCAGAAGCACCGCGCGCACGCAAAGCATGCACGCACATGTGCACGTTCACAGTTCTGAACCGGTAGCGAAGGTAAGTGAAACCCACTACTGATCCTACCCCCACTATTTCTTTGCTTTATCACATGTTCACCAAAAATGGTAAAAAGTTCCTTCTTTCCATGTACATTTTCACAAATTTACCAAATCTCATTAAATTATCAAGTCTTCCACAAATTCAATGATATTGTCCTACGATCTTGGGTTACTAGGTTGAAATCCCCCAGAAGATAACTTGCAACATTCTGCCTGTGTCCCTTGCTTTGGAAGACATCACTCTGCAAAGCTGAGTGCTGCTACGGGTGAAATATTTTCCTGTCTCATGCCCCACCCCCAAAAAAGTATTAAAAGCAGAGCTAAGGGCAGATTCCAAACACTTAAGTACAGTTGTCCAAATGACTGGGATACTACTGCCACTTTATTTCATGCCACCACCTAATAAATCTACCGTCACATTTATCCCCACAAATTCCACAGACAAATTTAATGCCCTTGCCTCACTCATCTGTCTTTCTGAATTAATCTACCATTTAATACATCTTGGAAGGAACACCATCTTTTTATTTTATTTTCCACAAGTCCAAGATAAATGTTAATTGATTTGATACAGCATTAGAAAGACCTTGTTTAAAGACGCAAGTTTTTTTTTTAAGGATAATGAGTGGAAATATTAACTTTAGAATATGTTTAATCTCAAATAAGAAACAACTATTGGGGTAGAGCCGCAATTTTTGCTTGAGTAATATAAAGATTTCCTACTAAGCGTAGCATGAAAATGATGAATATAATTCGGAGGTGATGGATGGAATACAATATGTTTTTCCATGGGTACAAAATAAGAATACTTCGCCAATCCCAACTACCAAAAAAAGCCATGTTTCATTGTAAGGATAAACTGGGACTGAGTTTAAAGCAGGAGAAACCATCTCATCAGTCAAAGGAAGATTTCAGGCATACCATTTTAGTAATGTTCTGCCATAGCAAAACCTGTGGATTTCTTCCTTAATAACATTTTGCATAGTCATTTTCATTTACATTTTAGTTGAGCCAAAGGTCAGCCAAGAGGATTAATCTTAGTTTTTGCATTTGCTAGTTCCTTCCATGTCTGTGGAAATAAACCGTGCCTACTAAACTGAAATGATGATAAATCTTTCAGTGAATTCAGGTTCATCTTTGTATGTACAGTTTTCAAGTTACAGAGTGGATGATGCTCACTGATACAGTGAGTTACCTAATCTCTGACTTTAGCCATTCAGCTTCCTGATGCAGGGACTGTCAACTGCAGCATGTCATTCTTGCTAATATATATATATATGTGTGTGTGTGTGTGCAAACACAATCCAAAACTTTTTAAAGCAGCCATGTGATCTGCTCTTGGGTTTTGCCATAAAGAAGCTTTCTTGGTGGTCTGGAAAGTTTCATTGCAATTCCTTCTGAATTTCACCACAGCTTGGTGGTACGTCGGGGGGGCGAATTATCAGTGGGCATTTCCAGTTTCAGAATCTTGTTATGGACCAAAGTCAAGTCTGAAAAATTGATGAGGGCAGCATATCTCAGCATCTGCTTATTTCTTTGGTGCACCATATGCCCCATAAGTAATAATTGAAAACAGTCCGTATCTGGGACGGTAGCCCATTTATGAATCCTAAAAGAGCAAGAGGAGTGGGTGGATTCATATACCAGAAAACCAGCACCCCTTTCTCCATTTTCAATTAAATTCAGAGCCAGGCTTCTCCAGAGTCTGGTTGCAAATAATGAATCTTTTAAATTGCTTCAAATGTAACACTTGTCTGAATTCATTATCCCCCTCTGGATTCAGGGAGAGAGTGAGCTTTAAACCAAATGTTCTACAGAAAGCAATGGGTCTTGATTTTGCTTGAATTTGGCTGGGCCATATCTTAAGTTTTTAAAAACATTGTTTTTCATTTATCTCATTTAAAAGGTGCATATGGATGCCCATCTCGAAGCATACAACTCTGGGTGGTTAACAGCTGCGATAAAAACATGAACAATGAAACCAATATTTAAAAAAGAAAGAAAGGAAACAAAATCAAGAAAAGCCAGGTACCAGTGTGGTACCAGGTTCATCTCCCCAGTCTTCAACTTGTCCCGGTACCAAAGAAAAACAGAGCTCTTCACCAATTTACAGAAGGCCAAGAGAGTGGGGGCCTGCTGGATCCCAGGGGAAAGGGTGTTCCCTAGCACAGGGTCTGCTGTGGAAAAGGCACATTATTTGTTCCCACTAGAGGGCAAGGGAAAGGACCTGAAAGGACCTAAGGGAAAGGACCTGAAACCAGGCGTGAAATGCTACCGGATTGGGCCGGTTCGCCCGAACTGTTAGTAAAAAAAATGCTTTAAAAAAAGTTTTAAAAAAGAGGTTCTGACGATCACCTGATCATCGGAACCTTTTTTTAAAAAAATTTAAAGCATTTTTTTACTAATGGTTCCGGAGAATAGGTAGTTAAAAATGCTTTTAAAAAGTTTTTTAAAAAAAGGTTCCGACACAGCTGATTGTCACAGCTGATCGTCGAAACTTTTTAAAACTTTTTTTAGTTAAAAATGCTAAAAAAATTAAAAAATTGGCCACGCCCACCCAGTCACATGACCCCCCACCAAGCCATGCCCATAAGCCACGCCCACAGAACCAGTGGCAAAAAAAATTACATTTCACCACTGCCTGAAACGTGTCCTGTGGCACTGATGATGTTACCTAGTTTGGTTATGAAATGTCTGCAAAACAACAACCAAGCTCAGAGAGCACCAAGGACTCCCCTGAAATGTGTTTCCTCCATCTAATCAAGCAGAATAGGAAGATACCCCCAGGGAGAGGCAGTCCCATAAATAACTTGGTCTCATGCCATGTAGGTCTTTAAAGGTAACATCCAGCACCAGATAGAAATTGGGAGCCAGGGCAGCTCACACAGCAGTGGTGTGACATGGGGAAACCAAGAGCCACCCATACTTCACAAGTAGCTGAATTTTGGACCCCTTGTAATTTCCAAGTAGTCTTTAAGGGGAGCTCCATGTAGAGAGCATTGCAATGGTCTACCTGGAAATGACCAAGGTATGAATTCTCCCAAACAAGGCCTCCAAGTCCAGGAATGAGAACAATTGGTGCATAAAAAGTAGCTGTGCATTGATGACTTGTCTTGATGTCCACTATCTCTTAATTAATATCAGCAAAACTGAAGTAACTATGATCTTCTTGTTTCTCTCTTCTTATTCTGTCTTAAATGACTCCCTCTGATTAAACAGAACTGTTGCAGAACTCTATTGAAAGCCATCAGATTTTGTGAGAGCTGGAAGTACCATAAAAGTACCATAAAAACCAGAGACCAGGTAGGCCAGTTACAATAATAATGCCCAGATGTCAGCCATCTCTCCCTCTAAGAAAGGATCTTCTTGCTGTCTATTAAGGTGCAAAAGGTGGAAAAAGAAGCACAAAGTTTGGACTTCAGGACTGCGGTATTGCTGACTCAAGACTTTTTTTGCTCTATTTTCTAATGTCCATAATAATTAACTAGCTTATCAAAGAGCTGTGTCCTTGAATCTTTGTTTGCTAGCTTTTGAGTTCAAGTAATGGTCTGGATGAAGCCTAACAGATTTCCTGTTAACCATGACCATTTTTTTCCATTGGGTTTGCTCCAGACCAACTTTGGCTGGGTTGTAGCGTTGATGTAAAACAGCCAGGAGTCTTTACTTTCTGAAATAAAGATGTCATCCTCATCTCATTTCCAAGACAGAACTAGTGACAGAGTGGTTTTTCCCCCCAACAAATTGTTGGATAGTGGCTTCCTCAGAAGTTTGACAACCCCGATTCCTTGAATGGCATTGTCCGGATACCAGAGCCCATTTTGGTATAGTAAATTTTTGGCCCTGATTTAGTGAATTATTATTCACCGTGAGAGCTCTGTTCCTCTATTATTCATGCCTTCTGCTTACAGTGAGATTTATGTGTCAGGCAAAACATACAAACGAAATCCGATTTATTTGATTTATGTCTTGTAGGTACTGCCCTTTGGCTCCATTTCTGTATGTATATTTAAGTCTGATGTATCAGCTCTTTTCTTTGTCAAATCTTTTTGGCTCAAGGCTTGCAATGCTTTCAAGGGTTACAAGATGTGTATGACTCTAAGCTGTATCCTAAGCAAATCTCTGCCTTTTCTCCCTGGCCAAACTTTAAAAAAAAACCAATGAAAATAATAAGAATGAAAATGTTTCTTGTACCTAAGTCTCAAAATCAAGTTATCCGACGTCAGGAACTTGAAGGGAGGCTATAATCTAATGAATTGATCACATAAATGCCTACGTATAATTTTTGGGTGGTTTTAGCATAAGAACTAAATTATTCAATGTAATAATTAAATTATAAGCAATTAATTCTTAAGATGCACCTCTCACTTTCTAAGCCTTGTCACAAATATTCAAAGATAAGCCAACCTTGTAGATTGTGAATCTAGTAGACTAGAGATAAACCTTAGTACCTGAACTCTACTAAATCAGTCATGATTTGTCCATCAGAACTCTCTGTTGCCACCAGAATTGCTTCTGGTTAAGAGGTACTACTTTTAAGGAGCATAATCCCAGTTTGGGGGTCTTCTTGGATTTATGGTTCTTCTTGATCACCATCTTGTTTTCTTGTTGTTTTTACATGAGGGGTTGCTGTTACTGTTGTTACCATTTGGAGTGGTTTAACATAACTGTAGGGTATTTGATTGGCTGTTTTATATATCCTGTAAGTTACCAAGAGTTATTTTGATTATGATTGGGTAGAAGTATGATCAATCAATCAAAAAAGCAAGGAAGCAAGATGAGGAGGTGAACAAATGGATTGACCACTCATAATTTATAGTTGGTCGATAAGAATTTGTTTTGGAAAAAAAGATAAAAGCATAATTTAAAACTTCAGTATTTTCACTCTTAGGCTACCCCCTGGGCTCAGTCAGTCTGGGGCTCATTTAATTCTTGACTTCCTCATATATTGCCATTCCAAGCTGAAATAAGTTTACGCTGGTAGGCTGGCTGTTTACTTTCTTGGGAACAGCTTAGTCTTAAGTCCTTACCAGTGTAAACATTTCATAGTAACTAATGCATTCCATCTCATAAAAATGTCAAAAGCGTATGTCATTAAAATATATTTTGAGCAGAATGAATTTAATGTGAAAATATCAAAAGCTTTTATGACTAACAATCTGAAGAGAGATAAGATTCCCAACTCCAAAAAAAAGAGAAACATTTCCTAACAGTTATCCAAATTCTATTGCTGTTTTCAATGTAGCCCTTTTTACATGCAATAGAAACATTTTTATATAACAATGTACTTGATTAGCTAAATTACTATTCTTCTTCTCATCTTTCCTGTTACCTATTTCCTTATCCTCTTATGACTATAACTTTGTTGCTTGTATCTTACAATTTATATTAATTGTTTTATTTAATATCCTAGTATGATTTATGTTGATTTATTTATTTATTTGTTTATATTTGTATGCCGCCCAACTCCCAAAGGACTCTAGGCGGCTTAACAACAGCAAATAAACATTAAAAAAACATCATAGAAAAGAAAACATTATAAAACATCATAAACTATTATAAAACATTAAAACATTAAACATTAAAACAATGTAAAACTCATGCATATCACATCATGGCCGAATCTCGACGATTA
>QLTV01002260.1:3793986-3813448 GCA_003457575.1 Thermophis baileyi
CCCTTGCCTCCTCAGGCCAAGTCTTCACTGATTTAATTGTTGGTTTTGTGGTTTTACGTCTTTGCCTGTAAGCAGGTACAAGGCGAATCATGCAATGATCAGAGTGTCCCACAGCTGCTCGTGGTAAAGACCGATTAGCATCTTTTAGTGTTGTGTAGCAATGGTCTAAAGTATTCTTGCCTCTAGTGGGACAATTGACATGCTGAAAGTATTTTGGTAGCTCTTTCCTTAAGTTTGCCTTTTTTAAATCTCCCAAAATAATGGCCAGCGAATCGGGGTATTTGGCTTCAGTCTCCATAATTTGGTCAGCTAGTTCGTAATGCCTTGTTTACACAGGCTTGTGGCAGGATATACACAGCAATTAGTAGAAATGAGGAGAACTTGCGTGGAGAGTAAAATGGTTTACAGTCGATAAGTAAAGACTCTAAGTTTTTGTCACAGAATTTATATATTATAGTTATATCCTGAGACCAGCTGTTGTTGATATATAAGCATAAGCCTCCTCCCTTCTTTTTCCCAGATGTATCTGCAATTCTGTCTGGTCGTTGAATCTGAAAACCTGGGATATGCAGGCTGCTATCATCAATTGATTGATTTAAACAGGTTTCAGAGAAGCATACTGCTGCTGAGTTGTAAAAATCAGAATTGTATCTGTTTAAAAGGAGTATTTCATCCATCTTATTAGCAAGTAAACATAAGTTGGTTAGGAAGATTGATGGCAGGGGGGTTTTATTTCTACTATTCCTTAGCCTGTTTAAAATTCCCTCCCTTTTACCTCTCCATCTTCGTTTCCTCCACATGCTATGTCATAAATTTCCTCGTTTAGCCAGGATTCAATAAAGCATAGGGCAGATGCGTTGTGAAAATCAGAATTGCATCTGTTTAAAAGGAGTATTTCATCCATCTTATTAGCAAGTAAACATAAGTTGGTTAGGAAGATTGATGGCAGGGGGGTTTTATTTCTACTATTCCTTAGCCTGTTTAAAATTCCCTCCCTTTTACCTCTCCATCTTCGTTTCCTCCGTTTGGTTTTTTTGGAAATCCATAGCTCCGGGGAAATTGCTTCTTGCTGTGTTAGAATCTCCTCCGCGTTTGTAAAGACAGGGGTGGGGGTGAAATCACAGAGAGCTGCTCCTTAAAGAAATGTTCCTTAATTTTTAGCAGATGGTCTCGTGAGTATGAAGTCCGTAGTGAGACACAGAGAATAATAAAAAATAAAGAAACCATTAGAGAGCATTTCACTGAGGCAGCCTTTGGCGGCGCCATCTTGGATCATATAGGGATCAGCAGGAAAGCAGCAGCTACTAAGCCAGCATAATTTCCTGCTGGCTCACTGACTGCTCATACCTTAAAGAACACGCTACCCCTGGTGATCCTTTAGCCTTTCAGAAGGCCATCAATGCAGGTGGTCCTTGATTTACAATCATTCATTTAGTGATCAATTGAATTTACAACGGCACTGAAACAGTGACTTGTGACTGTTTTGACACTTACAACCGTAGCAGCATCCCCATGATCACGTGATCAAAATTCAGTTGCTTGGCAACTGGCATGTATTTATGATGGTTGCAGTGTCCTGGGGTCATGTAATCATCTTTTGTGATTTTCTAACAATGAAAGTCAATGAGGAAGCCAGTTTCACTTAACAACCCTGTTACTAACTTAACTACAGTGGTTCACTTAAAAACTGTGGCAAGAAAGGTCATAAAACTCACTTAAAAACTGTCTTGCTTAGCAAAGAAATTTTGAGCTCAGCTATGGTCGTAAGTCAAAGGCTATCTGTACCTGGCTTTTTATTCAAGCGGTGGAGTAGAGTGAGGATGTCTGGATTAGTTGTGGGACACAAGGAAGTAGGAATTGCTCTTCATGAGTCTATTTTGTATTTTTGCTTCTTTTTGTTTTGAAATAATAGAGAAGTTAAGATGTCAAGAGACCTTGCTTTAAACCAGTGATTGTTAAATGGGGGGTGGTGATTACCCCCAAACAGCTAATTTGAGGATATCCTGAGGGGCCAAGGAACAACTTGCAATTGTTTGTTTGTAAGTTGAGAATCCAGTTTGGAACTGCCACTGTCCAAGATGCTTTTGTAAAACAACGGAATCTGTTTTTGTTGGGGATAATGACATTATTTGTGATGGGGAAATGGGGTAATTGGGTCAAAGAGTTTAAGAACCACTGCTTTAAACTGTCACTGTTCCTTTTCTGGTTTTGGTATACCAGTTGAGCTGCAGAACACTTCTAAATGCATTTTGTTGATGGTCTTCTTTCAACCACTTTTGGCTTTAACATTTTAACAGGAGTCATCTACAACTACAATGTGAAGACTGCAACAGCCACTACTAGGACAAACAGGCAGAAGATTAGCTGAACGCATCCATGAGCACCAACTAGCAGCCAGAAGACATGATGAAAACTCTTTAATTTCACAATATATGGATAGAAATCCATAGTTTCGACTGGGAAACCGTGACCATCCTAAACCAAGCCAAGTCCAAACACGCTAGAGAATTCCTGACAGCCTGACACTCTAAGAAATTGGTCGTCAATAGACACATAGACATAAACAATATGTACATACTGTACAAAAGAGACAATCAAGTCAAGAAAGGAAGCAAAAAGATCAAAACACCTAGCCACCAGGAATCAACATCCAGATGAGCATAGATTAACACCAAGATTAATATCAGACCAACAATCAAGAAGTAAACAATATCCCAATCAAGGAACTGCCAAAGAAGCTAAGAGTAAACAGCCCAATCAAAGAAACTCCAAAACCACTCCCACCAACACTGGCAGGCAAGCTGCTAGAATATAAACTGACAGCAAACCCCACTCTTTACTAGTACTGATGACATTACCTAATTTGGGTAATGAAATGTCTGCAACAAAACAACTAAGCTCAGAGAGCACCAAGGGACCCTCATGATTTTAACATTACATATATTTCTTCAGATACTGAGATGGGTTAGAGGAGGATGTAATATACACATATGGCAAAGTTACCAATCCATAACAGTTTCTCATGTTGGCTCCAAAGCATTCTTTTCCTATATTAAGTGGACAAAAGGTAGGTAAGATACTCTTAATTTGTGCCCAGCTCTTGGTAATGTCATGGGCATGCATGTTTTCTCTTGACAGTATTTTGGAAAGGGTTTGCTTTCTTGATTTTTCCAGGGGAGTCTACAGCCCTGGAATTTTCACATTGTGTCCTATTCAAGGCCTAGCTGGTGTCCAACACTGCCTCCAAAACAGTTTGCCTTTTGCAATGTCCCTTATTTACGACTGTTCTTGAAGACAATTAATAGACAGTTGCAAAGAAACGCTCTTCTGAAACTAAACCTGACGGTTCATTTTGTTGTTTTAGTTATTTGTCCGTGATTTAAAGATCTTTACAATCTTTCCAAAATTTGAAGACTGAGCCAAAGAAAATATTAATCAAAGGAATGCTATGCCTTCCAGCCAATGATTCAGAAAACTAAAAGACGTCTTATTCATCTGGGGGGGGGGGAGTTGCACAAAAGCTAAACATGTTAAAAAGTAGTCTGGACTTTGAGATCCTTAGTTTGAGTGATGAGGAAGGAAGATTGGCATAAAACTGGCAACTTTTGTAGATGTAAAATACCCAACAATATGTGAAACACATGCACAAACACATAATTAGTATCAAAGATCTGATGCAGCTATTAAGAAACTAACAGAGGCATTACGGCAATTGTTCCTAATCTCTTTACTGGCCTCAGCAGTTTTCTTATGGATCTGTGCCTTTTGCCTAGTGTCTAAATTCACCTGCTGCAGTTTTGTTTTCCATTTTTAGAAATTGGTTAGGATTTTTATTGATTTATTCTTTTTAAAAGTAAAGACACTCTCAGTTCCTCTGATGACTTCACTGAAAAGCTCATTGTGATAACCACAGTGGAAAGGATCACCCCAATTAGACTTTTACATCCCCCGCTCATCCAAGAGATGTCTCTGATGGATTCCACTCTTAGAGGATGACAAAGTTTTCTAGTAATGAGGTTTTTTTTAATCTGCTCCAACTTGCCTCCTTGTCTACCTTAAGCTTAGTAGTTAATTTATACTACTTTTTACTGACAGAACAACTTCAATTCTTCCCTAACTTCATAAAAATGATCTTGGTCCTGGTGGAACATTCCCATCCCTATGTTTATAGTCTTGGACAAATACAGGAAAAAGCCCACTTGCTCTCTTTGACCTCTCCTTGGCAACTGATAATTACCTTCCTTAGCCCAAAGGGTTGAGGCATTTGGGAATATGGGGAGATGCTTTATTTAGAACATATGACCTAGAGTTTTGCAGTTGCCTTCAGGAGTCACTTAGTGTTTATTTACATTATATAAAATAAGAGGAAATGAAGGGGCATGTGTTGGGAACGGCAACTCTGCCCTGTTTGTTACGAAATCCCCTAAAATAAATGTTTTGCTAAATGCCAGCAGCTTTGCACATTTTGGGACTAAGGCACTTGAATGGTCAAGCATGACCACGAGGCTACTTGGATGTAAACATAGCTTTGTAAAAAGATTGTGCTCCAGAAGACATTAATTATATGTATGAAATCTAATGGGCCTGCATTTTGATGACTAAAGATCGATGACTAAAGTTAAGGAATAATCAATAGTCAAAAATAATCAGTGAAGTGCCAAATTTTGTCAGTGTACTTCCAATCCTCCTCTTCCTCCTCCTCCTCTTCCTCCTCCTCCTCTTCCTCCTCCTCCTCCTCCTCCTCCTCCTCCTCCTCCTCCTCCTCCTCCTCCTCATCATCATCATCATCTAAACATGTATGCCCCAAGACACTCTGTGCTTCTGGACCAACATTTGAAATGTCCCTTTTCAAAATATTCACATGCTCTTTTAAAATAGTGAAATAGCTTTAAGGACTCTTAGAAAAGGACTCTAGCATTGGGAGGGCCAAACTAGCTGAATTCATTCTGTTAATTCATTTCTTTATGGTATTTATAGATTGCCTTTTCACAAACATCACCAAAATGCCCAAAAACATTTCTCTTTGAACTGTAGCAGAAGGCACGATAGCCCCATTTAATTTTCCATACAAGCTTTTGGACCTTTCTCCCCATCCCAAATGATGATGAATAGTTTAAAAGGACAGTTGCTGGAGCTCCTGTGTGTTCATGCATCACTATAGATGAAGCTTGTGTGCGGCAATTTTCAGGCTGGTTTGGTTTTCAAATAAGTTGTGGGTGCTCCATCACTGGTGGTTATCAAGAAAAGACTAGTCGGCCATTTATCCAGGATGGGTCTCCTACCTGAGCAGGGGGTTGGACTAGAAGACCTCCAAGGTCCCTTCCAATACGTTCTGTGTTTTTTAAGACCTGAGCTGGTACTTGGTACCCAGCAAATTCCTGTATATATTTATCTATTCATTACTGAATCTAAAAGCAGCTACACTCAGATTCTTTATTTCCATGGTTTCATTGACAATTTTTGTTGTTATTTAGCTATCCTATTTGATATTTCTTTTTTTTTTAAAGGATCAGAGGTGGGTTCCTCCCAGACCTGCTGGTGACATCACAATGACATCATCAATCCGGTTCGGTCAGTGCCGATCTGTGGGCGCTGCCATCTTTTTTTTTTGAATTTTTTTGAACTTTTTTTTCTTCTGCGCATGCGCAGAAGCCGAGTTTCCGGCACTGCGCATGCGTTGCCATCTTGTTTTCGGCAGGGTGGGGTTTTTTTGATTTTTTAAATTTTTTTGGACTGCGCGGCCACGCGGCGTGGGAGGAAGCGAACCGGCAGCGAGGTAAGTTAGAACCCACCCCTGGTCAGGATGTGGAACAACATTGTGAGAATCTCAGGGAGATCATGCTGAATACTTCGAAGAATCCATTCTTCTGAAATTGTTTGATTTTAACTTGTGCTTTTCCCACTCAGTCTGAATCAAAGCAGTTGATGTTCTACTATACTTTGATATGTTTTATAAGTTTGGATGCATGGCTCTCCATTTGCATTTCTGTATCTCTCAACAGACCACAGTCTAATGAAGCCACGGGAGATACTCTTTAATTTGTGTTGCTCACGAAATAGAATAGTCTACAGTTAGTTTAGTCAGACTGAAAGTTATCTGTAACCTGTCCACTTTGAACAGGCCAGTTACCACATGATAAAGTTCAGTTCCTTTCAAAAGGCTACAATTTCTTTCCATGCTTAATTCCCAGGAGTAGGTGAAATTTCTGTCTTTGCTGTGTAAGGATCTGTTGATCTGCTCTGCTTTATGTTGGCATCCGATATGCCACTTTCCACTTAGGTCCTTGCTTCATTTAATCTTCAGAGACCAATTAAAGTTATTTGATCTTTAAACATGTAATCAATTGTAGTGACACAAATAGATGTAAATGGGTATTTGTCTTAAAACAAGGGTTTGTTTTTTTAAAAAAAAATCTAATGTAAATGTGGTTCCCATTACCTAAAGATGTAGAACAGAGGTCTTCAAACTTGGCCACTTTAAGACTTGTGGACTTCAACTCCCAGAATTCTCCAGCCAGCATAGCTGGCTGGAGAATTCTGGGAGTTGAAGTCCACAAGTCTTAAAGTGGCCAAGTTTGGGGATCCCTGTTGTAGAACATGAATGGACCAAGCCATATACTGGATTGTCCTTTTGATCAGATGGAGATCATCACATTTGGAATTCTGGAAAGTCTTCAAAGAAGTCATGGCAAGGGAAAGAAGGCCAAGGAGAGGTTTTGGGTATGCCTTCTCCCTGGGCATTGCCCTTGAGGGCCATTTTGGCTTGGATTACAAAAGCAACAGGCAGCCTGGCTTCCATACAGACATCTTCCTGCATAATGTCTGACTGATGCTTTATGAAGTGCTTGTCAGGTCTTACTTGGAATGACATTAGTAGACATAGGTTTAGCTAGTTTATCTATGGACTGTTAGACCAATGAGTTTTTTTTTTAAAGGACTAGCTTCTCCTGAAGGAGCTGTGGTTGTGCGTGGTGCAGAGGATTGGTTTAAGCTGAGTAAGAATGCCAGGTTCTGCCAGCGGTCCTTTGCTGGTTCTGTTACCAGCAGTAACCTTACAGGATTTCTACTGATTCTGCCAACAAAGAGTTTCACATGGTATTACATTCTATTGTTTAAACTATTTTGGTATAGGGAGGTGACATTTTTTTCTATCCCTATTTCATTTTCTAGAATCATGGCCATCTTCTACCATCATAGACATTTACTTGAGGAGCCGGTTGACAATGGAGATTGCTCATTCTCAGTCATTCATTCCTGATTCGTCCAATGCCCTTCCTCCATGCCTGTTAGATTGACTGGGGTGGGGGGCATAGAGCAAAGCAGGAGAGGGCATCTCAGCTGACCCTATCAACCTCTCTTCTCTTCCAGTGACCTGTCAGTTGAACTATGGCTGAGCATGGATCGAGTGCCTGCAGTGTATCCCTCATCCCTGTCCTATGTAAGGAAAAACAATTGGTTGACATACATTCATGAAACCAGGGGAATCTACCAATCATTTTCCTTAAATTGTCCCATATTACAATTGTAATGGCTGGACTACTCACTAGCTTTGTACCAGAGGCAAGCTTTGCATTTGGGATAAAGTAGTTTATGCCAGCGTACTTTTCTGCTGACCCAAGGAGTACAGGATATCAGCTTCTTCGATTCCCCAGAATGGATGAACGGCTGCAAAAACTGATGGAGTTAGCAGAGATGGCTAAATTGACTGTTTTGATTAAAGAAAAAAAATACAAATACCTTTATTTCTACTTGGAAACCGCTTCTGGACTTTGTGCTTGAGGTGGGAAAAAATGAAACTTTGATTTTGGGTTTTACCAATTAGATAGATTTGTTGTTATAGAAATGGCTAGTTTATATTATTATGTAAAAGTAAAAAGTTGAGGTTAGATGTTAATGCCTTATTTTACTGCACTAAAGGAGTCAGAAGTCAATGCCTTCTTTTTCTTTTCCCCTTGCTTTCCTCCACTATCCACTTCCCTTTTCCCTTCCCTAATTTCCCTAATATTTACTTTTGTATTCTCATTGTATGCCATATTATAAACTAATAAAAAACTATATAAAAGAAGAAACAAAAAAAAGGGATATCAGCTTCTTTAGACTTCACCCTATATTGGGTCTTGCCCATTCACCTGTTCATAAGAAGAGATTGGACAGCCATTTGACTGAAATGGTAAGGGTCTCCTGCTTGAGCTGTGGGTTGCACTAAAAGACATCTAAGGTCTGTTCTGTTCTGTTCTGTTCTGTTCTGTTCTGTTCTGTTCTTCTCCTCCCCCCTTCCATACAAGTAACCTAATATGCATGTCCATGAAGCTAGTTCAGTTAGGACCCAGAAACAGTGGTTCTTAATTACATTCCTTGTCTTGTAGAATGCCTCCCTTTGACTGAAACCAATCTGTTAGTTTTTTGGAAATTGGTCCAATTAAAGCTTTTCTACAGAGCATTTGGGGAATAACTGGAGCCACAGTAGCTGCTGTTTTGATTGTACCGATGAAAGCTGCAAAACTTTCTCTAACATACACATTTTTTTAAAAAAAAGTCCATTAAAAACGGTGGTCTGGTTTTAGCACTGGACTGCCATCCCAACACAATGAAATAATTCATACTGATCAGCCGTTCCTCACCTATTTTTGAGGATTTCTCCATTTAAAAAAATAACAAATGTTACATAAAAACCATAGCATACTTCTTTATAATGTGTGAGATTATTTTATTTGCTCCTTAAAAGTCTACTATGCTTGATAATTTCACTTCCTTGCATATTGGCAACATTTGCACAATTATTTATGCTGTTATATGGGATTGTTTTTAAATAGTCAACCTCCAATGTGAGATTGAGATGCTTTTCCAACCTTTTCCTGCCAACCTATCAACTATACAGACAAACTGTTCAGTAGCTGCAGTGGTATTTTATGGTCAGGGTCAAAGCTAATTCCAAGTAAAAGCAAACAAGTTTGTTTTTTCAGGAGAGATACAGAAAATTACAGCAAGCTACTCCAACATGGATGATTTACCTGCAGGATCAAACTTCCATTTATTCTATGATTGAACACTTGGGAAATTTGACATCCAACCCCTAGAAAATTGTACAAGATGCTTTATGTTGCTGCTGTTATTCTATTTCTCCCAGAAATCTCATACATTTTATTACATGGAGCTGCCCAACAATAACTACAGGATCAATTAAATTGAGTGATGCTCTGGGCTTCCTACTTCAAAAATGTCCCTTGCATTGGAGTTATATATTTCAAAGGAAATAGACTTTGGGTTATATATTTCAAAAATGTTTAATGTCTTTCTCACTCTCTTTTTACCTTCTTCAGCATTACACCTCTCAAAACAGTAAGATTGTAGATATTACCGTCACTTCATTGAGACTGCAAAGGTCTACAGAGTAGAGCTACCATGTATGTGTGTGTATATATATATATATATATATATATATACTATTTTTTTTACTGATAAATAAAATAAAGGGAGACTAGTATAGATCTATTTCAAGCTATTTAGCTCTTATCAGCTAGCCATACCCTTATGGGATTCGAACCTGGGCAGCTTGCTTTTATTAGGCAATGCTTTAACCTCTAAGCCACAGGATTCTCCTCCCTATTAGCTTGGTCCAGGGAAGAGGATATATATGTTTTTTTCCATCAAATCATTTGGGTATACCCAAATATGGGAGGGAGCATACTGCTTCCTTTCGCCTTTCGGGCCCCCCGATCCAGGGGCCATCCAGGCAGTTGCTTACATGACAGACCATTATTTTCTATGTGTGACACATTTTTTTTACTGATAAATAAAATAAAGGGAGACTAGTATAGATCTATTATAAAGTATAGATCTTTATAAATAAAATAATTTATAAAAAATAAAATAAAATAAAGGGAGACCAGTATAGACACACGACAGACCATTATGGGATTCGAACCTGGGCAGCTTGCCTTTATTAGGCAATGCTTTTTTTCCGTCAAATCATTTGGGTATACCCAAATATGGGAGGGAGCATACTGCTTCCTTTCGCCTTTCAGGCCCCCCCGATCCAGGGGCCATCCAGGCAGTTGCTTACACAACAGACCATTATTTTCTATGTGTGGCACATTTTTTTTTACTGATAAATAAAATAAAGGGAGACTAGTATAGATCTATTTCAAGCTATTTAGCTCTCATCAGTTAGCCATACCCTTGATGAAGATTCGACAGAAAAAAAACATTTTATATATATAATGCAGACCTTGGAATGGCCTCCCTGAGTCCAGAGTCAACAATTATCTAATAGCATTCCTGCTCTATATACTAATATGCCTCTGCTAAGTAAGATGGATTGACCATGTACTGAAATATCTCAGAAATTAGAGTTAGAAAAATAATGACACAGAAATAGCTGGACTTTTGTTCAAATAGCAAAATTGTTCTTAGAAAAAGGATATTTGCAAAACTCTTAGTATTCTGGACTTTGTATGGATACTTGTCCAGAAATGTCAGAAAATGGTACCAAAGTATAACAAATAAGCTAACACAAAAATCCTTCAGATGAGATTAGTTTATCTAATTGTTCCAGTAATGAGTTACCACTGGAGTTGCAGCACAAAGCCAGATTGCGTTTCACTCTAACTACATGAGCAAATGAAGTTTGACTTCAATTTAAGCTTCACATCAACATACCAAATGACTATAAAAACAATGCCACATGTGTTGGTGCCTCTTTTTAATAAGTGTCTTCCTCAATTTTCCCTGTTATGATAGGAACATACACAACATTAACAATATTTGAAGGGATATCAATTGTAGCCAAGGGGGAGAAATTTATCCAGGGCACTTGGAAAACATGGTAGAATTAACATTGCTGCCTTTTGGAAGGTGGTCATTGCCTTAATTATGCTGTTGCCTTCTTAATAATTAAGACCAAGGGTGTCTTCCTGTTATTTTGGATGACAACTGCCAATAACACTAAGCAGCATGACAAGTAGTTAAGGATTATGTGAGCTGAAGTCAAAACATTTGGAAGAGACAAATCCTTTGGATTTTGGAAAACATCCCCATGGCCAAACACTCTATATACTACTACTAGTAGTATATAGTAGTATATAGTAGTAGTATATATACTACTACTAAAGACTACTTAAAATAACCATTCTTGGTTTAAGTATCTGCTTGAACTAAGAATTTTAAAAAATCCAGCTGCAAATCCAACTAGGACGGAATTGAAATGGTGCATTGATGATAGCTTTCTTAGTGTGCAGAACACACACACACCCATGTATATGTATAATGTAGACTTCCTTCCCCCATCAGTGAGTACATGGATGAATGACTGGATGGCATGATGTCAGTTCTTTAAATGGGAAAAAGTAGCCAATGGCATATTTCAGAAATAAAACCATTTACTTTACTGTTTTTGCTGAGTTTCTCATCAGAACTTTAACCTTTCCAAAAAAGCAACACAAATAATGTCTCTTAAATGGAAATGTTTGGAAGAATTGAAATATAAAGCCACTTTACCACTTTAGCAAATACATATTTCATTTTCTTCCAACAGCATGTCTGAAAAATAGCTTATAGAGATTTTATAATGGTAAATTTAATTAGTTTTTTTTTTAAATGTTTGTAAATTTTTTAACAGATTAAGGCATAAACTTATGACCTCTTCCTTTCAGCCTGTTTGGAGAAGCAGACAGGCCAACAGTTAATGCTGAAAACAAAAGGTACCATTCAGATAGTCAAAGAAATCTATATTTTCTGTATCAAATGGAGAAGTGACTAATTTTCAAAAAAATAGGTTGAATAAAGGAGAAGGGAAAACCAAGGCTTATATATATATTTTTCCCTGACAGTTTGCTAGTATTAAGTGATGCTCTCTCTCTTTTCTCATGTTCATTTATTTCTGAATTTGGTGAAGAATGTTCAAACATACATCAAACACTATCTTTCACCTCCAAACTATTTTAAAGAAACATGTTGGTGATGACAGGAGGTAGGACTAGATGTGATTGCTTCCTCCAATTTATCTAGCTCTCAAAAGTAGCAAGTAGTTGGTTACTCTTGGTTGGCAGGAAGCAAAAAAGATGAATAGCAGCAGTGGATGTTTATTACTTTTCTTTGAATATGAACTGGATTGTCATTCTTGGCTATCAAAAATGTACCAATTTTGTTCCAGCAAAGGAGAAATACTAATTGCTATTGTTTTAGGTGTTCTCTGTCTGCAGATAAAGTTAGCAAACCAACAGCCCTTTTGGTTTCCTCTGTGCAAAAAGTAAAAACTACAGCAGAGGGTTAATTTCTGATGGGTGGGGGTGGAGACAGGAGAAGCGGATTGATGCCCTAGGTAGGGGATTGTACTGTGTACTGGAAGACCTCCAAGGTGCCTTCCAAGTCTATGATTCTATGATTACCAGTTAGTCTCTTGAGAAAAGAAAATGTGGGAAGAAAATAGCAATAGCAATAGCACTTAGACTTATATACTGCTTCACAGTGCTTTACAGCCCTCTCTAAGCGGTTTACAGAGTCAGCATATTGCCCCCCAACAATCTGGGTCCTCATTTTACCCACCTCGGAAGGATGGAAGGCTAAGTCAACCTTGAGTCTGGTGAGATTCGAATTGCCAAATTGCAGGCAGCCAGCAGAAGTAGTCTGCAGTACTGCATTCTATCCACTGCGCCACCAAATTGGAAATAGTATGAAGTAGACTGCAGTACCATGGTCAGATTCACAGTAGATTTTTGATATTTGTTTGCTTCTATCCCACTAACAAGGTCACAGCAAGAATTTTATCTCGGGTACTTTGAAGCCATCCCAAATTAGGGTCATGTGAACATCATTTTTTCCAAAATAACCTTGACTGGTTCACAATTTTTAAAACATGGATAAGATGCCTCAGTTGTAAAAATATAGGCTCTTTTGTGTTAAAGGAAAGGGGGAAAGGAACAAAGGGGAGATAGAGAAGAAGTAGGGCTCCAGGGAAGTGTGGTTTGACCGATGCTTCACCGTGTTGCAAGCAAGAATGAGAGATTTGGCTTCTTATTTTAAAATTAAGTAATATAGCAATTCAGTCTTCCTCATTAATGTCATTCTTCCCCATGGGCATCTGTTTTCTTGATCTATTCTTTCGCACAGTGTTTCTCCCACTGGCCTACTGTTATTCCAGGACATCGTATCCTGTATCTCCACTGCCCTGGAATGCATAGGAGTTTGCTGATAAAGCTCTTTGGCACATTGCAATTCTACATCTACAGGTGAATCCCTCTGAGGATTCTAAACCTGAGATTCCTACAACATTTGGCAACTTAAACTCTTGATAAAAATGTGGCCTACATGTCTGCTCCCTTTCTTATCCTACATTCTATTATATATTTAATGCTGCTATCTTATGCGATCTGTTCCTTGATTTCCGCATCAAACCATGAAGCAGGAATTGATGGCTGAAGCTGAAGCTTCTAGTTCTTATTACCTCTCGTGTTCTGCTTTCCTACATATTTCCCTCTTCTTGCAAAATCGCCCTTTCACTGGTCTGGCGAAAATGGTTTCAGAGCATGAATGAAGGATTAAGGGAACATTCACAGCCTGGCATGGGAGAAATCGACTGGACGTACATGAGGTTTAGGTCTGCCGCTCAGCAGGGCATTTCCTGCTCTTGGGCAGCGTTGAAGCAGTTTGTGTGGTTGCATTGCAATCAGCAGGGAATATTGTGTTGTTTTTCAAGGAATTGCTAAACCAGATGTTGAACGGAAGTTGAGCCAAAGGTTTTAGCTTACTGCAGACGGGTAAACTCCTTTCCAATGACTGATAGGATCTCTCCGCCCCCCCCCCCGGCCCGGTCTTTTCAGTTCATGTTGCTTTTAAACTTACAGTGGAGATTTGCTTAATGAAATACTACAGAGGCCCTCTTAATTTTCACTGTCAGTGCTTGGTAATGGGCACAGAGAGTCAGACTTATGGAGAAAAATAAATACATATTTGGGTGCACAAGGTATGCAGAATTATTGCAATGAGGAAATAGTCTTTACATCTTTCACAGGAACATTCAAAAAGGGATTGGCGTCAAAGAGTGGAATTGGGGACTGAAGAGAAAGAGAAAGAGACGTTCAGGTGGCTAAAAAGGAAGGAAAAGCTATGCCTGAACATATCCCTCTGATAAAACAGAGCTTTTAGCCTGAAAAAAGTTCAACCATTAAATGTTAATGGAAATACTGATAAATATGAAACTGCTGTGGAAAAAAAAAGGATCAACAAAGTATTTCCCCATTCCTAATCAAAAATATTGTTGTAATGGAGCTTTCCAGAAAACAAAGATAGGGATTTGTTTCCCATATGGAAAAGATACAGTTGTTCTATCCTTCACCATTGTAATAGTATTTTTACTTAAGCTGAACATTTTCCTAAATGCTAATAATTGTGGCTAAGGGAATATGGTACTTTCAGTTTTCCTAAAGAGGGCAGTCATGTTCCACAAAATAGCTTTCAAGCCTTTACAATCTCTAAAGTAGATTCTACCTTAGCATGTCTCTCTCAGGAAAAAAAAGGGGGACATTATTACCATTAATTCAAGTTTATTGATACCTTAGGAGCCCCCATCTCTTCTATTTGACTTTAATAAAGATATCAAAATGAAAGTGCATTTTTAAATGAATGGAAACTGATCAAGGAGAGAAGCAACTTAGAACTAAGGAGAAATTTCAAAATATGAGAACAATTAACTAGTAGAACAGCTTCAAAAATTGTGGGTGCTCCATCACTGGAGGCTTTTAAGAAGAGACTGGACAGCCACTTGTCTGGAACAATATAGGGTCTCCTGCTTGAGCAGGGGGTTGGACTAGAAGACCTTCAAGGTCTCTTCCAACTCTGTTATTCTGTTAGTCTGTTGAATGAACAACATCAATTAAAATGTGTTGTTTGTTTTTAGATCTCCTTCATGTTTCTCAAGTGTCTAAGAAAAAAAACAAGAATATAAATAAACATTTTTATCAGCTACGATCAAGATGTATGGTAGTTATTAGTTATCCAAGGTGGGCAATGAGTATATATAGGAAATAAACTAGAGCAGACCTGTGGTAGATACTGTATGTGTGTGTTTTAGCAACTGTACATTCTTATCCCAAACATGCTTTTTCAAGAAGCAATTGAACTTTCTTGTTTTTCTTGGAAGACGTTTCGCTTCTCATCCAAGAAGTTTCTTCAGCTCTGTCTGGATGGTGGGAAATGGAAGGATTTATATTCCTTGCAGACAGCTGGTCATTTGCATTCTTTTAGACAGTCGTTGAGGCCACTCAGTCTGTACCTGTCTTCAACAGTGAAGGGACATAGGGCAGAAAAAATCCTGCAGCCAAGAAAGCTCCACACCCATTTGCACTACTCAGGTGACCCTGAGGACACAGATAAACCTCCAAGTGGCCTCAATAACTCTCTAAAAGAATGCAAATGATTGGCTGTCTGAAAAAAAATATAAATCCTTCCATTTCCCACCATCCAGACAGAGCTGAAAAAGCTTCTTGGATGAGAAGCAAAATGTCTTCAAAGAAAAACAAGAAAGTCCAGTTGCCTCCTGAAAAAGCACCTTTGGGACAACCATGACTGGATGACTGAGAATCTCCATAGACATTTGTACATTCATATGCAAAGAAACAGTCAGTGTATAACAATATTTGCATAGTTACTTGGCATTTGGCAAGGAAAGATGTCCTGAGTGCAGTTTCCACCTATACCTAGAAACCTTTGCATGGACTGTTTTATGTGTGCAACCAAATTGGGACAAGTTCCTTCTGCCAGACTTCATCCTTTGATGCTTATTGATCTAACTATTTGTAAGAGAAGGCATTTACACATCTTAATTGTAGTAAAGGGGATGTATGTTATGAAATGGGCATATACAGTAGACATCTTCACTGAACTGGCTGAATTAATACTGATCCATACCATCAGTCTTCATATAAGAATATTTATTTGGAGAATTATATTGAGTTTGCTTTGTAGAAAGATACTTGCAACAGGCTAGGAAACCTGTGGATCTCTAAAACATAGCACAACTCACAGCAACATAACCTTATTTTGGAAGTATTCTTAATGGGGGGTGTTAATGTTGGCCCCATCTGGATTGGAATGTAGCTCTCAGTCTTTCACAAAATTGAGTTCTGCAAGATTTTCTTCCTTTGCTTAAATGAAATGAAATTAGGAACTTGCCATTTGAATGTCTTATTTGGTTGGACAAAGGGCTGGAGAGAGAAAATGCATGCCTGGCAAACAGAGCAAAACAAGCTTTTTGTTTTTTTAAAAAAATGCACACAGTAGTGTGCTATGCAGCTCAGATTTAAATAAATCGGTCCCTACATTTGATCCTGAAATAGGGGCTGATAAACAGTGGAAAAGGGTATATTAATGATTTAAATATATTTCAGTACTAGTTACACAGAGACACCTAAGAAGCATCAGGGGCTCATTTTGGCAAATAGATTAAGAGTTTTAGAGTAGTTTGCACAGAAAAATCACTGAGCTTTAAAAAGTGTTCAGCCCTCCTCCATGCCTTTAGAATCAGAAAAGTAGAGAGCCATGCTCAAATTTATGGGAGGAAAAGGTAGAGGTAGGGGCTCTTTAATTAAGGCCGACAAAATTCAGCCTGATGTACCTCTTAGCTTCTGAAACAGTTTTTAAAGGGTCTCCCATAAAGGATAGGAAAACGTTAACCACTCTCTGATTAGATCGCTGATTAAATGAATCATCATCATCCCCCACATAGAATCTTGGATAGAGATAGAAGTTACTTTTGAATCTCGAAACTAGACAGATCAATCCAGCAAAATTGAAATACCCTAGCACAGGGATGTCAAACTCAATTTCATTGAGGGCCGCATCAGGGTTGTATTTGACCTTGGGAGGCTGGGATGGGGGTGGCCAGGGTGGCCGTGGCCAGCTCAATGTCACTCGTGTCAGGGGTGCCTGTGGTGGCCTGAGTGCTCTGCCAGCGAAAACGGGCTCCCGAGCTATGTTTTGGCTGCAACGGCCTCTTGCAACCCTCTGCCAGCAAAAACGGAGCTTGGAAGTGCCTCCCGCGGCCCACCCGAGCTCCATTTTCAGCTGCGATGGCCTCCTGCAACCCTCTGCCAGCAAAAATGGAGCTCGAGAGGGCCAAACACAGCCCTCCCGAGCTCCGTTTTTGTGGCAGAGGCACTGCGGGCCGGTCCTTCGCTATTTCCAGGGTGGTCCTGCAGGCCAGATCTAAGTACCCCGTAGGCCAGATCTGGCCCCTGGGCCTTGAGTTTGACACCCCGGCCTTAGCAGAAGAACCCTATTTAAAAGTGTGTTGTCCAATTTCCTCTGCTTAAGTTGGGGTTTCTGGGGCTCCTCCCCCCAAAAAAGGAATTACAGTTTCCCCCTATAGCTCGCAAGGCAATTTTTCCTCCCAAAATGCATAGTGACTTAATGGTGTTGATTACTGTGACATTACTTTTTTGATCTTCAATTGCTCTTACAAAATTGAATTTTTTGACATATTAAAAGAGGATTAACCAATTCTTGAATTCAAATCTCTGAGTGACCCAATGAAGATTGTAATTGCAGTTATCAGGTAAAGTATGGAAAGTAAATTATGAAGGCATGTTACAAAAATTCAGGGGATAAATATGATTGTGATAACATCTAGAGTAAGATGAGAAACTAGGGAAACTTTTGGAAGGCTGAACTTAAATAAGAAATAATAATCCACTTAACAAAAATGGCTCTGATGGTGGCTATTAAAGAAACAAAAAGTAGTTGTAAAGCACTTGGATGAAATTAAAGAGAAAATTGATATATACAAAAAAGCACAGAGTTTGAGCCAAGATAGTCTCAAGGGGTTAACCAGACAGAGGAGAAATTAAATCTCACAGTGAAGATAACTAGAGGTTGATGAAATTCAAATCAAACATAGCAATGGACATTTGACTTTAAAATAAATAAATAAATAGATCGATAAAATAAATAAGCCTTCCATTTATAAAATTGCCATCAATTAATTTAAAGGAATACGGAAAATAGATATGGAAATAGATTGTCCAATATTTATTTGTCTAATCCTTAGCATGATTACATTCTTTTCAGCTCTATGATGGTTGCTTGTCATTCTTGAGGCTATTCTTGATGACATGACATGCTTCAGGAAAAAGGCAGAAAGAGAGCCAGGAATTATAGCAAAGCATGGTGAGCTTTGGCAGCTTCACATATGTCAGCATATCATTATTTCTGTACATGTGTGTGTCCATTCGGTCATTATTTCAGCTCTCAAATGTCTTTTGCTTAGTTTTGTTATAGAGAAACAAGATATAAAATAGACCCAGCTTCTTCTACTATTGCATACTATGATAGCATAGGTTGTTTGTTTATTTTTAAACATCTTCATGAATTAATTAGGCATTCTCTATTCTACTCTACTCTACTCTACTCTACTCTACTCTACTCTACTCCTCTACTCTACTCTACTCTACTCTACTCTACTCTACTCTACTCTACTCTACTCTACTCTCCCTTTTAGAAGACAAATTTTGAGAATGCAAACCCTGAACTTGGCTGTCTAGTCCACTCCACTCCCCTCCACTCCACTCCACTCCACTCCACTCCACTCCACTCCATTCTACCCTACCCTACCCCACCTCACCCTACCCTTAAGTTATGACTTAAGGTCAAGGCATGATGGGCCTTTAGAGAGTCCTTTATTGCTCTCAAGAAGTGTTCAACAAATGGCCCTCCAATGACCAGTAAGGCTCCACCCCATGCTACCCTGAAGGCAGCCACCCTCAAAGTCCTCAAAGCAAAGACAAGGTACAAGGCAAAGACAGTTCTGAAGGTAAAGCAAAGGGCAAAATCAGTCCACAAGGCAAGGGCAAGACCAACTACAGTCTTCACAGCAAAAGCGAAAAACAGTCCTCGAAGCAAGGCAAAAAGGTACGAATCAAAGCCGGGGGAGTGTAATCCAAAACAAAAAATTGTTCCTGGCAAAGATTCCCCACGCCGTTTCCTTAAGTCACTCTATTCCAGGTGTTCCTTGTGAAGAGTGGCGGGGCAACCTTCCCCTGAGTAGCTTTGTAGCCCTTCTCTGAGTTTGCCTACGCTCCGCTCTCTGTCCCCTTGGATTGAGTGGAGGAGGCAGCTGTTCCTCATCAGAGGAGATCTGCTGCCTATCAGCAGCCAATCCTCACCTGTGTCTGTGAAGGCAGGCAGCTCTCCGTCTGGTTGACCACTTCCCCCAATGTCTGAGGGGCCTGGGAAAAGCATTGTCCTCAGCTCCTGGCCTCTCCAAACATACCAAGGGAGACATGCCATCCCTGTTGAACAGTCCTGGTTTCAACTCCTCCTCCTGCTCCGAACTGGGCTTCGATGGGGCCATGACACCTTATTCTACTCTACTCTACTCTACTCTACTCTACTCTACTCTACTCTACTCTACTCTACTCTACTCTACTCTACTCTACTCTACTCTACTCCACTCCACTCCACTCCACTCCAC
>QLTV01002260.1:3813523-3835268 GCA_003457575.1 Thermophis baileyi
TATTCTATTCTATTCTATTCTATTCTATTCTATTCTATTCTATTCTACGGTACGCTACGGTACGCTACTCTACTCTACTCTACTCTACTCTACTCTACTCTACTCTACTCTACTCTATCCCATTCCCATTCCCATTCGCATTCCCATTCCCATTCCCATTCCATTCTTCTGTGACAGGAGACTCAGCAGCTGAACTTGTCAGGTCCCCTACCTTTCCTTTCTCTGTTATCTTTTAGAATTTGGCCCTAAGAATGTTACCATTACAAATTCTTCCAGCCAGATTGAAGCTTGTTCCACCATCTAAAGAACACTATGTCCCCTATAATAAAATATTTTTAAAATGGCAGCACACATGAAAAGAAAATTAGACAGTTAAAAAGGAAGGACTGATTTAAGTATTTTAAGTTTAAGTTTCTTCCTTTTTGTTTGAAATAGCCATCACAACATCTCTACCATAGTTCCCTACCCTTCACACCCCATGTTTTGCTGTGCTGAATTTGATTTCTGTTCCTCTCAAGAGGTCCAAGCTCCGGACCTAATCCAGTAGTAACAAATCCAGTCGTGTGGATAGGTGATAACTGGGTTTGTTAAGCCAGACTCAGGCACACAAATGAGCTCCAAAAACCACTGGTCATGAAACAGATGCAATCCGGAATTAAAGTCAGCGCTGGGAGCATATAGGCAAGCCATGCCCTCCATTGGCGCAGGCCTTGCCCGGAAGTCGGCTATGGCTCTGATCGGCTCCGCAAGGCTTCACAGCTGATCGATGCCTTCGCCCCCCCCAGCTGATTGTTGGGCATTCCGGTTGCCTCACGCTGGCCGCCTCCCCACCACACAGCTGATTGGTGCTCCAATGGAGGTTCCCTGGCATGCAGCTGCAGCCGCTGACATCTCAAACTCCCCCCCAACACCAGGAGCTTCCCTCCCCCCCAGTAAGGCAAACACCGAGGTTTAACAGGCGGCTCCCCTCTCACCAGGGCCACACCTGGAAGATAGTAAGCACACGTAGTGAGGATACATAGCAAACGAGTACTACACCCGACCTCCCGTATTTCCCCCCCCTCCCGGTTTGTGAGGATATTCCCCATGGTACTTCCTGAGCAGACGGGCCACCTGTATGTCTCCGCTTGCCACCCAGGAGGCTTCTGTATCGGGATATCCCTTCCACCGAACCAGGTACTGCAACCGACCCTTATGCAGTTGGGAGTCTAATATCCGATCGATCTCATAATGGGTCTCTCCTCCCACCTCCACGGGACCAGGTAATGGTAATGGTTGTGGTCAAATGGATTTACTTACAGGCTTAAGCAGACTACTGTGAAATACAGGGTGCACCTTTCCTAACAGTCTGGGTAGTTTCAGCTCCACCGTTACAGGATTAATTATCCATACAATGGAGAATGGGCCCATGAACTTTGGACCCAACTTCCGGCAGGGGACCCTTAAGTTCAAGTATTTGATGATAGATACACCCTCTCTCCCACCTGGAATGGCTTCTGGAGAGCCTGTTTCCTGTCTGCCTGTATCTTCTGGGTTTCTGCAGCTTTCCACAAGGCTTCCCACACCCCTGGCAAGGTATCTATCCATTCTTTTGGGTTGAGGGGGGTAGGGAGTTCTCACGGATACTCAGGTATGGGAGCAAAATCCAACCCATGCACTGCTCTAAATGGGGTAAAGCCAGTACTGCTGTGGATGGCATTATTGTATGCCACCTCTGCAAATGGCAGGAGTTCCGCCCAATTGGTCTGCTGATCGGTGACATAGCACCTAAGATATCTTTCTACAATGGTGTTGGCTCTCTCTGCTGCCCATTAGTACTTGAATGGAAAGCTGAGCTTAACCCCTGGGATGACCCTATTATTCGGATGAACTCCCGCCAGAACTTGGCTGTGAACTGTACCCCCCAATCCAAAATGATCCTCCGCGGCACCCCATGAAGGTGATAAATATGCTGTAGGAATAGCTTAGCCAATCTTCCTGCCAACAGTAACCTGGAGCAGGGTATAAAATGGGCCTGTTTAGAAAATAAATCAATGACCATCCATATGACTGTGTGGCCATTGCTCTCCAGCAACTCAATAATAAAAGCCATGCCTATTTCCTCCCATGGCTGAGTGGGTTCAGCCACAGACTGCAAGAGGCCAGGGGGTTTCCCTGTGCGGGGTTTGGTAGTTGCGGGGATCGGACAGCTTCTGACATAGTCCTCTATTTCATGTTGCATCTTGGGCCACCAAAATTGCCGCTTGACTAAATGCAGTGTTTTCAGGAACCCTAAGTGTCCTGCTTGTTTCACGTCATGGCACATTTGTAGCACCTGTGGCTGCAGGGCATGTGGCACATACAGTTTATTGCCTTTCCATGCCAACCCATCCCATTGGGTGAACAGTTGTCTGTGTTCCAAGAACCATGGGTCCATGAGTAATTCGGCCTGTAAGCGACTCGTCAACTCTTTGGCTGTTGCAGCCGGCCGCTGGGCCAAAACCTGGGCAGCGGGTTGTGTCTGCGGTGAGGGGGGAATGATGGCGTGCACGACCTCCTCTATTGTACTGAGGCATCCATTGACAACGCATCCGCTAGAAAGTTTCTCCTGGCCGGAATGTACTTCAAGGTGAACCAGAAGAATTGAAAGTACTGTGCTCACTGTACCTGTTTGGGCGACAACCTCCGCGGAGCCTGGAGGGCCTCGAGGTTTTTATGGTCCGTCCATACCTCAAATGGTATTTTATTTCCCTCCAGGAGGTGACGCCAGGTAACGAGGGCCCACTGGACCGAGAAGGCCTCTTTCTCCCATATGGCCCACCAACGTTTGGTTTCCGAGAGTTTGTGGGAGGTATACGTGCACAGCTGTAGCGTGCCCTGTTCATTAGCTTGGAGTAGGACAGCGGCTACTAGCATCGCTGGCATCCGCTTGGACCACAAAGGATTGTTCAGGATTCGGGTGTTTCAGAACAGGCTCTCTGACAAATAACTCCTTGAGGGATTCAAATACTCGCTGGCACTCCATCGTCCAGTGCAGTAGCTGGCCAAGTCGGGGCTTCAATGTTGTGTGTTTAGTCCTTAGGAGATCTGTCAAGGGCAAAGCCACCTTGGCAAACATGAGGATGAAAGTCCAATAGAAATTCGCGAAGCCCAGGAAACTCTGCAGCTGCCGGCGTGTTCCTGGCGCTTGCCATCCCAAGATGGCCTGCACCTTGGCTGGGTCCATTTCCACTCTGGTGCTGGACATGTGATATCCCAAATAATCCAGCCGAGTTTGGTGGAACTCGCATTTTGATAGCTTTACATAGAAGTTAGCGGCCAGTAGCTTTTCCAAGACCTGCCGGACCAACTGGATGTGCTCAGCTATGGTTTTTGTATAAATGAGGATGTCATCGAGGTACACGAGCACTCCCTGATACAGATGCTCATGTAACACCTCATTTATCAGGTGCATGAACACTGCAGGAGCTCCCTGCAGGCCAAAAGGCATCACCCTGAATTGGTAACTCCCCAAGGGTAGTTGAAGGCAGTCTTCCATTCATCCCCCTCCTGGATCCTCACCTATAGTATGCCTCCATCAGGTCCAATTTGGTAAAGATCCTCCCCTTGGCCAAGTGGGCCAACATGTCTTTCATCAGGGGCAGAGGGTACATGTTCTCAACACACACACCGTTAATGCCCCTGAAGTCCACACATAAGCACATGGTCCCGTCCTTCTCTTTAAACAGTACGGGAGCCACGCTCCTTGAGCGAGCGGGCTGAATGAACCCCCGGGTTAGGGTTAGGTCTCCATTAATTCGGACAGAAAAATGGACATAGCCAAAGGATTCGGAATGCTTGATTATCTTTAGGAGGGCTCCGACTTTTCGTGTGAGCCTTATCTACGTTTCCTGGAAAACATATGGGAAAATCCCATTGGGGAGCAAATAGGGTTAGGGTTAGTGTTAAGCATTCTAAACATAACCAAGTGCTCAGAAACTGTTGGCGATGTCCATTTTGCTCTCTGAATTAATGGGGACCTAACCCTAACCCTAGGTGGATTTCCGCGAAAAGCGGATTTTTCCATTTATTTTTCCAGGAATTGTAAATAAGACAGCCTTGAAACATCAGTGCCCGCCTAAGAGCAATTAAGGGCTTGGAATCCCTTGGCGATGTCCATTTTGCTCTTCAAATTCATGTCAACGTAACCCTAACCCCACATGGATTTTCATGTATTAGGAGGGAGCCACTTGTCTGAAATGATATAGGGTCTTCTGAAAGAGCAGGGTGTTGGGCTTGAAGACCTCCAAGTTCCCTTCCAGCTCTGTTCTGTTCTGTTCTGTTCTGTTCTGTTCTGTTAGTATACTTTCAATCAGCTGATTCTAATGAGTTGTTCAAACATGAAAAAAAAGTATTAATGTAACTCTTCTCACTCTACTCTACTCTACTCTACTCTACTCTACTCTGCTCTACTCTACTCTACTCTACTATACTCTTTCTATTCTAGTCTATTCTATTCTATTCTAGAGGGCCTCTTCTGCTGACTGAAAGATAGGTCCTGATTGGATGATGGTCATTGGTAGCCAAAAACAATCCCTTAAATTGAGTTCAAATATGCTAGTTTCAAGACATGCATAAAACGTTTTCCAAATCATGCACTAATAATCAACCTTGCTGCCACATTTATTGTGTACTGTCATATTGATTGAAGTTTCCAGATGCTGTTCAAAGACCACCCCATGTAGACTTTTGCATTAGTCAAATCACAATGTCACTAAGGATAACCACTCTGTTGATAAGTATGAGTGGCTCTGTAATTCTAATAGTTTACATGATGTCATTATATAAATTTAGTTCTTGCTGCCACTACTGTACAGGAGCAGACCTGCATTTTCAAAAACAGCACAACCCTAACCAAAATAGGCCAAACGTCAATCCCAGAGCTCACTCTCATTCTCTTCTTCCATGGGTTTCCAGCAATCACATTTGATTTTTCTAGAAACTCTGTCCCCTGAAGCTTTTCCTTGACCCCTCTGATCTTCAAAAATTACAGAGGCTTTCTGCTCCTTCCTGTAATCAGATCTGAGCCTTCACCTCACCTGACACTGCAGTAGGTCAACAGAACATCAGTTTAGTCTTTGACTGGCAAGGGGTGAGATGTGGTGAGTGTTCTCATCCATCTCTGACTTTTTCTCCAGTGTGTCACTCATCAAGCAGTAGAGGCACTGCAATGTATGTTCAAAGTGGAATCGTCCCAGAGTGCAAATCTGTCATTTGATTATAGGTGAAAGTTAACTTCCATCTCAACAACTTCCAAATATGCCTTGCAGCCTTTAATGCAAGAGGTGTGCAGAAAAGATCCAGATCAAAACAGAGGTACAGTACTTCTTGCCCTCAATATAGATTGGATCAGATACCAAATCTGCATCCATATTTCTCTAAAGATGTCTTTAGTTATGGCATTATAGCCTAACTAGACCCATCATTGATTTACATGTTTACAGATTAATTAATCAATTGCTTCATTGCTGAAATTTGTTTACAATATGCCATTGTAAGCCCCCACCCTGTGGAACATCATTCCCACCAGGGGAAGCTGGCTCCAACCCCAATGGTCTTTTGGAAGACTCTCAGAACATGTTTTTCTCAAAGAGCTTATAGAACCCACGATAAAGCACAGCCTGTTAGTTGGCTGTATGATGGTTAACTGATGTACCCTCTGTATGCCATTTTGTCTTTTTTTATTGTTCTTTATTTTAATTTAAATAGTGGCTTTAATGTTTTTATGTGTTGTGTTTTATTATGCACAACATTTAGAGTCACTATAAATGAGATGGAGGGCAGTTTAACATTTTTACTGAGTTATAAAATATTGTAAAATACAAAATACGAAAGTAAGAAAAGCAGTGGGGAGGAAAAGGGGGAAGAGAAGTGAGGAAGGATAAGAAAAAAAGAAGAAGAAGAAGAATTATTGACTTCCGACTCTCTCTGTTGCAGTAAAATAAGGCATTAACATCAAATCACAACTTTTTGCTTGTTCATAATAATATGAACAAGCCATTTCTATAAAGATCTATCAATCTACTCAATAAAACCCAAAATCAAAGTTTCATTCTTTTCCACTTCAAGTACAAAGTTCAGAAGCGGTCTCCATGTGGAAAGAAAAGTACTTATGTTCTTTTCTTTAATTAAAGTAGTCAATTTTGCCATTTCAGCCAATGGCAGCAATGGAGGGCAATACAGATATGAGAAATAAATAAATTATTATTTAAATAATGGAAATGGTGAAGGATAGCCAGTAATAAAAAAAAATACCTTTTCTCAAGGCATATCAAATGTCTCATGAACTGAGTAGACAATGCCATACATCTCTTTTATACTCCTGTGAGCTTTGGCGAGAATTTGTAAAGGCCCAATTCACTATGGACCCCATGGCAGATGCAACTTGTCTACATCAGTTAGTTGGAACCCTATGCTGGAAATAATTCCCTAGTGAGAAGCTTTGGAAAACTGCTGCACTCTTGAATCTGCCAACCCCTCAATTATACATTCAACCTGCATTAAGCTATTCAACCTATATTAACTGTCAGATACCAGAAGTCAGGAACCAGGATAGAGTTCAAAAGTACTATAACCTATACACAACAATCCGAACTTCTAGCAGTCAAGGAGAATTGGCGCCAGATAACAGTCAATGGACTTCAAGGGGAGCTGGACATAGGTTATGGGGGCACAGAGACTCCAAACTGATGATGTATTTGACCCTGCCCTCGGGCTCAGCCTGGTCATCTCCTACACTAACTTCTGTATTGGTTTAAAAACTTCCCAGGTTGTGATTATTTTTTTCCTTCTTTGCTCTTTTTCAAAGTTTTTATTATTATTATTATTATTATTATTATTATTATTATTATTATTATTATTATTATCGTTCTTTTCCCAGCCTGTCAGGCATTCAAGCAATCTGAGTTTGGCCTTCAGTGAAAAAAATGTCAGAAGAGTGGTAGCAAGGGTTAATATTATACCTGCCACAACTTTCCCCACCATTTCCTTAGAGAATCCTCAATGGTTTTGAACTGCCACTGGAAATAATGACTCACAGCTGCAGGAACTTGTGCTAACACTCGATATTCCCGTGTCAAGTGAACCTGTGCCACCACTGCACGCTTCCAATTAGCTAATGCCATATACTGGGCTGGATCCTTACTCAAAGATTCTAACCACAAGGCTTCCCTCTGACTTTTTTTTTTTTTTTTTTAATTTTTTTTATTATTTTCAAAAATGGAAAACCTCATGAAAAGTGCTCCTTGGTGAGTAATAATGCACTTAACTAGCAAACATGGGTGATACATTTGTGAGAAGCAAGAAATGGATACTATTGGTGGGAGACCTCAATTCTGTAGTGGTTTCACACTCCATTTTAAAATGAAAATTATAACCATTGGGGTTTCCAAGTAGGAATTCCATCCAAATATATGTTTGCAACTTTTCAGCATTCCTTTTCAGTTCATGATGGCTTGGCTCTTTTGATAAGGGAAAATTGTTTATGGTATTTATGGAAAGGCAGAATCAGCATATTTTTATAGGAAAATTCTATCCAAAAGAAGCGCGCCTGAAATTGAGGTCCTGCAGAATCTTTTCTTTTCTTTTAGTTATAAATAAATTTTATGCATGAATAAAGTCAAACATTTATTTTACAGATATTGACTGAGCTTTAGGAAAGAAAGAGGACCTATCAAAAAATACAGAGCACCTTTGTTGAATTCCCACAATGCTAAAGACACAGAAAAAGAAAGTGTCAAGCAGAAGGACATAATTTTCTATGTTTAGTCTTCTTTGTGAAGTTGATTGCACCAACAACGGTCCCAGTGAAAAAGATAGGTCTAACACCATATGCCAGAAATGTGAAGAACCTGTGATTCTTCAGATGATATATTTCGCATCACTGCTCTCCATTGATTAAAGTGGCTGCAAATGGTGGACATAATAATTCAATAACAATTGGGAAGCTAGAAATTCCTTCTATATTAAAAACCAATATACAAACATGGATTACCGAAAAAGGTTTAATAGATTAATTGACAAAGTTAATCAGCCAATCTCATTGTACATATGTTGTACTCTGACAATAAAGGTTTGAATTTGAATTTGAATTTTGCCTTAGTCATGAAAGCTGGCTGGGTGACTATGGCCAATCATTCTCTCTCACTCAACCCACCTCACAGGATTGTTGTTGTGGGGAAAAGAGAGAGGATAGGATAGGACAGGACAGGACAGGACAGGACAGGACAAGAAAGGACAGAATAGAATAACTTTATTGTCACTTTGAATGTATACTAATAGGCATATATAAAAATGAAATTTTGTTGCATACACCTCTCAAAGGGTCACCACCTCCAATATACACTACATAAATATAACTAACTAACTAACTAACTAACTAACTAACTAACTAACTAACTAACTAACTAACTAACAAACAAACAAACAAACAAACAAACAAATAAATAAATAAAGTTAACTGTGTTCTACAAGATAATGTAAAGATTGTGCTAATTGGCAATAGAGGAATAGGTCCGCTCTATAGTACGGCTATATTATGACTCTTGCAGCATATCTTCTCCTTAGTGATAGGCTTGTCACAGTAATTAAAAGGTATGCCCATTCACATATAAGAATATTGTATACAGCATTTAACACTGAACACACAGGAAAAAAAATCTGTTACCTCAAACAAACACACAAAGTAATAGCTTCTTTAAGCAGCTTCCAAAACAGGTATCAGAGAAACTGGGATCACACATAAAATTATGCATAAAATATAGGAACAGGGAAAGAAAACCAATAATGTGGTAGTGCAGCAAGATCCAGGAAGAATGAAGGCACCTGAAGTATGGAGTACCTCAGAATTCATGTCTCTCATCATTTCATTTTAACTTTTTAACTTTTATTATAATATTGTATAAGGTTAGATTAACGTTATATAAGGTTATATTAATAGAATCTTACAAATCTGAATAGCCCTTCCTCTCTTCTATTTATCTTCACACGAACTAGCTTGTTTGAGATGTTTACTCAAGCTATTTTCTTGGCTCAGGCGTTTTTTATCTGACCATTGCCTTGTTAGCAACTCTTCCTCCTGTCCTGCAAGGCTGTCTACATCCTGGTCCTTTCCCTTAAATGTTGTCATCTGGTGGCGCCTAGGAAGCACAACTCTGCCCTATGTAATACCCTCCCCATGAGATCCAACAGCCCCCTTTCCTCCTTTAAAGCCTTTTCTTTGTGATTATAGACTACTAAACTCTGGACCACTAGAATCACTATCCACTGCTTCTTATTTCATATCTGCTGAATCGCCTTCATGCTTTCTCTAAAGTAGACTTGAGAGTTGATTCAGATGGAAGAGGGACACGAACACTTATCATCCTTTGATACCGTACAATGTATTTGAATGCAAAGTAATGCTCTATGTGTCAACTCTCAAAATGACTTTAGCTAAAGCCATATTCTTCATTTCTTAGTTGCCATATATATGGGGGGAGGGGGAACTATGGGATGTGGGATAATTTCCTCCCAGGTGCCAGTCATAACAGTGATAAGACCCGTGGGAATCAAGGTCATCTCAACGAGAGCACGTAATGGCCAGAGGGAGTAGCTGAGCAGCCTACCATCTACCTGGTTGGTTAACGTGACCAGTGACACTAGAGGGGTGGGTGATATCTAATTCTTTTATTATAACAAAACACAGGAAATATTTAGAGTTGGTTTCACATTTGAACATACTGATATGATGTACCCAATAAAATGGATCTTTGAGAAAAGCCACAGCCTCGGAGTCCCGAATTGATTGGGCCCATTACTCAGAACTATGGCTTAGTTAGTACACTGACCTCTGTATAGTTTGGATTCATGAACAAGATATTCTCAGTTATTTGTGTCAAGTATGTAGTTGACATTTTGATTTTCAGAACACTGTTTTCTACATTCCACTCAGGCCAAGAATGTGTCCACAGCACATACATGTTTTACAGCATCTACACTAAGTTGGGGAAAATGTCTTTCATTTTCCTCCATTAAACTCTTTGGGGTCTCTGAAAAAAGAAATGTAGAGATGGCAATGAACTGTGAAAAGAGGAGAAATGGGAACGTAGTTCTGAGACAGTGAAATGCATGGAATAAGGTGGGGCATTGAAAACTCTACAAGAAACATGCCATTGGATCTTGCAAAAATTCAATCCATAATTGGATGATAAATTTCAAAAAATGATAAAGATCTTAAACCTTTTCTAGGGTTTGCCAACTTTTATAGAAGATTCATCCCCGATTTTTCAGCAGATAAGGCCACTAATTTAAATTTTGAAAACAGAACGCCAATTTAAATGACCTACTCAAAATTTTTAAAAAGCCGCCTTTTTGGGCTTGAAAAATCTCTTTTCATTCCAGTGATTACTCAGCTACAGTACCCATTTGCTGCCTAGCAGCTTGCAGTAGCTTTCCTGACCTGGAATAGAGCCTGTCCTTTCAACTGCAATTTGTCTTTAAGAAAATTATTATACATTATATAGTATATATTAGCTACGTTTGCTCAAACATGAAAGTCAGATACACATCTTCCATTTGACTACTTTGAAACAATAGAACTGTACCACCACTGCATATTTTCATAACAGTGATAAAGATCTACGTGAATGTAATTACTCTTTCATGGTGCAGGAAACAAGACTCTTGATCAAATCATGACATTTTTGCATATCCATTTATTTGTTTCCCACCTTTATTATTTTTATAAATAACTCAAGGTGGCGAACTCAAGAGGTATATCCAGTACCCCTTCTCCTCCCATTTTCCCCACAACAACAACAACAACCCTGTGAGGTGAGTTGGGCCAAGAGAGAGCGACTGGCCCAAGATCACTCAGTTGGTTTTCATGCCTAAGTGGGACTAGAACTCACAGTCTTCTGGTTGCTAGCCTGGTGCCTTAACCACTGGACCAAATTGGCTGTCAGTCCATATCCATATCTCCCTATTGCCTATAATTCCTCCAAATTTTATTTGAATGGCAGTGGGGGCTAGTAATAGCTGCCACTATAAATGTATAGCAGCATGTACATGCTATAGGTGACAAGATGCAGCAGCTGGTAGCAATTCGAAGAGTGTGTCAAAGTTATATTTTCACAGTGCTCAAGTGTATTATTTGTTTCCCTGACTTAAGGAGATTCAAGAGACTCAGCTCAATAACATATATACACTTCTGTGCCATTTGGAACAAATTGCAGGCCATCAGGGCGGGGAAAAAAATCTGTATTATTTTAGAGAATTTTAGTTGAATATACAGTAACAGCCAAGAGTATGCCTTGGAAGGAATAATTTAGCAAATCTAGCAGAGTTTCTCCTCTATGGTGATTTGAGATTGCTGTATTTTTATACTACTCTCTTTGAATCTGGTTTGTCTGTCTGTCTATGTGTGTGTATTTCAAGGCAGATACATGTATACTAATATGTGTGAAGATAAGAATATCAATATTTTCTAGACAAATTCCTTGTGTGTCCAATCACACTTGGCCAATAAAATTCTATTCTATTCTATTCTATTCTATTCTATTCTATTCTATTCTATTCTATTCTATTCTATTCTATTCTATTCTATTCTATTCTATTCTATTCTATTCTATTCTATTCCTATTCCTATTCCTATTCCTATTCCTATTCCTATTCCATTCCATTCCAGTGTCAGAACCCAACTTCCGTTTGAGTATTGGTTGAATTTACTTTCCTACAAAATGTTTTCTTTGCCTTCTTCCTTGTGAAAAAGGAAGTCATTTAGAAAGCCCATCACTGCTGAGTGCTGGTCCTGTGAACAAGTCTGAGAAAAGAGTTGGAATTATAATAAATATGAATTGTTGCATCCTTAAAGACTTTTGAATACTTGAAGACTTTTAAAGTCAAGCCACCTGTCGTCTTTGGCACAGATCTTCCACAGCAATACTTCTAAAAACTATTAAGAACTTCTTATTGGAGGCTGCACCTGATCCCTTTTATATACCAAGTCTCTGCTGCTTTGCTATGTCTCTAACACCTGACTGTTATCTGTGTGTGTAGGGAGGGAAAAGAAGAAGAAATTAAAAGCCAATTAAACCAATGCCTTTTCCTTATAAAAAAGACTCATCACTAACCAATCAATTAATTTACAGGTTGCCTAATTCGAAGAACAACAAACAGAAATTTGAAACAGATTAGTTTACCAACTGCAGCAGAACTGCAATACTTAAAAAAAAAATTATCAGTGTGTATTGTGTCAATTCAATTTTCAGTCATATCAGCGAATTCCCAACTTTTATTAACTTTTGACTGAATTCAGAAAGTGTTCACAGCAGCCTCACAGATGAATTGTCAAATATAGCATTCGGTATTGCAGGTTTACATAGATGCTTTAAATGCCTTATATTTATAATCTCATGATCCATTTATATGAGATAGATTCTTCTTGATTATTACCACTGAAGAGATGGAAAACTTGGGGGGGGGGAAGATTTATCCAAAGCTATAATTACTGATTTGACATCCTGCAGTCTAACCAATTAAGGCCATAAATGATGGAACCTGTGGAGCCATAATTATGTTCAATCCAGACTTCTTTAGATCACTTTCTGGGGGGGAAATGCAACCTCCCCCCCAATGAAAATTAATCTGCTCACCTCTATTTGAGCTTTCCTTAATACAAGGAAAGAGGTGGAGGATATCAAAGATTAAAAGTTACCAGGTCTTTTAAAAAAACATTTTATCCTGAAAACATTTATATATTCCTGGTTAAAAAAATTAAGAAAACCCCCCAAGATGCATGAACCTCAAAGAATTAATTTAATGATATGGTGCTTTGCCGTGGTTGCTTGTAATTATAGGAATAGAGGTAGAATATATAAAACTGTGGATATATTTTAAGGGAGCAGAGAATTTTATTTATAGAAGGTAAGTTACTTTCTCCCAGAACCATGAAAACACCTTTGAAAACTATTTTTTCCTGATTTAAGTATGGGTTCCTTCCCAAGTATAAGTGCAATCAAGGAAATGTAATTACATCCTGCATCTTAATAGCCAAATATTTGAATTCATGTTAATATATTTGCTTTCTATTTTGCAGTAAATTCTGCCTACATTCAATAGAATTTGTACTGGAAAGCATCGTCTAAAAGGCAATAAAATGCATATATAGCTTTGGTCATACACATAAATTCAAGAATTTAAATAAGGAAAAAGAAAGGAATAAGATAAATTAGTTCATACTATTGGGAAGGGAAAAAAACCTTAAGATGCATATTTGCAGGAAATGTTTGAAATTGACTCATCCTGTAGACGTCTCAATATGCGCTTTTTACATTTTGTCTTCTTCAGACAAAATTTGTATTTAACCTCAGAATTAGCACTACTTCAGAACTTATTACAATATTCCAACAGCCTTGTGAATGATACCCCCTACCCCAACCTAACTGCTCCAATAGGAGTGACCTAAATTGTTGGTCCTACCTCAACTTGTACCTTCACAATAAGTAAGAATGACCCTTGGCTCCATTTGTTGAGAAAGGTGTAGTTTACTAAAGGTCAAGTGGATTACAGTAAAGAAAAAGCCACAACTGAGGTTTGCACCCCAAATCCCTATAATATAACTTTTCCCTCCCAGATGCTTCCCATTGCTGGTTCCCTCCACCACCACCCCATCGCCCAAACAGTCATTCCTGCAGTTGCATTCTTCTACCAGGGAGACATGTCTCTGACATGACTCTGAGAGGTATGCTTCTTTCCATCAGTTTCATTTTCCCCCAAGCATCCACCCTTCCACTAGGGTTCATGACAGCCTGGCATGAAGTGGCAGTACTGACATAGGTAGCGTCACGTGTGATCTCAGTTTAAGATCTGATTGTCATTGCGTAATTATATTATGGAGCCGAGGTGGCGCAGTGGTTAGAGTGCAGTACTGCAGGCTACTTCAGCTGACTGCTAGCTGCAGTTCGGTGGTTCAAATCTCACCGGCTCAAGGTTGACTCAGCCTTCCATCCTTCCGAGGTGGGTAAAATGAGGACCCAGATTGTTGGGGGCAATATGCTGACTCTGTAAACCGCTTAGAGAGGGCTGTAAAGCACTGTAAAGCGGTATATAAGTATAAGTGCTATTGCTATTGCTATTATCAGCTTCCGTGCTAAAGAGCTAGAATACAATTTTAAATGAGAATTTGAAAATGAATGGATAGGGTTCCAAGAGGTCCAGTAAATGGATTTCTTTCAATGATAAAGAATGAATGGTCTCAAAATTGGTGAGGGACACAAAATGGTGGCTTTCCCAGCTTTGTTCCCTTGCCATCCGTCAAAACCCATTCCAAGTTTAAGCAAATCTTTGCTACATATTCCAAAGAAGTCCAACTATCAACTGAATACCAGGCTCTTGTGAGGTGGATTTAATGCTATTCTTATAGTCAAGATCCCTTGAGATGCTTCCTTGCAAAACACTTGCATCAAACGAGAGTGAGTTTTGACCTGCTAGCCTAGCCAGGTGTCAAAAGTCTCTTTGCACCAGTTCAACCCACATGAAGGAGAATGTCTGGTTGATTTCATTTATTTAATTATTATTTTTTATCAGTTGGTGATATTTAGTAGGAAGAAAGAGAAACCAAGTTGAGGGAATCCATCAATCTTTATCCTTCATATGTCCTTTATAAATAGGGGCAGAAACTTCAGCTGGCCTTCTGCCTAGGGCAGGATAAAGAGCCCCAGGGACAGAACAAATATTTTCCTTGCATGTATTTCTGCTGACTCAAGAACTTGGGGATAACAGCTGTGAAGAGAAGTCCTAAAGTTTAGATCAGGGGTCTCCAAACTTGGCAACTTTGAGACTTATGGACTTCAACTCTCATGCTGGCTGGGGAATTCTTGGAATTGAAGTCCACAAGTCTTAAAGTTGCCAAGTTTATAGACCTTTGGTTTAAACTACCAAGTGGTTCAGATGCTAGTCTACTCACTATTGTGCATATCATTTAGGAACACTGGGGATAAAGTACATACAAATATGTTTTAAAATTTAAATACCAATGTAACCAGGAATCTCTTGATTGCGGCAAGTAAATAAACATTAGCAAATTAAATCCTTATATTATTGCCTCCATTCCAGACATCTCTTCATAACATTGAAGATATGGCCTCAAAATTCCTCCAAACATCTCTGCCATTTTTTTCCCCACCAATCTGTTTGAAATGTTATATAGATCAGGGCAGGAGATTAAGAGTTACACTTCTTAAGAAAACATGACTTATAAAAAATGCCTGTGCTTTATTAGGTTTGCATAGCATGTGGTAAAAATATCATGAAAATATCTCCTAAGAAATGTGACATGTTTGTATTCATCCCCTCAACCTGCTGAAGAGCAGAAAAATCTAAGCTGTTGTGTTCTTCTGATGCTAAATTTGCTCTATGTCAGGCTTTCTTCAACCTGTTGCTCCCCCAGAAACACTGGAATTCTGGGATTTATAATCCAGTAGTTAGAGGAAACCAGATTAAGGAAAGTTATATCATTACAGCCTGAATTGGAAAATAGAACTGAAAGTTATAGGAAACAATTATCATGCACCAATAGAGCTGCAGTCAAGTTGCAAGCAAAGGAAATAGACTTGGGTTGAACTTTAGGAGTATCTTCTAATTGTTGATGGAAAGGACTATAGCAGGAAGCGATGTGCTAATATATTTAAGCAGAAATTATATAGCCATCTGGGAGGCAAGAGCAATATTTTATGCTGCAGTCTGAATTGAGCAAGAGGCTAGACTACCTTAGGTAACTTCAAGTTTCCCCTTCCCATACACTACAGCAGGTGTCTCCAAAGTTGGCAACTTTAAGACTACTGGACTTCAACTCCCAGAATTCCTCAACCAGCATGTGAGCTGAAGTCCACAAATCTTAAAGTTACCAACTTTAAAGTTACCAACTTGGAGACACCTGCTCTATAATACTTCCATCGCCACAGTGAGAACCTTGACCCAGAAAAAACAACGGGGAGAAGGTAAATCTCAATCCCATTCAAATGGAATTTTATTGAAGAAAGAGAAAAATTGTTAACTTCTACATCCAACCGAAGTGAAATAGAATTCCCTCAGGATGATGCATTTAGTTGTTTCCAATCAGGATTTCATAATGACTAAATCCAGGACTCTTATACCCATCCTGAATAAAAGTCCTAAGAGAAGATATTTAGAAGACTATATCCATGGAGGAAAGAAGAGTTTTGGGCCCACATAATTGCTTAACTCTTTAGATGCTCAGTTATAAGCCACAAATTGCTTTTAATTTAATGGATTCATCACCAAGAAATCCATGATGAATGAAGGTACTGTGTGATTTTTAAATGCTAGAGGTGTGCAATGCCTTTCCCCTGTAGAGTTTGTATTTGCAGAGCACAGCATGGAAATTATAATTCTGGCCAGTTTCGGTGCTTAAGGAACTGATCTGGCAATATGCATTGATGCAATGACTTAGGGGCATCATATATGTCAGGGGTGTCAAACTCAAGGCCCGCGGGCTGGATCCTGCCCATGGAGTGCTTAGATCTGGCCCATGGGGCCACCCTAGAAACAGCGCAGGACCGGCCCATGGTGCCTCTGCCAGCGAAAACAGAAAACGGCTCCGTTTTCACTGGCAGAGGGTTGCAGGAGGCTGTTGCAGCCAAAAATGGAGCTTGGGAGCCCTTTTCCACTAGCAGAGTGCTCGGGCCACCAGAGACGCCCCTGACACGAGTGACGTCGAGCTGACCACACCCACCCTGGTCCCCCAAGGTCAAACACAACCTTGATGTGGCCTTCAATGAAATTGAGTTTGACACCCCTGGTATATGTGGATAAACCAAATTTTTGCTTAGAAAAAGTATGCTGTTTCCCTAAAGCATCCTTCAGGAGATGTATACATCTGTGGGATGCTAAGATAGGGATTGCTGGTGTAATGTTACTGAAATGGAGGACTACATGTAGAGGTAGATAAAGATAGATAAAATATTTTCTCTTTTTTCTTATAGATGAAAAGATGCTGCAATGGCCATAAGTGTGAAAAGTCACTTTTTTTAGTCACTTTTTTCAGTGCTGTTATAACTTTGAATGGTCACTAAATGAATGGTTGTAAGCTGAGGATAAATTGCAACCCCTAGTGCAAGAGGCCGTGCGGAAAAATATGTCACAATTTGCAATGTTTTTACAGTAATTTCTGGCTGCTTGAAAGGGTCAGGACTTCACAATTCTGCACTATGAACATTTACAATGGATTCAGCATTATTTGAGCAAGTGATAGAGATGAATCTATGCGCACATGAAGCTGAGCAGCTGCTCTTTGAGACAACAAAAGCAAAATAAGATTTGCTGCTTGCTTTTTAAAAACTTTTCATAGTCTCTGCAGTATAACTTGATTTTTTAAAGACTTTTGCTCTATTCTCCCTTGATGATACTGCAGAGTCAAAGTGAACGGCTATAATTTTCTCTCCAAATCAAGATTCTAAGGACTATGGACTTTCGGCCTTTCCTTAGAAACATAGTAAAACTGATGGCAGAAAAAGACCTAATGGTCCATCGAGCCTGCCCTTTGAGGGTTTTTTTTAAATTTTTAAATTTTTTTTTATTGGATGATGGACATGTGTTTACCCGAAGCATGTTTAAACTCAGTTACTGATGATTGACCCACTACTTCCGCTGGAAGTTGGTTCCAAGCCTCCACAACTCTTTCTGTGAAGTAAGACTTTCTAACTTTCTGAACTTCCCTTCTGCCAGTTTGAGGTTATGCCCCCATGTTCTGGATTCTTGCTTTATATTGAAAATACTGCCTTCTAGAATCTTATTCACACCTTTAATATATTTAAAGGTTTCAGTCATGTCTCCCCTTTCCCTTCTGTCCTCCAGCTGTATATATTCAGTTCCTCCAATCTCTTCTGATACGTTTTGTCCCTCAGACCTGTCATCGCTTTGTGTTGCCCGTCATTGGACTCAATCTTATCAATATTTTTTTTTAAATAAACTCTCCAGAACTGGACACAGTATCCCAAATGGCTTCTATTTAAGCCCTATAGAGCAGTATTAGGACCTCCTTTTTCCTGCTAGCGATCCCTCTAGCGATGCAGCCTTCTTTATTATCTTTCAAAGTAAATGGCCTTAGTGCTATTAGCAGACAATGCTGGCTTGGTATAACACACAAGTGGCTTGACCATATCTGCTCTGCAGAAACCTAGATGTCTTCTAGATGGCAAAAAATACTCCTCATTACCATATGGAACATGCATTCCAGAACTGTTGAATCTACACAGCACACAAGCAACCACATTTCAGTACTGGGTTGTGACAGCTCACCTCTTATCACTAGTTTCTGGGTTGGAATGTTACATGGGTCCAGAAAGTGGGTTCAATTGGGGAGTTCTTATTAGGTGAGCTATGAGTAACAGTGTTGTGAATACATACCAAATGACAACTAGGCTGTGCAAATCCCTTCTTAAAATCAAATCCACCTGGTTAGCTGCTCACAGCCCAAATTTGGGTAACCTCAGCTCACTTGGTCGTGCTTTTCTACTCTTTGCTGCCGCACTCATTAGCCCACCTCTAAGCTTTCTATGACCTGGTAGACCCTTTCTTCCAATATTTGGGAACTGTTACCAAGATATTTCCTGCCAAGAGAAGCAATCCTTGCTCCTTAGCGAAAGGAAGCCAACCAATGTCTCAGATCCTTGAGACTTGGCACTTCTTTGGGGCAGAATTAAAATCTGGCTGAGCTTGTTTGCACAGGCTGCAGTTAACATGAATGCAACAGGCACATACACTTCTCTCCTTTTCCTTGCTCCCAAATCTACCAACTAAGAGTAAGAAATTTAAATCATGTTTGGCGAACCATTCTCAACGGTAGGAGGATTTTAAGCCTTCCTGAGAAACCAACACATCTTTTTTTTTTCCAGGAATTAAAAACCAGAGAGGGAAAGAGAGGAGATGCTTGGCAAGACTGAATGAAATTGAAATCCCGCACCAATTCATCTGAAAGAACAGTCCTTTGCAAACAGCATTGTCATGCCAGCAATCACAAGTGAAAAATCAAAATGAGATCATCGGAGCTGCCTGAACCAATAAGGTTATGTGTTGATTGATAGGCAATTTCTAAAATGTCAAGTGCCTCCCAAAAGTGGGCTAGGTAGACTCTTGAGCTGTGGGCATTTTTTTGAGACATTTTCATCTCTCCAAACAAGACGTTTCTTTCTCAGAACGAACAGGAGCGTGGAAAATGACTGGCTGCTATATTTAACTCAGACAAACACATAACAAATCACTATCCTGCAGTGAGGAGGCACACCTCGCAGGCTGTATTTTTTTCTCCTTCTTGAGGCTGACTGTAAGACCACAGCCCTCTAAATAATCCTCTAGAAATAGACCAATGAAATGTTGGCTGTGACAACAGACTCAGTGTTATACCTGCAGCTGGTCAATGTTTCCACTGTCAAACCACCTTTCCTCTTCATTTCCAGTAAAAATTTGGTCCAGGGGGAACAGTCAGCAGCTAGGATTTTAATGACTTTTCTTCAGTGCAGGAGAATTGAGAGTGGCAATTACAGACTTGTCTCCCGTCTCCCAATCTCTCCCCCCCTCCCATTTCATGTTCCTTCCAGAAGTAATGAGAGATTTAGCCACTAACAAATGACATGGGCCAGTTTTTATGTCATTAGACCATGACTGTAAATGTCTCTGAAACATAACGGCGAGTCCCTCCCCAGCGCCACAGAGCAACCAGGTTGGAGCCTAGTGTACTCTCAGCATGTCACAAGAAAACCAGAAACCAAAATACTGAACAGAGATCATTGCCAGGTACACCCAGCAGCCTTCATGGCAATAATATTATTATCTTCCATAAATCATAGGAGTCACCCGGCATCCAGGTCGCAAGATAAATTCACGGAAAGGCATTTAATCATATTTTAAAGTTCTTCCCCATCTGAGCCTGATTTCTACCATTGCTGTCATTGCTACTGCCTTATAGGTTGCCTTCATAATGATGATTAATGGTGATTACTATTCAACACCTACTCACTGGTCCACTCTGTTCAATCTTTCCGATTTACTAGAACTAAACAAATTCCTTTATGCAATACAACTCGACAGACTAGACAGTCCTGATGTTCTGTCAGTTTCTAATAAATGTATATATTTTGTTCATGTTTTTACCCAACAGGTTATAATAGGATTCCACCAGTCTCCTGTCACCATTTGTTTTTTTTTCTTTTTAGAGGACAATTAAGGATTTAGAATATAGAAGATAAAATTGAGGTTATAGAATACAGAAGATGAATGATGGTCCTTGCATCTTCAACATTCAAAGGCTACTTCTTGAGATTATTGGTAACTTCCATGCAGGTTTCCTTTTCTAACTTTCTCTTATAGCTATACCCTACAGGCATCAAAGTTTCTTTTATTGCCAACTAACTCTTCATTTCATCTGGATGTGCTGGGGATTGAACCTAGGAACATTTTTTTTACCGAAAATGGGTATTCTGTCATTTGTTAGAGTTCCTATCCTGTGTCCAGTAAGCAGACATCAAATTGACCAGCCTGCTTTTAAAAAAAAGGAAAAAGAAAAAGAAAAGGATGGCTAAATTCACATACTCCTGATTAGATTAGACAGTTAGACATTTTCCTCATTCAGCATTAATAAACATTAATATTGGGGTTGTTAAATATGTTAAACAATCATAATGTGTCCTATAAGCAGCTTTGCATCTTAAATTGCAGAAGAGTTAATTGCCTGGAAGAAAGACACCCTTTGACTTGGGATGGACTAAAGCCAGAACATTGTTGAACTTAATTGAATCTGCAATGTATATAACTGTCTTCAGTTATTAAAATATACAAAGGTTCCCTTTAATATAGAAATAGGAAGATTACATCTTCTTATGCCTTTCTACTTTCCAAATCTTGACTTTAAGAGCTGAAATATTTATTTCAAAAATGGAGGTCAAAGGATCATTTGCTTGTTTCTTCTTCTCAGCAAGTTTTAGCAAAGTTTCTAGTGCAACCCAACACCCTTTCTGTTATTGATAAAGCCTAATTTGCATGTCTGGAGACTGTCTTTCATGTCTTCCAGGAATGTAACTTGGTCCAGATATGGATTGAAAAACTACCTCACTTTTTCCCCTTCCCTCCTGTGTTTTTCTGGCTTATCACTATTTTGCCTGGTGAAGAGCTCTTGGAAACTCAGAAACAATTGGTTTATAAACCTTACATTGTTTTAATAAATATATCATTTCTGTCCATTTTCTGTTTCCAATAATATGTCCATTCTTCTTTCCAATATTGTCCTAGCATCATTTCAGTCCAGTCCAACATCATTTGTGGAACATAAAGAAACAAAAACTGTTCTTCAGAGGCACTCCAGCATAAAACTATATCAAATGATGCATTCATTATTCATTCAGTGGTACATGACAAACTACTTCTGAAACTAAAATCTTATGGCATCTCTGGACCCCTACATGATTGGATAACTGCGTTCCTGTCAAACAGACAACAAGTGGTTAAAATAGAGAGTTCTCTATCAAATCCTGTACCTGTCAATAGTGGTGTCCCTCAAGGCAGCATTCTAGGACCAACACTCTTCATACTTTACATAAATGACCTTTGTGACCACATTATAAGCAACTGTGTTCTCTTCGCCGACGATGTCAAACTATTTAACACCACAGACAATGCTACTACCCTTCAGAAAGACATTGACTATGGATCAGAATGGTCAAACAAGTGGCAACTT
>QLTV01002260.1:3835656-3852114 GCA_003457575.1 Thermophis baileyi
CTACCTGTCAATGACTACTTCAGCTTCAACCACAACAATACACGAGCACACAATAGATACAAACTTAATGTAAACCGCTCCAAACTCGACTGCAGAAAATATGACTTCAGCAACAGAGTGATCAATGCCTGGAATTCACTACCTGACTCTGTGGTTTCTTCCCCAAACCCAAAAAACTTTAACCTTAGACTGTCTACTGTCGACCTCACCCCATTCCTAAGAGGTCTGTAAGGGGCGTGCATAAGCGCACCAGCGTGCCTACCGTCCCTGTCCCACTGTCCTATTGTCCTCATCTATCTGTATTCACCTTGATTATATTTATGTTTATACCTATACCTGCTATCTTGTACATGTTTGACAAACAAACAAACAAACAAACAAACAAACAAATAAATAAATAAATAAATAAATAAATAAATAAAATAAAAACTTTTGTCTAGGTTTTTATTACAAGTCTCATGCAGTTATCGGCAATCACGTGGCTTTATTTGCTCCTCAATAACGTCACAAGGAGAAGACAGACTTTAAATAGAGAGAAAGAGAGACAATTTTAGAGTTGTTTGCTATATTGCTAAGTAAACAACTCTGTTTAATCTCAATCAAAATGTAAGGAAAACTGAAGAACTCATAAAAGACATTTATTTTCAAGGATTCTGATGCTCAGGGTAGAGAGAAGCAAAAGGTGTAACTGTGATCAAACAAATACAGTAGATGCAATTTTGCAAAGATAATTTATTGTGGAGTATATACTACTTATCAAATCAAATCAAATCAAATCAAATCTTTATTGTAGTCTTTGACCAGCCTTAATATACTGGTTAAAAATCCTGCAAGTGATACATAAGATCACCGTTGACACTAAATCACCACTATTTGTTTCCAATCACATATATTTACTAAAAAAAGAATTATTTCTGATATCTCATTACTTTATCAGATCTGGACATATTGGTGGGACAAATTTATAAGAGATATCTAAATGCTACTTCTTCTATAGCTGTTTCTAGTTTCTAAATTTCTAGTCAATTTTCAGAATATCTCCTAAAACTGTTGTTTGTGATTCATAGCTTTCAGTGCTTACAAATCAAATGGATCTTTATAGCTTCTATAAAAACATTTCAGATGAACACTTGTACCAAAACATTAAGGTAAGAGCTCATGAAAAAAATGAATTTTATTCTTCTGGCCACTTTTCTGATACATGAGATTTAAATCATTGTATATGTTATATTGTTTTTATTATTTTAGTGTATATCAATTGCACAGATTTATTAGTTGAATACAATTTTGGCATATGTTTATCATTAATTTTCCATATCATGGTCTAATGCGAATAATTCCTGTTCTGAATGCCACTAAACAGTCTAGTTGTCACATCTTAGAGGTGCTCAGATTTAATGAAATACTGAAGTAATCAATTTTGGGACTTTGCAGAGTGATAAACTTATAACGTAATTCTATGCTTTCTACCAGAATGAGATTCTGAATAGTCTTCAGAAACAATTATATAGAGAGGATGTGATAGAAGCAGATATTTTAGAATAATGTGACCACAAATGCAAAATTTAATCCCATTTCATGTGTTCCTTCACCTAATGTTCTAAGGTAGCTATTTCCTCTTCCTGAAATCCTCTCCAACGTGGTTCATATTTCCCAACAATAGAAATATTCCCACTGTAAATACATATTTCAGTGAAAAAAACCTAACTGATCTATGGGCTAAATTTTACTGAGTACAAGCCAAAAGTTCTTTTACTAATAATATAAGAGAAAAAAATATAGCAAAATTTTATTTCTTTATCACTTGGCCCTCTTTGATTGTGGGAGGAAGATATTGTTATGTTATTAACATAACATTTGTTGTTAACATTTCTAATGTCCAAAAGGAATAACAGATGCTTCATCGGTGTTATTGTGCTGTCCTTTTAATCCAGGCTTGCCACTTTGACTTAATAATGCCATCCAGATACTCTTCTATAGAAAAAGTTGCTGTTCTGCTCAGTGGTTCTCACTGAAATTATTTAAGTTTTTAAGTTGAAAGATGTCTATGTTTTCTGGATATTAGATGGTTTACTCATGTCTACTTTGCTGTTTGGATAATTTCATCTCAAAATCCTTATCCTTTTTATTCTGTTTAGGGCATGTAATATATAATGGGCAGCTAGTCCCTAACCTAAATAAATGATCTAATCTAATCTGTGCCATTTTTGTTAACATATGCACATTGCTGTATTTGCTTATGCAGCTTTTTGGGGTCAGTTTCCTTTCTGCATACTTTTTCCTAATATAAACCATATTATGAATACTTTTTTTAAAATGCTAATTTACGTAGGCAGTTTTTAAGTTACACACTAAATCATCATTTTCATGAGTTTTTAAATTCTGTACAGTATATTTTTTTTCCAATTTGTATATACAGATTCAGATAATGTGAATTTGAAGAGGATATGGTTCAGCGTGATTCAACATTTCTCCATTCCTAGGCCCAAAGAGGCTACTGGAAGACAACTTCTTACAGTACACAAAGAGGGCAGAATTGCTAATTGATAGTCTCTAAAGAGGAAAGGGAGGAGTCCACCCCTTACTGAATGAATCATATGTATCTACTCACACACACACATACTAGCTTGGCAACAATTAAAACAATTGCAAGTCTCTGATAGGCTTAATGCTAACCAGACCCTCAAAACAAGGAGGTTAAAAAATACTCCTAAACTCTCAGCATGGCATCATCATGCTACAGTAAATCCTTTAGCCTTAACAGTATTAAGGAGTAAAGAAAAAAATCAGAGCATGAAGACAAACCATGACTTGCAATGAGGGATATCGGTGAAGTAAAAAGATCGTTACATTACTTTTTTAATCTGTACAAGTATTTGTTTTATAAGGAAACATCTATGAAATCTTCCTCTAAACATTATTTATTGATTGAATATTTTTGTAGACTTTGCAAAATATTTTATTTGTTGTTTTTCTAAAAAATATATAAATAAAATGTGTGTGTGTATCTATATCTATATCTATATCATCTATATCTATATCTATATCCATATCGGCTCTGATGCTAGTTCTCAGTTCTGCTGCCTTGACCTAATAGGTCCAAGTAAATTAGGATTCTGGAAACAGAATTAGGGCTTTTACACCAATAGCCCATGGTTCTGAAACTCTTTTCCAGAAAATTTCATTGTTCTGTCACTGGTGACTTTGAAGATTCTATTTAAAGTGGTTTGATTTTTCTTAGCTTTTTACTTATGATTTTATGACAGATTCATGTTTTATCTGCTGCTGTTTTAGTTCATTAATTTATTGACTTTTTAAAAAAGTTTATTGTTGATTATATATTAAATGCTTATGGTCCAAACAGAGAATACAGATAGTCCTTGACTTACAACAGTTCGTTTAGCGACCATTCGAAGTTACAACGGCACTGAAAAAAGTGACTTATGACCATTGTTCACACTTATGACCTTTGCAGCATCCCCATGGTCACCAGATCAAAATTCTGATGCTTGGCAACTGACTCATATTTAGGAAGGTTGCAGTGTCCCGGAGTCATGTGATCCCCTTTTGCGACCTTCTGACAAGCCAAGTCAATGGGGAAGCCATATACACTTAATGACCGTGTTACTAATTTTACAACTGCAGTGATTCACTTAACAAAGCTGGCAAAAAAAAGTTGTAAAATGGGACAAAACTCACCCAACAAATTTCTCACTTAACAGCATACATTTTGGGCTCCATTGTGGTTGTACGTTGAGGACTACCTGTACTACATTTATTAATTATAATATACAGAGACCTTATCTGCTGCTTTTCTGCTACAGGGAATCCTTGACTTACAATCATGGGGTTAGTAACCCTTGAAAATTACAATGGCACTTAAAAAAAAGTGATTTATAACCAGAGGTGGGTTCCTCCCAGTTTGCACCGGTTCTATAGAACCGGTAGCAAACCATTGGTGTTGTCACGGAGCCGGTTCTGTCTGTGCCGGTCCGTGGACGCCGCCATCTCTTTTTTTGGGATTTTTTTGGGGGAATTTTTTTGGGGGGGAATTTTTTGCTATTTTTTTTTCTTCTGCGCATGCACAGAAGCCGAGTCCCCGGCACTGCGTATGCGCCGCCATCTTGTTTTTGGCCTTTTTTGGGGGACTTTTTTGCGAATTTTTAGCACTGCGCATGTGCCCACGCGCACCCGCCTGGCATGGCCACACAGCGCACAATGCACGCACAGCCATGCAGCATGGGATGAAGCGAACCGGCGGCAAGGTAAGTTAGAACCCACCCCTGTTTATAACCAATCCTCACATTTACAATCATTGAAGCATCCCCACAACCATGTAATCAAAAATTCAGCCATTTGGCAACTGGCATATATTTACCATGGTTGCAGGTTATACGATTAGTATATATGATCTTCCCAGTCAGCTTCCAACAAACAAAGCCAATGAGGGGAGCTGCATTCGCTTAACGACCACACAATTCACTTAACTGCTGAGATTCACTTAATCAACCGTGGCAAAAAAAATAAGGTGGTAAAATCGTGCACAATTCACTTAAGAACTGCATTAGAAATTTTGATCCCAACTGTACAGGTAGTCCTCGACTTACAACGGTTCATTTAGTGACTGTTCAAAGTTACAATGGCACTGAAAAAAGTAACTTGTGTCCATTTTTCACACTTAGGACCATTGCGGCATTCCCTTGGTCACATGATTTACATTTGGATGCTTGACAACTGACTCACATTTATGATGGTCGCAGTGCTCTTGACTACAGGACCATCAATTTCCCTGATCCGTGAAGTCCTAAAGGGAACAATAGATCTATTCCTGTGGAAATGTTTGTTCTCAATTGACTTTTCAGTGCTTGTGGCTTCCCCATCTCCCTTTCATCACTTAGAAGCTCTGTATATATTTCTGTGTTGATATATCACTTAGGAGAGGACTCATCTAGAAGAAGCTGCTTAAATTTCCAGATTATTAAGTGTGGGAGGGGCTGGGGGCAGGGGTGGGTTCTAACTTACCTCGCTGCCGGTTCGCTTCCTCCTGCGCCGCGTGGATGTGCATGCAGTGCTGAAAATCCAGCTTCTGCGCATGCGCAGAACCAAAAAACAGCTTCTGCACGTGCGCAGAAGCAAAAAACGAGATGGTGCCGCCGAGAGAGCCGGTTCAGGGGCATGTCCAGCCGGCCATCGCTGCCAGTTCGGCAAGCGGGGGGAAATTCCCGCTACTGGTTCTAAAGAACTGGTCCAAACTGGCAGGAACCCACCTCTGGCTGGGGGTTAATTATGCCAACTTTCTTTTTAAGCAGAACATTAACCCAGCCTGTATTAAGCAACTGGAGAATGGGATCGCGGCCTATTAAGACTAGTCAGAATCTTAAAGGGCATCAGCCATCTATTTAAACTTGTTATACAGGTAGTCCTTGACTTAGGACCACAATTGAGCCCAACATTTATGTTGCTGAGTGAGACATTTGTTAAGAGAATTTTGCCCCATTTTGCCCATTGACTTTGCTTGCCACAGTTGTTAAGTGAATCTTTGCAGTTGTTAAGTTAATAACACGGTAAGTGAATCTGGCTTCCCCATTGACTTTGCTTGTCAGAAGGTTACAAAAGGGGATCACATGACCTCGGGACACTGCAACCGTCATAAATATGAACCAGTTGCCCAGTCTCTGAATTTTGATCACGTGACCATGGGGATGCTGTAGCGGTCATAAGTGTGAGAAACGGTCATAAGTCGCTTTTTTCAGGGCCATTGTAACTTCAAACAGTCATTAAATGAACAGCTGTAAGGTGAGGACTACCTGTATTACCATGGATGTCTCTGAAGTCAGAATCCCTGACATACTCAGATCATTCCATTTTAATTTCTTTTTCCATAGAGCTACAATTAGTGGAGAATCTCTTGCTAATATGTGCGCACACATAGACACACATGCACAACCCCAGACGCACAGGAGTAAACTTTAGGGCAGCAGAAGAGGAAATGATTTAACCCTTTTTTTCAGAAAGCTATACTATTTCTTTAACTAAGTGAAGAAAAATAATCACCCGGACTTTGTCCTTTGGTTCCTTTAAAAATAAAAATAAACATTAGGGTTGCATAGCTCTTAAATCGGCTGGAACCCTTTGCTAATTTCAGCTAAAAGTTATGAAAGCTTTCATGAAAATCTAAACTCTTTTGCAGGCCTCTGTTGCCAACACCAGAAGCTGACATCTCACACGACTCGCGAATCTATAACATATGTCCTCTATAGGGGCGGAGGAGATAAGCATCAGGTAATTTCATCTGATTTCCTATTTCCAAATTATTTCCTTGACATTGGACCACACAGGTACATGCGGGCTTTTATCAGATGTGAACTGTGGAATTTTTTCAGGTCAAAGTTGATCTTTTCAAGATGGTAGCAGCAAGAAAAGAAGAACAGGACAGGAGAAGGCCTACGCTTGGAGCCAGGCCTTTCGAAAGCAACCTCAGTAGGGAAGGTAGCTTAAATCCTATCAACGTTGCTGAGTGCTTTGCAGAACAACGTAATGATTTTCTTGAAAGGAAACTGCTATCCATTTCAACAATGCAAATAGGCCGGGGAATAATAAAGAATAACTTTCTTGTTTATGAATAAGATCAGAGGCTGGAGGTCCCAAACTGCTATTCTGCTGATTCCAGAACGGTCTCCGGTGAGTCCACTCAAATTGGTGGTGCAAATTGCTGCTGAAATTCAACCATAAACTGCCCCCCATTTAACAGCAAAGCCTGACTGAGGAGCCAAAAAGCTAAATAAATTTGTTATTTTAATATTTTGTATTCATATTAAAAGTTCCGCCTGGGGAGCGGGGTTAACTTTGGGGGAGATTTCAGAAAAGCTGGTGCTCTCTGGATGCTTTGATTAATGATGTCTGTTGGTTAGGTTGTTAGACAATAATTGGAAAAACTCAAATTCAAGTCAGCCCTCCAGCGTAGAAGCTCATCAGATGATTACAGAGATTGTTCTTCAGCTCAAACAACCCCACAATGTTATTGTGTGGGAATAAAATTGGAAGAAGGAACATTTATGGGCTGCAATGAGCTCCTGGAGGAAAAGCAAAATATTAAAATACCCCCCCCCTCAGAAGTTATATCCAGCAGGACCAAAAATAAAGGATTATTAGCACGAGATATATGGAGGTCATCAGCTTACCCACCCCAGTTCTAATGACATGCTGTACAAGAATGAGAACATTACAATTGATTTGTTGTTGTTCAGTCGCTAAGTCATGTCTGATTCTTCGTGACCCCCAGGGACAATAGCACAACCCTCACTGTCTCTTGGAGTTTGACCAAATTCATATTCATTGTGTCCATGACACTATCTAACCATCACATCCTCTGCCATTCCCTTCTCCTTTTGCCTTCAATCTTTCCCAACATCAGGACCTTTTCCGATGAGTCCTCTCTTCTCATTTGGCAGCCAAAGTATTTGAGCTTCAGCTCCAGTATCTCTCCTTCCAAAGAATGGTCAGAGTTGATTTCCTTTAGGATTGATTGACTGGATCTCTTCGTAGTCCAAGGGACTCTTAAGAGTCTTCTCCAACAACACAATTCGAGAGCATCAATTCTTCGGTGTTCAGCCTTCCTGATGGTCCAATTCTCACAGCCATACATCACTACCGGGAAAACCATAGTTTTCCCAGCAATAGACTGGGAAATCATAGAGACCGATAAGGTGATGTCTCTGCTTTTTAATATGCTGTCTAGGTTTGTCATAGTTTTCCTCCCACAGATCAAGCATCTTTTAATTTCATGACTGCCGTCACCATCTGTAGTGATCTTGGAGCCCAAGAAAACAAAACCTGTCACTGCTTCCATTCTATTCCATTGATTACCAATAACCAAAAGGAGGAAGAAAGAAATGTATGAAGCCGTGTACAGACTTGGTGGCATCAAAGTGAGTTTGCATGGATAGAAAGAATGGAAAGGAATGGTTAATAGTCTTGGCACCAACATTTCTTTTGCTTTTTTTAAAAAAAACTCATGCCTTTAATTTCTTTGGCTTGTTGTTCCTTACTCCTTTTCTACATTTTGCATAATTTTTTTTTTTACTCTGAAAGGGAATAGCAAGATAGCTACTGTAGGTCTTTATTTATGTAAGCACAAGGACGCTACTGTTCTCCAATGCAAGCCAACAAGAATTAAGCTGTAATTGCTGGAATACCCACCTCTGTTCCCAATTGGAACATTATTATTGTTGTTGTTGCTATTACTAATCTTCTCTACTTTAGCTCATCCTCTAGCAGACGCTTGAAAGTTGTGACCCAAGATTATTTAAACGAGACCAGAGGCAACTCTTATGCTCCAAAGGTTTTGGGAGGTTAGGGATTTGCGCATGCTACATTTAGAGCAGTTGCCCATCATTACAGAAGAACCATGAGAAGCTCTTTCTGGAGTTTATAGGCTAAATTGGGTATATCACACTGAGAAATGTGCTTGAGAAACATTACACTCATTTTGTTGGCTTGTAGAGCAGACATTCTGCTCACTATACTCCCCCCCCCATTAAGCATCAGAAATGCTCCCTATATGAGGAACACATAGAGCGTTATTTTTTTCTTTCTTAAATATGTTGAGGACAACTCTGACTTTCTCCAGTCACAAGGAGATTATAATTACTAATTTGCCTGATCAGTAATTAATGCTTGTTTCTACCCATCCCATCTGGTCCTACATGCTGTGGGGCCTCTCAGTTAAAGAATGACATCTCATGAGACCTAGAAAGGAGATCTTCTATTGCAGTATCTGCCATCCGGAGCACCATACTTTCAAAAGTAGATTGGCTAGTACTTTGCTAGTCTTTCACAAGCATTGCCCACTGCCAGTAGTTTGATTCTGACCAGCTCAAGGTTGACTCAGCCTTCCATTCTTCCGAGGTTGGTAAAATGAGGACCCAGATTGTTGGGAGCAATATGCTGCCTCTGTAAACTGCTTAGAGAGAGATGTAAAACACTGTGAAGCGGTATATAAGTCTAAGTGCTATTGCTATTGCTATTGCTGTTGTTTATTTATTTTACATAGGTCTTTAGGTATTCGAAATGAGCTTGAGTTCATTACACACTGATGTTCTGCTAAATGTGGCCTGGTTCTTCAGAAGGTCTCCTTCTATATGGCTTTCCATTGAACAGAAATCTGCTTCTCGGGCAAAGAAACCATCTATATAATACTCTTTTTCTCCCTTGAAGGTTTTATATTAGGTTATATCTTTATTTTGCATGTCTTGCAAATCAAACCAGCAACGTGGATACTACTTTACACTCTACATAATGTCCTGGAGCTAATGTCATTTTAGGACATTTTATTTATGCCTGATTTTGTGCGGCTGCATTCAGACATTATGCCAAGTCAGGTTTTTAAGCTATGTTTTGTTGACTAAGCCACAATGACCTAGTTTGCAAATATTGTAAAGACATGTGGGCAATGTTCGTATATCACACTAGACCAAAATCACACACGCCACATTACAGCTTAGTAAATTGCATGAATCCAACCTTTGTTTGGGGTGAGTAGGGGTATATTGGCCAGTTGCTATCAAAAAGACAATTGGTAGAAAACATTTCAACAATTACAGGACAATTTGCAACTCGTCTTTACAGATTTAGGGATCCGATTGCAACTTTTCTTTATCTGACAACCCCTCCCCTCCAGATTTTGATTCAAACTTGGTAACCCCCTGTGGGATATATTTGAGAAACTAAGCTACTAATAATCCATGTTTCTACTCCAGAGATTTCTGCTCCAGGAAAATGTACATCAGCCAATCTTTAACTTCAGGATATTGCTTGGAGGGTTATCTGTAGAGGTGGGGAGAACATGAAAATAATTCTCCCTTAAAGGGAATCGAGGCAGGCGAGAGAAAGGTCACTCCTTTGTAACAGCTTTTCTTTTTTAAATTCATGCCTTTAATTATTTCCTTGGAAAAACAAACTGGGCGATGGATCTTGGGACTCAGAGGAAACAACAGAGGAAGCTGCCTGTTTTCTGAAACTCTCTCACCATGTGGCTGCTGTTGGGTGCCTTTGGTCTCGCTGGTTTCCTGAAGGTGGATGGGAAGCGTGTCTCTTTTATAATCTCATTTCATCTCTCTCCTCTCCCCCCCCCCGCTTTCCCCATTTTTAGGTAGTTGATAGGAAAAAGGAGCCAGCTGTAAAGGAGTCTTTTATGTTGGTCGCAGTCCCTGAAGTCCATTCAACACCTTTCAAGAACTTTTTCACGGTTACTCCTATTACAAGGAAGAGATATCCTTCTCTCTTGCCTGGCTGAAGTCCGTAAAAATTCTGGATGCAGAAGGAGAACCATCCCTTAAAGAGAATTGCTTGGCGTTCACAAGACAGAAGAAATCAGACTAGTAAACCAATACAGGTAGTCCTTGACTTACACCAGCATTTAGTGATGATTCAAAGTTACAACAGTACAGAAAAAAGTGACTTATGACCATTTTTCACACTTACGACCATCAGCATCCCCATGGTCACGTGATCAAAATTCAGATGGTTGTCAACTGGTTCATATTTATGATGGTTTCAATGTCCCCGGAGTTATGCGATCACCTTTTGTGACTTTCTGACAAGCAAAGTCAATGGGGAAGCCAGATTCACTTAACAACCGTGTTACTCACTTAACAATTGCAGTGATTCACTTAACAGCTATGGCAAGAAAGGTCGTAAAATGGGTCAAAACTCACTTAATAAATGTTTCACTTAGCAACATAAATTTTGGGCTCAATTGTGGTCGTAACTCGAGGACTACCTGTATAATGTGTGTTTCATGTTTTCACTGTAAAATGCAAAGCAGATTCTTCCATTTTATGCCTCTGGAGAAATGCATAAACTGCATTTGGATAACATTCCAAGATGTGACTTGCTTCATCTTGGTTTATTTCTTGGATAAACCCCCGCTTTATCCAAGTCATCTTTGCATATCCTAACCACACCTTGGAAACCTTCTAGTAACTGAGGTCACCCAATACTCTAAGCCAGGGGTGTCCAATCTTGACAACTTTAAGACTTTTGGACCAAGTCTTGTTCTGGACCCCCAGAATTCCCCAGTCAGCATGGCTGGTGGGTGAATTCTGGAAGCTGAGGTCCACAAGTCTTAAAGTTGCCAAGGTTGGACAACCCTGCTCTAAAGTAAAAAAATGACGGAGTTAGTGCAATGTGGAAATCCAGTCAGAAATTTTATGGCAGAGACACTAGGGATTTCATACTTTTACCTTGCTACTTTTCCTTCAGTATTTTACACACGTAGACCATCATTTTCCATTTGTAACTATAAAAGCCAAAATGGAAATCCAAGACAAAAATGGCCAGATTCTAAAACGGGGGCCTATTAGCTGTCGACAGGTAATTTTCCTACTCCTCTCCTATACCTGATAGTAATTATCACAAGCTAGAATCCAGATCAGGAAATCCTGAGGAGGGCTGAAGATTACCATTTTTATGTTGACTGTTTCAATTGAATTCAATTCAACATAAAAATTGAAAAATAAAAATAAAAATGGAAATGGGCTGGTCACATAGCAAGAAGAACTGATGGCAAGTGAACTAAGGCAGTGATAGAATGGATCCCACTTGATAAAAAGCATCCACAAAAGAGACCTAAAACAAGATGGAGCGACAGCATCAGCAAGTATTGTGGGCCCAACTGGCAAAAGAAAGCTCAAGACCGTATTGGTTGGAAACATGCGGAAGAGGCCTTCATCCTGCAGTGGATAGACAATGGCTAGAATTATGATGTTGACCTTGAGGGTCAATGTCATCGGATTTGGAGCATGGATCAGAGGTGGGTTTCAGCAGGTTCTGACCAGTTCTGGAGAACCGGTAGCGGAAATTTTGAGTAGTTCGGAGAACCAGTAAATACCACCTCTGACTGGCCCCGCCCCCATCTATTCTCTGCCTCCCGAGCCACAGCCGATCAGGAGGAAATGGGGATTTTGCAGTAACCTTCCTCTGGAGTGGGGTGGGAATGGAGATTTTACAGTATCCTTTCCCTGCCATGCCCACCAAGCCACGCCCACAGAACCGGTAGTAAAAAAAATTGAATCCCACCACTGGCATGGATCAATGCTACAACCTTCAGACCAAGCCATTTGACTGTAGCGAATTTCTCTGAGAAACCTGCATGAAGCCCATGCATTTTGTGACCACCCCCAAATGTAGAAAGATAGTCACATGCAGGAAAGAAAGCCGGTAAGTCGAGAGCAATCAAAGATCTTCTAGCATAAGAAGCTGGCATTGTTAAGAGTTGGCGACGGAGAATGTTTTGCTATCCAGTTTTTGGCCACCTTAATGGGTGGGAAGGCTGTTAACATTTCTTAGGTAACTATTATTCATGGGGCCTGCCAAAGTTTTGACCGACCTAGAGCTGGGCAGCGCTGAGGAGTCACTGTTTAGTCTATGGAAGTATAAGTCAGAGCTGTCTTTCCCTTCCTTTCCGCAGATATGCGCCATCACGCCTTTCTAAGCTGGCGTAACAGTAAACGACAACTTTTACAAATGAACATTGGCTCTTCTGCGAACACCCAGAGAGTCAAGTATCTTGAATAGCTAATGACTTTGGAAAGAACCGTTACCTGCTTCTTTGGAAATGTGTCCAGGACAGGCCTTTGAAAGTAGCAGATAAATATACACCCCGTTTACCTTAGCAGAGCCTATTAAAATATATTAAATAGTTCCACCTCAGCAGAGACAGCATTTTTTTCTCTTCCCAATTTTTTTATTTAAGAGCAAGATATTTACGTTCATAAATAATGATCCCCCCCCAACTCTTTACGTTTTCATTTTGTGTTTTTAAACAGACAGCATAGAGTGTGTTTCTTACTAATTCTGCTGCCTTGCAAAGCAACAGTATACAGTATATTTAGCAGTACATTTAAAATCATATGTATATGTGGTGCTTTGGCTCAGCGTAGGGGGTAAAAGACAGATTGTGACTTATCCTGTTCAAACAATTTGGAGAAGAAATGGGCCAATCTATAATGTTTTGTTACTGTATGTGAATTACTGTCTCAGCTAGGTGACAGCATCTAGCTTACTTTCGGCAATCACAAAGGTAGGTATGGTTAATATTTTGATTGGGAGATAATACTGGATATGCATGCTGGATTGGGAATTCAAAATGTTACCAGAAGATAATGGAAAACCAGTTTAACACAGCTTTATTTAAATCACAGGACAGAGTGCCAATAGTTCTTGACCTTAAAAATCCTAATAAGTTTGATATTCTTTCTTCCTCATATTTATGTGATATTTTAAAATGTCTTCGAAAGATGCAGGAATATGTCTATGGAGATTCTCAGTCATCCAGGTCATGGGTGTCCCAGAGGTGCTTTTTTCAAGAGGCAACTGGACTTTTTGGACCAGAAAGTCCAGTTGCCTCTTGAAAAAAGCACCTTTGGGACATGCAGGAATATGCTAATATGTCATTTTTCCTTACAGTTACACTTTGTCTCACTATCCTCCTTCTCTCCAGTAGACCTTGAGAAAAACATTGTCATCCAGTTGGGTAATTAAAGGTCTGTAAGCAAACCACAAACCTCAGAGAACACCAAGAATTCCACAATTCAGCCCTGAGCTACAGATTTCTCTAACTGAAACTTTAATTTTCATTAAGACTTGAATCTAGAATTTTCTTCTATGCAGTTCCTGAATAAACTTGCTCATCACTATTGCAGTGCAATAGACAATCTAATATGTTGCCAAAGTTCATGATTAATTAAATCAAATCTGGTGTTTAGCTGCATTTCTCAACAGTCAGCTCAACATTAGAGAGGACAATCCAATCTGCTCTTCAGGAGAACCCTGGTATCAGAGCTATAGGAAAGCCAATACCTTCTCACAAATCACCAGCCAAATAGTAAAGAGGGAGGAGCAATACTTAAGTTTTACTTATCTTCTTAGCTCCCTCCACACTTCCTTTTTAAACAATCCCTTTTTGTTGAAGCCAATGGGAAAGAGTAACTTTATACCAGCTTCAATTCTCTTGAAGCATACCAACTTCAAGGCATGCTAAGGAGGCAAAAGGGTCTTGGTTACAGGTATCCAGAGTCAGATTGAGCCTTTAAAGTCACAGTGTATCTCCAGTCTTACTTTTGACCCCACATTTCCTATTTTATGCTTTATCTTAAAAGTGTGGGAAAGAGAGTACACAGAATTGTAGCTTAGGAAAGGACAAACAAAACTAATTAGTATTGGCAACAAGCAAACAATGTTTTCTCATGTCATCCAGTCAGTTACATGAGAGCAGTTTTATCAAACTTTCTAGCTCCATGGATTCTAATTCAGATTGCCATAATCTCAACCCAACAGCACTGGTTTGGGTTCTCTAAATTTAATATATTAAGGAGTGTTTTTTTAAAATCTCAAACTTTGTAACTCATGCCGTTGTGGAAAACCTGGGGGGATAAATCCTGGGTAAGGTTGCCAGATATCTAACATGCAAAGGAGGACCCACACAATTGGAAAAGAGGACAAGGATATTTAATTGTTTAACTCTCTTTGCATCCACAAATACAGCAAAACCCTTCAAAAGAAAAATGTACTTCAGCTACATGTACCTGAAATAATTTTTTCCAGCATCAGAAAGACTAGTTTTTCAGTTGCAATATTTTCCCAACAAATCCTTGTTTTCAAGAATAAATGATACTAATAATATACTGTAGAATCAATGATGATTTTTCAAATTTTACTATAGAAACTTATGATGAGTCATGTGATCTACAAACTACAATGGTCACAGATTTGAAAGGGCCTGGATTGAAGCCAATTGCTAGAATTGGGAAATAATAGTTTGTCTATGGATGAAGGAAAGAAGCAGATAATTTACAAATAGTAAATTTTCACCCTCATTTGGTAACATAGAGATGACCAAATACGAAGATTCAAAATGCCTTCTACTTAACAAGGCAACAAACAGAGCCTGTCAGTTTAACTTTCTCACTTATTCCGTTTTTCTCTATGCAGCTTATGAAGAAATGTGTGAATGTTGCAAGTATTCTGCCAATAAATAAATAATTTATTGTTGCCCATTCTTAATCAGGTTGGCTTGATTTGCCTAAAACTAATCCAGCCACTTGCCCCTCCCCCCAAACTATGTTGACAGCCTTCAACTCATCACACAATCAATCAAAATCTAAATGTCTGCGAGATGGAATTTTGTTTGCTTGTTCTTTGTAGCCCACCGCACACTTTTGCAGACAGAATTCTGTCTGATTGAAAACATATGTGAGAAGAACTGAACAATCCAGAGGTGTAAAATTAATGGAACAATATGTCACAAACAACAAGCAACACAATTGAAAAAGTTTCAAAAGTCTTCTAGCTTTCTCTATGGCCGTTGCACCACAATCTCACTCATCAGTATTGGGCAGAGATGCTAATCATTAGAACAACGTAGGAACGAATGATAGGGATTTGCCATCACATTCCTGTTGGCTGGATTTTTCTTGAACAGGCTCTAATGAAAAGAATTTTGGTGAATTTGTATCTTTCCTAAGTGAAACCTCACTATTAGTGGAGATTTAATACTGATGTCATTGTGTTCATTTTTTTACAGATATGACGAATGCTTACATTCTGCTTATTAGTTATCATTTTCATCATCAAAATAAAAATATATCCAAACTGTCTTTTGCCTATGAATTTCCTTTTCTGCCCTGTGAAATGTTTGTGCTTAAAATCCTGGAAAAATCTGAGCTCAGAAATCTTGCTTGGAATTTCTCCCGGTACTTTCATTATCATTGTCTACAATGTTATATAATGAAGAGCCTTCTTTAAAACATAAAGAGAATTGGGAATGTCCACTCCTCAAAATATATATTCTATTTCTCTCTATGCTAAACTGGGAGATGATGAGTTCTAATTTCACCTTAGGCATGAAAGCCAATCACTTTCTTTCAGCCCAACCCACCTCACAGGGTCGTTGTGGTGGGGAAAATAAGAGAAAATAATCTTCTGGTCCTGTTTTGCTACAGTTGTGATTCTACTTAACCCAATACAAATCCTTGATTTAAATGTTTATTTAATCAAAGTTATAGACTGCCCACCCAGCAAGCATCCTGAAGAAGGACACAATGTGACAAATATACTAAAACCATTCCAAAATTTGCTAACCGGCATGCAAATGATAACTCACTGAATTTAAAAATTAGATTTCTACCATACACATCCAGCAATGAATTACCCCAAACTCCCAATAAACAAACCACATACCCTTCTGTGCATGCATCATAAGCCCTATTGGGTTGAGCCACAGTTTGCTTAAGGAGTAGATATGGTAATTCCACTGTAGAAATGCAGAAACGTAGAAAATTGACAGAAGAAAAAAGACCTAGTGGTCCGTCAAATCTGCCTTTTGAGTTTGTTTGTTTGTTTGTTTTTTCTTTTTAATTTATTTATTTGTTATTTTTAATTATTATCTTAATGCATATA
>QLTV01002260.1:3859648-3874519 GCA_003457575.1 Thermophis baileyi
CCTTTTTTGAAGATAGGGATGACTGTGGCTAGTGACCATAAGTTGGGTAAGGAGCTAGTCCTGAAAGATTTATCGAAGATTATGCTAAGAGGTTCAGCTAAGGCTGTGGAGAGCTTTTTTAAGAAATATGCACATAGTCCATCAGGTCCAATAGATAGAGATGGTTTTAGGTTGCGTAATGCCTTTTCAACGTTATCTTCTGTAAAATCAATTTGTGTTAGATCGTTGTAATTATTTGTGGTACGACTAGGAAATATTGGGCATGAGCCATTGCTGTTTACAAAGACTGAGCCGAAGAATGTGTTAAAGAGGTTGACTTTAATGGTTTCATCGTTATAGTCTTTACCATTAGGTCCTTTAAGGGGTGGGATGTATTATATATATTATATATTATATTTTATAATATAAAATATCTTTTATATTACTATAAAGCTGTATGTCATTTTACCCCCAACTGATTTTTTCCCTTCTATTGCTGCTCTATTTGCGTTAGAGCTTCTGCTTTTATTATTTGGCAAACTCTATTCAAGAGTTTGACCCAAGTCCCCTTGAAAAGGGGAAACCTGAAAAAGGGACCGATCAATAGAGAAACAAAATAGATAAAGAAAATAAGCAGAGAAGTACATAACTCAAATGACCATCTTTTAAAATCAAGAGATATCCTTGGGAGCCATGCCTAACTGGTGAACCCAGCCTTTCTCCATAACTATATTTCCTAACTTTTACTTCTTCTTTTTTTAAGCATCATGTTATCTTTTCCCTGTATCTAAAAGTCTTTTTGACATTGGAAAAATACACAATCTCTGACAGCTGGATGGGGGGGAAAAATGAAATCTGAAAAATATCCTTGGTCAAATGCTGGCTATTTCTCTCGGGACATGGAATGGATGCAGGGCTATAAAAATGGTAACCATTCAGAAAGAGTAAACACAAGGAGCCACATCACCTGATGGTTAAGTGACCCATCAAAAGACCCCCCCCCCCGAGCCCCCAGTTGCCTGTATCAGTTAAAAAGGCATCCAGGGCAGCGGAACCTGCGTGGTGGACCTTAGAGTTATTTAATTGTGTGGAAGGGCAAGAAGCTTGTATTGCAGTCAAGGGTAAACTGCAGGTCAGTGGCTCTTCAAGCATGAAACAGCGTACAAACGCATTTTACCCAGAAAGATGTCAAAATACAGCAGGGCAACTATATTTTAGAAAAATGGTACGGCTCTTGGGATGAAACCTGAAAAGGCCTCTTTTATCACCTTTACACTGAAGGAGTGAATTTATGGCTTTCCGCCTCTGCCCTCCTGCCTCAAACGGAGTTTGAGGAAAAAGTACGCAAATGAGACGGGAGAAAAGAGTTTCAGAGACAATGGGGTGTAGCTCCCCTCCCCCCAAAAAGACTGATTTAATTTACAGCAATTTTTCTACTAGCGTCTCCTGGTGCAAAAGGCTTTAAAGAGCTCTCTTCTACAACAACAACAGGAAAAGCTTTTTTTAAAAAATATACAATTTGCTCATATATGAGTTTTTAAAACAATATGTAGCCACAAATTGTTTTAAGAAAGATCCATGCAGATCCCATGAAAGATCTCTCCCTCCAGGTTGTAATGGATTCTAGTTTGGTGGAGGATGCTAAGTTGTTAGAAAACAAATTTGCAGAACCCTACCCATTGTTCTTTACACCTGACTGCCAATTGTTCTGTCTCACTTCTCTTCTGGTTTTGAAGGTATTTTGCTGAAATGGCTACTTCAGAGAGTCCTTGGAGTCTTCTTGACAAGACTAAGTCTTTATTTTTACAGTATTGTTGAGTTTCTACACTGTTTCTCACTCCTTGCCATGTATCCCACTACGTATCTTTTTAGAAGCTGCCATATCACATGGCAGAATTCCCCCTAGTGCAATTATGCCCTGGCTTTTAATGCAGGCCTATAATTTAAACTTGAACTCCATTAAATAATAAAAAAAGAAGGGTGTCGAGATAAACCTCACAAGTCTTAGTCCCCCTTTTTTCTGAAACACTCAACTCTGGGCTTCATCCTTATCCAAATTGTCAAATAAAAAAGGGCAGGGGCCAAAGTTCAAAAATAACCAGTTCCATAAAGAATTGTTGACAAGGCCATCAGAAGTAATTTGAGTAAGCTCCTGTACACACACACACACACGCACACACACACACACACACACACACACACACACACACACACACACACACACACCCTCCAAGGCAGCCACATCCCTTCAACACACACACACACACACACACACACACACACACTATCCCTTTGAATGAATACCATTACAGGCCTGCTCCATATAAATTGCATGTGAGTTCATGCTGAAGCATAGGTTACATGTACATGTACAAATGTAGAAAACACATATTTCTGATTTATTAATATAGGCTAAAGCTCCATTAAGCCATGAATGTGCAAGCCAAGACTGATGCCTTAATAGATAAGCCTTGTTTATTATGCAATGTCACAAAATATGCTTCCTTACAATCAACACTCTTGTGCAGTCACTCTTTTTCTCTGAAGCTCAAACCCAGAGCAGAGAATTGAATGCTGGAGATTAGCTTCAGACTGGCCTGGTGCTTTACTTTCTGACAAAGCATCTGATCCTAGTTCACTTCACTAGGTGAAAGCTGGCCCACACCCACCTGTGATGTTTAAAGTCTGAATTTTCCCTTGATGAAATGCATTACGGAATACTGACAGAATAGTGACAGAATAACAGAGTTGGAAGGGACTGTGTAGGTTATCTAGTCCAACCCCCGCCCAAGCATATATATATATTGCCATCCAGTGAAAAAGGAAACATAGCTTGGCATGAGGAATAGGTACATGATCCAGACCCAGAGTGATACACGGCTTAATAAAATGCTTTGGAATAGTTAAGTTGTGGTGATGATGATAACAAATGTGAGAGGGATTCAACAAAAGGGTTATAGTAAGTGGACTCATTAATTGAATCTCACATTGTAAGGCTCATGTTGACTTTCAGAGCTGAATCTATTGAAGAGCCTCAGATTTTAATCTCATTAAGACTCGTGATGAATAAGAGGACAAACCTGTAGATAGAAATTTGGTTTAGCCATGTGAACAACCACTTACTTTCAGAGACATTAGTATTGGGCATCTGTATATACCAAAGAGAGTATTTCTGACATTGCTGAAGTACTTTTTCTGATTCCTGTGCCTGGCATGGCCTCCAAATTACTGGTAGTCCTTGACTTACAACTATTCATTTAGCAACCATTCAAAGTTTCAGTGGCACTGAAAAAAGTGACTTACATCTGACCCTTATGACTACTGCAGCATTCCCACAGTCACGTGATGAAAATTCAGGTGCTTGGCAATCAGCATGTGTTTATGATGATGTCAGCGTCCTGGGATCAGGTGAGTGCCATTTGTGACCTTCTCAACTGGCTCCCAACACGCAAAGTCAATGGAAGAAGCCAGTTTCGCTTAACGACCATGTGATTCACTAACAACTGCAGTGATTTGCTTAACGGCCATGGCAAAAAAGGTCATAAAATCGAACACAACTCACTTAACAACCCTCTTGCTCAGCAATGGAAATTCTGATCCCAATTGGGGTTGTAAGATGAGGACTGCCTGTACAACAACCATGGAAAGCTACGGCAGATCAGAAGAATCAAGATGCGTGCAAAATCTCTTTCAGGGCATCCATAGCAATTCCTGCCCTGGATATTTGTGTTTGCTGGGTACTTTTTCTGTCTGCAGAGAGTTGGTTGGTTGCAGCTTTGCACTTATCTGCCTCCTCCTCCTGCTGCTGCTGCTGCTGCTCAGTGTTGGGGAAAGGAGAATTGTGCAATATTAATCTTCCCATGAGACTTGGAGAAGATCAGAAACCAGGGGAAAGGAAAGCTTTTAGCTGGCTTTTGATTTCCCTTCCTTGAGGCTGGCGATAAAGATTGGCTGCACGGCACAAACTGCACTTAAAAGGGGCAATTCATGCAGCCCGTTTTATCAGCCGCCTGAATGGTGAATCAGCACTCACCCCGCGTGCTGTAGGGTGATAGCAGTGATCCCACATGAGGAGGTGGCGGGTGTGTGGAGATAAGACAAGCTTGAAGTTGGATTCTTTTCCAGACAAACTTGACTTTTCCTTTGTTTCTGGTCAGGAGGGAGGATGTGTGGGCACTTAAGAAGCCTCCCCGGTGATGATCTCAGTGGATTCTGCTTTAGGCAGAGAGAATAGCCAGAAGTGCAAAGAGGAGACGGCGAATGAGGTGAAGGTGATAGCTTGAATGTGCTGAAGTACCTATGAGAGCATGAGCTAAGAACAACTGGGCAAATCGTCTTTTGGAAAGAAGCATGCTTGTCGTATGTGGCCTCCCTTCCACAAGAGCAGGGTTGTGCCCATCCCAGTTTTGAATTAGCAAACTTTATCTGATTTCCATGGTAGGAAAATATCTGCCAAAGCTTAAGCTGTTCCTTCTTTTCTCTCTGCCATCAACTGAATAATGCAATAGAATACACTTCTGTTACCCCAATAATAACTAAGAAAGTAAGGCCAAATAGATCAGGATTACTTTTATTAGAACGGTTACAATAACAGAATCTTGCCATTCTGAATGTGCTTCTCCCTCTCTTGCTTTATCTGTGTGTGAACTAGGGAGCAGGGGTGGGTTCTGGATTTTCCTACTGCCGGTTCGCTCAGGGACGTGCCACGTGGGCGGGTCGTGGGTGTGCGCCCACGTGCTTCACGCGCATGTGTGCATGTGCAGTAAAAAAAAACTTCTGCACATGCGCAGAAGCAAAAAACAAGATGGCAGCCCCGTAGGCACCGCCGAGAGAACCAGCTCAGGGGCATGGCAGGCCTGGGTCACTGCCAGTTCCAGTGACCCAGGCCACCAAGTTACTACTGATTCTATAGAACCAGTCCAAACCGGTAGGAAACCACCTCTGCTAGGGAGGGACTAGACTGAGATATTTATTCAAACTAATTTCTTCGCCTGGGCTCAGTCCACTCTAAGCTGTCTATTGCCTTGGTTGTGGCTCTTCCTCCTGTTCTGCAAGGCCATTTCCTCCTCCCTCTACATTCACTTGGTAGAGGGATGGGCTGTAGACCCAAAGTTGAAAGATCTCAGTTGGTCTCCAAGATGCTTGGAGGACTATGGCATGGCTTCTATTATTCTCCTCCCCCAACAAAACTGAAATTTGAATGCTGTTGTTATAAGATGTCAAGGACTGATGCTTTCCAAAGGTTGTCCATGAAAATGAGGACTTTGGTCACCCTGCTGTTTTTAGAGGACGGTGCCCGCCTTCATTGTACTTTTTTTTTACAGCCAAAAGCACATGCAGCATGAGTAGCTACTGATACTCAATTGCCACTGAGGTTTTTAGAATAATGGCATACTAAAAGACTCATTCTCTTCCTATTCCCAGTTACCACTAATTTTGGCTCATTCAGAATATCTACCTATGAAGCTCTGAAGGGCTCATGCCAAGTTAAACTTCTGCTGCTGCTGCTTCTGTCTTCCCCCTTCTCTCTCATTGACCCTTTCTGTCCTGAAACATTTCATTTCCCATCCCCGTAAAGAAGGACAAAGTACAAGTAGTCCTAGGCTTACGACCACAATTGAGCCCAAATTTTTTGTTGCTAAGTAAGATGGTTGTTAAGTGAGTTTTCCCTATTTTATGACCGTTCTTACCACAGTTGTTAAGTGAATCATTGCTGTTGTGAACGTAGCAACAAAATTGTAAAAGGAGTCTGATTTTGTTTGTCAGAAGGTTGCAAAAGGTGATCACATGGCCCAGGGACACTGCAATTTTCATAAATATAAACCGATTGTTGAGTGTCCAAATTTTAATCACCTGACCTGCTGCTGCAACAGTCATAAGTGTGAAAAACAGTCATAGGTCACTTTTTTCATTGCTATTGTAACTTCGGTCACTGAACGAATGGTTGTAAGTCGAGGATTACCTGTACCCTAAAATAATACAAGATCAGCAATATTTGAAAAAGAGGTTGGCTTCCGAATTCTAGATGCAAACCCCAAAGCCAGTAGACACCTCTCACCACAAAAAGGATTTAAAAACGAAGAAGGAATATTGAGTCCTGCACCTACCATACAAAAGTGCATTATAGCAAAACATGTACTGGCACCACCTACTTAACATGTGGTGGATGGGCCATCCCCTCTCCCCATTAGTGAATCTGGCAGTGAGGAAAATGTTTATGTTGAAATAATATCAACGATGCCAGACAGAGGGTACCTGTGAGTGATTTGCTGCAGGCTGTTCTCAGGAGCCGGGCGAGACTGAAAGGGGAGCTCTCCATTAACATCTAAATATGGTATACTTCCCCCCCCCCAAAAAAAAACCTGTGTACTTTTATGCCTAAAACTGGTGCCAAGTCACCATATTAATAACTTACATCTAAACTCCATTTAATACTAAAAACAAGTTTTGAAAGTACTTTCTAAAAGCTTTATTATGAACAGAAATGATGTTTTGACAAATTTTGAGCCATTTTTTGAATACGTGTTCTTTGTTTCTGTTTTGGCTGTCATCTCATCTCTAGCCAATATTGCTGGGAGTATGTAACGAGAGGTGAGATTTCATAGGGTTTGTAATTTCTTTTAATACGGGGTCTTGAAAGCTAATCGGAGTTGGATTGGGGGAATATTTGGATGAGAGGCTACTAAGGTATTAATACCCTGGGATGGTAATTTGAAAAAAAAATCCCATAAAAGACAATGAGAAAATCTTTCTGTGAATATGGGAAAAAAACTAAGGGATAAAAATTTAAACTATATTGAACAAAAGCATTCAGTACATGAATAGAATAGAATAGAATAGAATAGAATAGAATAGAATTAGAAAGAATAGAATAGAATAGAATAGAATAGAATAGAATAGAATAGAATAGAATAGAATAGAATAGTTGGAAGGGACCTTGGAGGTCTTCTAGTCCAACCCCCTACTCAGGCAGGAAACCCTATACCATTTCAGACAAATGGTTGTCCAATTTCTTCTTAAAAACTTCCAGTGTTGGAGAATTTTAAAATAATCTTATTTTTAGCTTTTAGTCGTATTCACCTGATATTAAAACTCAGTTTATGCCAACAGTTATTATAAGACATATCAATGCAAACAATATTCCGGAACACACACACACACACACACACACACAAGGGAGGGAGGGAGGGAGGGAGGGAGGGAGGAGAGGGAGAGAGAGAGAGGGAGAGAGAGAGAGACAGACAGACACAGAGAGAGACAGACAGACACAGAGAGAGACAGAGACAGAGACAGAGACAGAGACATATGCATGCATTGTTTTGTCCTGAAATAATGATAGCCAACTTTATATGTAGCTACACTGATCATACATCCTTTATGTACAGGACAGCCCTTTATTTCAGAAAGCTGTCTTTTAGATTTATTTATTTTCCAAAACTCGCTTTTGTCCTTTATTTAGATCATGTAACTTTTACCATACAAATGGTATCGCTTAATGCACAATCTTTCATATTCATGTGAAACATATGGAAATTGAACTGCTTTTTTATAATAAATTTAAACATATATTGTTTGGGTTTAGATTTGTACTAGAACATGCATTTTTGTAGTTTTTCTTGGTTTTGTTCTTGATGTTTCCTTTGTAAAATAAAGTTATAAACATACATTAATTCTTTTTATCCTTAGGAATCTTTTTCAGATTTTTTTTTTTTCAGGTTTGTCCTTTATTTATTTTTTCCTGAGGTGGCTGAGAGTTGAGTTACTTCTGCAATAAGAGGTGATTGGGTTAGTTTTTCCTTAGTGTGATGGGTTGTAATTTATATTTTTTGCTTCTCTTCATTTTTATTTTTATTTTATTTTGCATTTGATGTTGTCCTATTTTAATTGTTATTGGATTGGTATATATGCCACTCAGAGAAAGTTTTTATTATTCAATCAATATATATGTCAAGGAAATAAAGAAATAAATTGCCCCTTTGCAGCCCTTAAGTATTGTGTGCAATTCAAAATAGGCATTAGGATAACAAAATATCCTAATGTTGTTATATGCTGCCCAGAGTTGCCTCATAGGAGATGGGTGGCAACAAACAAACAAACAACAAACAACAAAAGTAACCCAGAAACCAGTTCTGTAAAAAGTCAAACTGCATTCATAAAATTTTATTCATAAAATGAATAAAAATTCATTTATTTGTTTATTTTAGTAAATTTATATTGCCGCCTATTTGCACTTGGCGACTCAAGGCGGCTTGGAGGTCATTGTAGGTCGTTTAACCACTGCCACATAATACAAGTAGTCTTCATTCAAAGACTGCCTCATTTAGCAACTGTTTTCAGTTATGACGGCGATGAAGTACCTTTACAACCGTTGTCTACATTTACATCCTTTGCTGTTGTGTAAAGCCAACAAGCAAGTTCATAAGCACAGTCACGGTTTCATTTAGTGATATTTTCACTTAACAACTGGATTGCCAGTCTCAATTATGGTCACCACAAGGACTATCTGTAGAATTTCTTAGGTCAGTGCACAACTGCTTGGATTTGCCTATACGGAGAGCTCTGTGTTTAGCTCTATTTGGTATGACAGGCGGCAGAGATAAACTGTCATTATTCCCTACAGCAATAAAGCAGCTTTCTTAAAATACTTCTACAGTCTGTTTCCTGACCTGGCCTACCTCGAACGGCTGATGCTCTCTTGGCGATGGTTTGAAACTCTAGAGAAGGAGTCAACTTGAGACTTCTCTGCCACAGTGCCTGACTTTTGGAACATCCTACCCTCTAGGCAGGGGTGAAATGCTCCCGGTTCAGGCGTGCCTGCGGGTCACCAGACAGCTGGTAGCGACGGAAGCAGGAGACTTCGCCCACCCACCCAGACGCCGCCATTTGGGTTCTTTTACCCTCTGCGCATGTGCAGAACGCATTGATGGCAGACTCCAACTCACCCCCTTCCTCTCTACTCTCCACCCGTCCATCTATTTTAGTTATCATATTGATGTATTCTGGTTTGTTAAGATATTCATGAACTGGGAGAGCCAGTGGTAACAAGGTCAGCCAATGAATAGGCATAGCAACTAAGTCAGCCAATGGGAGCTAAACACATCTGAGTCTGTGCAGAGAATCAAAACTGAAGCTATAAGTCTGGGCGTGGCTCAGCCCACTCTGTCTCTTATCTCTCTCTGAACTCTGAACTGAAAGCTTTGCTGCTGGAAATGAAACTGCTTGTAACTGTTGCTACATTGAAGAAATAATCTACTTGTGGTATTGTAAATATATATATATATATATTACTATGTTTATAAAGAAGTTAATGAATCCAGCTGAATCAGTTATCTGTGTGTGCTTCTGGAATTGATTTTTCTGCAACAAACTCTGATATGGTTGTGTTCTTTTTCATTGTTAATTTACAGGCTCTATTATTTTATCGCAATGTTGCTTTTTCAGGAGGCAACTGGACTTTCTTTTTTTTTTCTTTGAAGACATGAGCCGAGGTGGCGCAGTGGTTAGAGTGCAGTACTGCAGGCTACTTCAGCTGACTGCTAGCTGCAGTTCGGCGGTTCAAATCTCACCGGCTCAAGGTTGACTCAGCCTTCCATCCTTCCGAGGTGGGTAAAATGAGGACCCAGATTGTTGGGGGCAATATGCTGACCCTGTGAACCGCTTAGAGAGGGCTGTAAAGCACTGTAAAGCAGTATATAAGTCTAAGTGCTATTGTTATTTCGCTTCTCATCCAAGAAGCTTCTTCAGCTCTGACTGGATGGTGGGGAATGGAAGGATTTATATTCCTTGCAGACAGCTGGTCATTTGCATCCTTTTAGAGCAGGGGTGTCAAACTGGCGGCCCACGGGCTGGATGTGTTACGTGCAGGCCACGCCCACCCCAGCTCCGCAAAGGAAAAAAAGTCGTGATACGTTACGTGATGGCAACATGACGTGCAGAGTTTGACACCCATGCTTTAGCAGGTTGTTGAAGCACTTGGAGGCTTATCTGTGTCCTCAAGGTCTGCTGAGTAATGCTAATCAGAGGTGGGTTCCTACCCATTCGGACCAGTTCGCCCGAACCGGTAGCAACCCGCTGTTGATGTCACGGAGCCGGTTCGGTCGGTGCTGGTCCGTGGACGCTGCCATCTTTTTTTTGAAAAAAAAAATTGAATTTTTTTTGGGGGGGGATTTTTTTATATATATATTTTTCTTCTGCGCATGCGCAGAAGCTGAGTTGCCAGCACTGTGCATGCACCACCATCTTGTTTTCAGCTTTTTTGGGGGGGGGGATTTTTTGGAATTTTTGGCACTGCGTATGTGCATGCGCGCAAAGCGCGCGCATGCCCACGAGGCACGGCCACGCGACACGGGAGGAAGCAAACCGGCGGCGAGGTAAGTTAGAACCTACCCCTGGTGCTAATCATTAGCACTGCTCAGTTGCCCCCTGAAAAAACACCTTTGGGACAACCATGACCTGGATGACTGAGAATCTCTACAGACTTCTATTATTTTACTTCTGTTCTGTTTACATTCCTTTCATTTTCTTCCTTTTTATTGTTGTAAGCCACCTAGAGCAGCTCTACTGTGAGATAGGCAGCAAATAAATAATAATAATTGACTTTGTGCTCCACCTCATACACCCATTAACTTCCTCTGTAACACCCTACAGAGCTTCTGGAAAAATAAGAAAGCTACCATAAGTTGGTCTAGATCAGAATTTTAGAGCCAGAAGTAGGGACATTATAATATGCTTGCCATAATGTGACTTGCAAAAAATGTTTTCTTCTCCCCTCAGAGAGATCTTCTGACTCCCATGCCCAAAAGAGATTCTTCATACATGTCCATAATGATTTCTTTAGATTTACTTCATTTTGTTTGCATCAAGCATACAGGTAGTCCTCAACTTCCAACCATTCATTTAGCGACTGTTGGAGGTTACAATGGCATAATGCAAAAAGTGCCTTATGACTGTTTTTCACACTTATGACCATTGCAGCATCCTCATGGTCATGTGATCAAAATTCATATAAATTTGATATATGAATGAATGAATGAAGCAATCAATCAACATAGGGACATATTCAAATCTATGGTAATAGCATTGTTTCTACAGCGATATAGCACTGCCTCTTCAAATATGAGTTGCATTGACTTCATTTCTTTATAAAAGAGTAGAAACTATGCAGCCTTCTCAAACAGAATTAAACAACAGAAACAAAAACCGCTGATTGCAACTAAAATTCTGCAGTAGGAAAACAACAACAACAGAATAACAGAGTTGGGAGGGACCTGGGAGGTGTTTTAAGTCTAACGGTTAGACTTAACCCCTTGCTCAAGTAGGAGGCCTTATACCATTTCAAACAAATGACTTCCAATCTCTTCTTAAAAACCTCCAGCGATGGAACACTCACAACTTCTGATGGCAAATCCTTCTTTTTCAATCCTCCTTTCTCATCACTGGCTTATAAAATGTAATCAAAATATTACTAAGAAAACAAATGCTCTGTTTTGCTTCTACCTATTACTCAAGAAAATTATAACTCCTGAAATTGTGGAAGGAAAAAGAATAGCCATCCTTGCAGATAATGCCATACAGAATTTTCTAGAGTCATCCAGCCATCACCAAGCTTGTCCTCAGTTTGTTATATTGGCACAACAAATGATAAATGATTCTAAAAATAATCCAGGTTTACCAGATCTATAGATCTATACCAGATCTTTAAAAACCCAGGTAATCCCTAACCTGCTGCACAGAGATAATAATTAAAAAAAAAATCAATTTTCTGCCATTTGGTAGTCATCTGGGTTTCTGCAACTCAGATATGGAGAAAGCTATTCTCCAAAGCACCTGAAGGCAATGCAAGAAGCAATGGATGGGAACTAACCAAGGAGAGAAGCAACATAGAACTAAGGAGAAATTTCCTGACAGTTACAACATTTAATCAGTGGAACAATTTGCCTCTAGAACTTGTGGATGCTGCAACACTGGAAGTTTTTAAGAAGAGTCCCAAAGGTGCTTTTTCAAGAGGCAACTGGACTTTCTGTTTTTTTCTCTGAAGACGTTTTGCTTCTCATCCAAGAAGCTTCTTCAGCTGGAGCTGAAAGAAAAAAGCAGAAAGTCCAGTTGCCTCTTGAAAAAGCACCTTTGGGACAACCATGACTTGGATGACTGAGAATCTCCATAGACATTTTTAAGAAGAGATTGGACAACCATTTGTCTGAAATGGTATAGGACAGTGATGGCGAACCTTTTCGGCACTGAGTGCCCAAACCGGAATGCACGTGAGCGCATGTGCGCGTGCATGCCGGAACACCGGAAACCCAAAGACCAGGTGGCCGGTGCGTATGCAGCTGGTCTTCAGATTTTTGGCGCTCCGGCGCACGCGAAGACCAGCAGGCCAGCGCGCATGCGTGCACCGGAAACCAGAAGACCAGCTGGCGACAGTGCGCGTGCCCACAGAGAGGGCTCTGCGTGCCACCTGTGGCACGCGTGCCATAGGTTCGCCATCACGGGTATAGGATTTCCTGCCTGAGCATGGGGTTGGACTAGAAGACCTCCAAGGTTCCTTCCAACTCTAGCAGATAGGTTGTAATTCTCTCCACAGCTTAAAACCTAATATAGCCTAGAATAAAATTCTGTTCCTTATTTCTAGGCTATATTAGGTTTTACCAGCTGTGGAGAGAATTACAACCTATCTGCTAGAGTCAGCTAGCCTGCCAATAAATTCCTTCTTATTATTTGGGACATACTAAGATACATAGGTAACCATTATATTGTTATTTTTAATTTAGATCATACTGAGTCCATTAGTCCCCATTAAACAAAAGGAAGAGGAGGCTTGATTGCTTTCTTTTCTGTTGTTGCCTTAAGCTATGAAATGACTCAAAATCTTTACAGTTCAGCCCCCAGCAAAATAGAACTTCTGAAATTCTAAACAGCCCATCTGTTAGTGATATGGTTAAGCTATGTATTCTCTACATACATATATACATTTCCTGCATTGCATATTATTTCAAATATTTGCTCTTAGAACTGCAAGGTGTCCTACTGTCATAACAGTGAAGTTATTCATTAAGCTGTCAGCACCTTTGCGTATTTTTCCCCACATGGAGTCCATTTCTGATTTTCCATTCCCCCTTAGAGGACCTACTCACTCATCACCACGAGCGGTTGCTCTCATAACTGGTGCAATTGAGATTTTCATGTCAACATATGTAAACCAAAATCTCAGCCTCCTTATTGCCGGTATTCCAAATCCTGAATTTTCTAGGGCACTAATGGATTTTAAGGGCCAGCTTGCATTTGCTAAGAGTTTTATTCCTATCAACATGATGCAGTTTTTGGCATTAACTTCTGAGCTGGGTTTGTAAAATAGTATTCAAAGAAAAGATGTCCACAAACAAGCATTGACCAGGAGGGAGGAAAAAAAGAGCCATGATTGATTGCAAGCCTCTGTGTTTTGAAATGATGCAGGGTACACAAAGCATAATAGAAAATAGAGGCGCCATCATTATTTGGACATAGAATGGTGTTGTTGAATTACATATGAATCTACCTCAGTTTTAGGTAGGACTGAGGGCTGCAGACGTCCAAAATCAATGCTAGTCCAATTAAGCCAAGGAGCACACTTGGCAACGGAGGAATCCATCTATTTCCAGTTCATGTCACTTTCAAAAATGTTTATTTATAAACCTTCTTGGTCCCCTTTCTGCAATGATATAATTTTTTCTGTCTCTAAAATGCCTTGAAATAAGTAATTAAGCCACATGGGTCTAGAATAACTTCAGCATACCTGGAGAGTGCAAAGCAAGGTAAGTTTATACTTAAAGTGTAGCTATGTCCAAAGAAGGCTACTGGACAGAGAAATAGTACTTCTGACCTTCTGTACAAGCAAATATCTATCTTCAAAGATATTCACATGTTCAGGCTGCGTATTATAAAGCTCTTTATCTTTTCCTTATTGCAAACATATTCAAACATGAAAGTAGGACTCCTGCCGAGGGCAATTCATTTCTCAGGATTAATAAGGTGGGGGGAGGAGGATGAAAAGCATCAAGATTGGCACCATAACCAATGATCAAATGATGATGATCAAATGACCAAGCCTTGGGCCTTTTTAAATGTGTGATGCACAGTTGGGATCCCCTTTGTAACCATTTTGCCCCTTCTCTCCCTGGCTATCTTCAAACCATCAGCCGTCATTCTCTTCTGTCTGATCTCCTTAGCTGGTCTCCTTACAAGGACGAAACCTCCAACTCAAACTGAATTAAGCTTTCTTCAATCTTCCTAGCATCTCTTTGAGATTGTCTATTTATTCTTCTTCCTGGTTTGGATAAGTATAGCCCACTTCTACTCTGTTCTTCTCTACTCTTTGCATCTTGAATAACAGCCACCAACAGATTGCGATGACATGGACAAAACAGCTTGTGACGGTAAAGTGTAAAATAGGCCCCATTTGTCTCTGCCCCCAAAACAATTATTTTGCCATATGACACCTTCTCACAAACCTGCTTATCTGTAAGACTCGGGAGATTCTGAAACTGCTGGGCCTTACCATGAAGCCTCCAACCAGCCATATTTGGTCTTCCATTTGCAAAGCCTGAACTGCTCTCATTTTCTTGGGGTTCAGGTGAACAACAAGCTGAGATTATTTATCCACTTTCTGAAGCTCAGCCACTGATTTCTGGTGGGTTATGTTTAGTTTGGGGAGAAATTAATTGAGTCGTGATACTTTATCCTGTAAAACTTCCATAAAATTTCAGAAGAGAAGCAGTTGCAAAAATATTGAAAGAGGACGAGAAGGAAAAGATAGTCATTGGCAACCAATGTACCAAAGCATAAAAATTATTATTATTATTATTATTATTATTAATAATAATAATAATAATAATAATAATAATAATAATAATAATA
>QLTV01002260.1:3874764-3887770 GCA_003457575.1 Thermophis baileyi
AGGCTGTTTTATTTCTCCCTTCCTCCAGGTGTCAGAAGAGGGCTATTCTGGGGATAAGCAGGGTATTTTTGTTGTTGATATTAGAAAATCAGTATATTGTTTCTTAAGATTTGCTTTGTCATTGTTTAAAATCTTAACTCAAACTGATATCTGTTAGATTTTAGCCTATTACTTACCATTTCTTTTGAAACGTTACAGACATAGTGAAAAAGCAGCAGTTTAAAGGATGCTCCTTGTATAACGCAGAACGCCATGCATACTATTTGCTGTACTTCTGCTTCTTAACTTACCCAGTTATTTCTGCAACTTACTGCAATTCCTGAATTTCCACAACTTTCACCACCATCCTAGACATGTTCATCAGAGTTTATTCCCAATAAATTGAATAGGCCTGAGGAACCCCATGACCATGTCCAGAAGTAACTGAAACAGTCCTCTTCTCTCTGAATCATTAAAACACAGTTTAACAGAGGTAAAAGAGGAGATCTGGAATTTCTTCTACCCAGTTATTGAGTTATTTCCAGTTGTATAGGGTTGAGGGAGAGAACACCCCATCTTCTCCATAATCTTATTTGTTTGAAGACTGGAGAAGACTTCAAGGGTGCTGCTAGAGGGGAAATTAAAAGAAAAGTAAGGTTTAAACGAGTTCTCTTTTTCTGCATTTCTTTCAACTCTTTTCTTTCCATTTGGAGCAAAACATATTGCCTCCCAACCAGCATCAGAAAAGGGGGGGATTTATAAAATTATCTGGGGTGAAATATGGAGTTCTTCTACTTACTTTATTTAGAAAATGAAGGATAGGGTATGAGCGCTTCTTGTCCATCAAGCAGCATCTCCTGCTTAAGCAGAGGGTTCAACAAGAAGATCTCCAAGTCCCTTCCAACACTGTTATTCTGTAAATCTTTAAATGTGCAATCCTATGCAGTTCCAGCAAGGATTCCAAGTCTCCATGGCTTCCTGAATCTCAATTAAATTCTCAGGGCAAACAATATTTGAGGATGTCTCCCATAAGATTTTTCCAAGTTAGAAAGTGAAAAGCAATTGTCAGATCTACCAGCTTCGGCTTGGCACCTTGTTGGTGTTCTCTCATCAATTGGAGAAGGGAGGGGGGAACAAATGGGCAATAAAATTGTATACCTTTATGATGAGAAATTGGGAGGGGGAAAATTGACAGTTGAGGAAGAACAGATTAGGCGTTGCTGTTTGCCCTGAGAGTGGAATTTCACTAGCCCAAACACCTCAGTGTTTCTCATAACATCTTGGCGGTGCTGTATTGGCTATGCATGGATGGACAATGGGGGGGGGGAGGGTTGGAGAAGCAGCGGTTTCTTTCTGTATCGGCGCATGGGAATTTTAGATTCCGCTTGACTCTACTGCAATCAGCATTTCTTAGTAAAAGTGCCTTTTCCCTTCATATGGAGTCGAGAGTTTACTTTCCTAAGGGATCAGACTGGGGCAGGTCTGACAGCAATGGAGAAACATTGGGGGAAGGTGGCAGAGAGAAACCATTTGTAATGACGAGATAACCATGATACCTCACAAAAATAGAAAGGTATTTTCTTTATCATTTACTTCCAGGAAGTGGATGATAGATCTGGGGATACTGTTGGCTTAAATAATATCTTTTAACTCCTATTCCCTGCAGGGAATGTTATACCTGCATGTGTAAGTGAAAATGTATGCTGATATATAAGTGTGCTCTTCTCTTTGGTTTGTCTCCTTTTCTCCAGATTTTGGAGAAAGATAGGTGTGACTTTCAGGCTCAGAAAGGCTTCCCACCCCTGATATACAAGAACGCAGCTTTAATCACTTCCAAATGCACTAACAGTCTCCCCCAAACCTCTTCAGGGAAAGAATCTCCTTAGGTTTCCTAGCTAATATATTTAATTACTCCTACATTATAATTACAGCAAAGGAATTGATATGGGGATACTTGAATCCTCACGGCAGGCACAGTGTTCTCAGTATGCCCTTCTGTTTTCATGTGGTGCATTCAGGACAGCAGAAAACAAAGGAGCCGTGTGTTGGAGACCATCCAGAGAGGGAATAATGAAAAAAATAAATAATCAAAAGGATTGCTGCAGATTCATCTAGACGTTCTGCATGGCATCTTTCTTAAAAGATCCCCAAGGGTGAGCAACCTTTTCACAGCACATTTTGCTTCATGCTTTAGGCAACAGAAAAGTAGAAATCCTCCAGAGAGATTGATCTGTGAAGCAGAAAAATCCCCGTTTGAAACCCAGCTTCAGCCTATGCTCAGACGTGGCTTTACAGAATCTTTATAGCTCCTTCTACATGCATAACATGGGCTTAACAATGCATCCTATTCTTCAGCATGATCACAAAGCTGAGCTCTTGTGGGTCCAGTGTTTTACAGAGCTTTTATAAACAATAACGATTATTACACTCATTATCCCCCAACTATGTCAAAACAGTAGCTTAACACTACAATTCTATACCCTATGCCAAGGAGAAGAGGATTAAGTCTGCCAAATCATCTTGCCACTCAGCTTGAGAAGACTAGACGACATCAATGGAGGTTAGAGAAAAATCTCACTTAAGTGGCACCATTGGAGCTGCTTCAAAGCAAAGGGAAAACTTCAAAGTGCTCTTTTCCCAGTAGAATTGAAATTTCAACACAGCAACCAAGATACTTGCAATCCTCTTCTGCTCAGGTTGGCTGCCCTGCTTCTTCCCCCTTCAGAGAAGGACTGAAAAACCAAGATGGAACTGCATTTGCTGGCACTCCAGGCTGGGTGTTTTTGTTTTCGTCATGGGATGGAGTTTTGGGAAACGAGGTCGCTTGACTGGCCGGAGATGGTTCTATATCTCTCAGTTAGGCTCATTAAAAAAAAACCTGAACTCCAAATTATTCAGATTTACTATATTGATTTCCTTTTCAGGAAATGGCATTTTCACCAGTCCCTTAGTTCTACCACTCAATTAGAACTAGAGACAGCACATCCAGAAACAGCTACTAAGTTCAAGTCCTTCCTTTGTTTCCTAGTTTTGATGAGAAATGTCAAAATATTTGATCCTTTTGATTGAGATGATTATTCAGTTGGTTGGCTTGACTAACTGTTCCCAAGATAGCACTGTTCTATAATTTTGGACTACTGTTCCCACAAGCATGATCAGTAGAAAAAGGAGAAAGGGCCAATCTAGTATTGCTGGTTGGACACTATAAAGGATGACACCGGGATGACCATGGCAGATCTGAAAGAGGCAATGCAAGACAGAGGGGCATGGAGAGTACTGGTTCATGGAGTGTCGGACATAAGTGAATGGCTGATAACTATAACAAGTTCCCATAAGCTTGGACCAGTGGGGTTGGTCAGTGCAGGCTGAAGATGCTAAGAGCTGTAGGCCAACACATCTGAAGAGTAATTCAACAGGTGGGAACCCCCTCCAAATAAATGTGGCTGTTATTATGTCTGACCTAATTTTCTCATGTGCAACCTTCCAAGTGCTTTTAATAAAGGCAAGCAATGTTTCCAAGGAGCTGTCTCTTCTAGAGCGGCTTGATAAGAACAATGTCATATTAAACATTCCACAGGACTCCACCAAATGACATTGGGTGAAACCAAATCTCAGTAAAATACCTGCTTTTATTAAAGTTGGCCAAGTTTCGTCACAACACATATTTGAACAGAGACAGATTTAAGAACTGGAACAGGCACAAATTCCAAATGCTCATTTTCTAATTTTGAGGTAATTAAGTCAATAAGATTTTCTCTGACTGCATGTAAAGTAAGTCTGTTAGAAAAAAAAACTAATTTAGCCCGAACCCAGAGCTTCATTTGTGCTGGGATATCCTATTATCTTCCATGAAGTTTTGACTAGAAGGTAGGGGAAACATTCATGAATATATGAAAAATACATCAATGCTTTCAAGTCTGGGATATGATTAATATTCTATAGGTATTTTTTGACAAGTATGCATGTTTGTGTGTGTTTATGTCTGAATCTATGAGTGCTCTTCTGAAGTTTGAAGGGATATATTTCAGACTCCAGAAAACTCATTATGGATGAAAGAATTCTGCAATTTCAATTTCATTCCATTTCTCATTTTTCCCAGCCACAAATCCAGTATAATCCTATTTCTGTAGCAATTAACACATTTCTTGGTGTAGTTTAGATTATGTGAAACTCTGCAAGTAATCAATATAATGCTATATATGTACAGTATGTGTATATATACTATATATATATATATGTATGTGTGTGTGCTCGCGCGCGCACGTGTGCGTGTGCATGTGTGTGTGTGTGTACAGTATATAGATAGATAGATAGATAGACACACACACACACACACACACACACACACAAATTAGTTTCACAAAAATATCTATTGTGTGCAGACTTTCCCTGATATTCATATTTTGTTTCACATCTTCTGATTGGAGGATTACACTTAAGATGTACAGTAAATTTCAGGAAAGGATATGTTTCAGTTTGTTAGCCTGAAATTACCATATTGGGTAAACTCATATTAAATATGAACCATTAAAACTCCAGCCTCCCCAATCTTACTACCCTGTTCTCACGTAATTTTTGTGAGAGCTGTGTGAAATTAGAGTGTGTTCTCGCACAACCTGCAGAAGTCATGCGAAAGGACCATGCTCTCGCATGGCTCCCGGAATCTGAAAACCATGTGCAATGGGGCATGTTTTTGCATGCTTTTTAGAGGCTGCAGAGGCCGTGGAAGAGCATTCTCCAAAGTAGCCTCAAGAACGAAAGCCTTGTGTGAGCCAGAGCAGCGTCGGGTAGGCCTCAGGGACTTGTCAACAAAAAGAGAACACCCCATGAAGGGAAGCAGTGCATGGCAGATCTTGGGGAGCATCGGGCCATGGAGGCAATCACACCATTCCCCAAACCTCATGCACTTTGGGGAATGGCATGAGGCCACCTATTAGAGTGGAAGCAGTGGCACTAGGGCTGAAATTGAGGCCCGGCCTCTACTTCAGGCCCAGCCTTGGCACTGTCACCTAGTGCCACTATTCAAGGAGGCCTAGATGGGGAAGGGGAAAATAGATAATTGATCCTCTTTTGCTTCGGTGTGTGTGTCATACCAGTAGAATCAAGTTTGGCATCTTCTGAATTTCTGACATGTTGACCCGCAAAAGGTTTGCCATCACTGAAAAGGAAGAATAAGCTACAGCCAAGAGATAGAAATGTTTATATCTTTGCTGCAACTTAATTAGCATTTATATTGTTGGGATTCATGTCTGGTAGTCTTGATTTTGGTATGCAAACCACAAGATTGTCTTGCTCCCCTGTTTTATTTTAATATTGAAACTTGGGAGGAAACTTTCAGTCTTTTCCCTTGTAAAAATGGCTGCGATTCTTCCGCTTTAAGCTCTAGTGTCCCATCTCAGACACACCAACAACAGCCAAGCCTCCTACAACTGACCACATCCCATTAGGCCCACCACCTCTGGTGATTACAGAAAATGAGGTGCAAAGTCTATTTCACAGACAAAAGCCAGGAAAAGCACCAGGCCCAGACAAGATAACTCCTTCTTGCTTAAAAGCTTGTGCTGACCAACTGGCCCGAATCTTCACCCGAATCTTTAATAAATCACTAGAGATGTGCTATGTTCCTTCTTGCTTCAAATGCTCTACTATCATCCCAGTGCCAAAGAAACCCTCCATCAAGGAACTGAACGACTACAGACCAGTTGCTCTAACATTTGTAGTTGTGAAAACCTTTCGCATGGGGAGTTTGCATGTGCATTGTATTATGAGTGCAGTATGAGTGTCACACAGGAACACGCTTTCAGCAATGCAACGACAAAAAGGTTAGCCATCCTTACTCTAACATCTGTAGTTATGAAAACCTTTGAAAGGCTAGTGCTGGCCCATTTGAAAACCATCACGGATCTGCTGTTAGACCCCTTACAATTTGCCTACTGAGCAAATAGATTGACAGATGATGCTATTAATATGATTCTGCACTACATCCTACAACATCTTGAATCTCCAAACACCTATGCAAGGGTCCCCTTTGTAGACTTCACCTCAGCATTCAATATCATCATTCCAGATATTCTTCTAACTAAACTACCACACTTGTAAATGAATCATAAGCTTCCTAACAGACAGGACAGGGCGCATGCGTGGGGGGCGGGGGGCGTGCACACATGTGCAGGGGGCAGAGCGCATGGGGAGTTTGCATGTGCATTGTATTATGAGTGCAGTATGAGTGTCACACAGGAACACGCTTTCAGCAATGCAACGACAAAAAGGTTAGCCATCCTTACTCTAACATCTGTAGTTATGAAAACCTTTGAAAGGCTAGTGCTGGCCCATTTGAAAACCATCACGGATCTGCTGTTAGACCCCTTACAATTTGCCTACTGAGCAAATAGATTGACAGATGATGCTATTAATATGATTCTGCACTACACCCTACAACATCTTGAATCTCCAAAGACCTACGCAAGGCTCCTCTTTGTAGACTTTAGTTCAGCATTCAATACCATCATACCAGACATTCTTCTAACCAAACTAAATCAGCTAGCGGTACCTGAGCAACATCAGAGAAAGAGAGAACAAATAGGATTTAGGATATAAAAGCATGGTTCAGATCAATCCATAAAATAAATCAATAAAAGAATCTTAATTTGCATCTAGCTCTGCTGTTCCTTATGTGTATTCCAGGTTGTAACACTTCTCCCAATTGGGAGAGTTTCCTTACTTGTATGAAGCCACTCTCAAAAGAAGTGTGAAAAGAAGAAGCCACTCTTAAAAACCTAAGAACCATAACGGATCCACTGTTAGACCCTTGCAATTTGCCTACTGAGCAAATAGATCGACAGATGATGCTGTTAATATAGCTCTGCACTACATCCTACAACATCTTGAATCTCCAAACACCTATGCAAGGGTCCCCTTTGTAGACTTCACCTCAGCATTCAATATCATCATTCCAGATATTCTTCTAACTAAACTACCACACTTGTAAATGAATCATAAGCTTCCTAACAGACAGGAAGCAGCAGGTGAAGCTAGGCAAAATCACATCAGATACCTGTACAATTAGCACAGGGGCCCCCCGGGGCTGTGTGCTCTCTCCACTTCTCTTCTCTCTATATACCAATGACTACACCTCAAAAGATCCCTCTGTTAAAGTACTGAAGTTTGCAGATGATACAACAGTGATTGGTCTCATTCGAAACAACGACGAATCTGCATACAGACAGGGAGGTTGAACAACTAGCCTTGTGGTGCAACCGGAACAATCTTGAACTAAACACACTCAAAACCGTAGAAATGGTGGTAGATTTTAGGACAAACCCTCCTATATTACCGCCTCTTACAATACTAAACAACACAGTATTAACCTTCAAGTTTCTAGGTTCTATCATATCTCAAGACTTAAAATGAACACCTAACATCAAAAACATCATCGAAAAAGCACAACAAAGAAAGCTCTTTCTGCGCCAACTCAGAAAGCTCAAACTGCACAAGGAGCTGCTGATTCAGTTCTACAGAGGAATCATTGAGTCCGTCATCTGCACCTCTATAACTGTCTGTTTTGGCTCTGCAACCAAACAAGACAGACACAGACTTCAAAGGATAATTAGAACTGCAGAAAAAACAATTGCTACCAACCTGCCTTCCATTGAGGACCTGTATACTCCATGAGTCAAAAATGGTCTGTGAAAATATCTACAGACCCCTCATATCCTGGACATAAATTGTTTCAACTTCTACCCTCAAAACGACACTATAGGGCACTGCACACCAAACAACTAGACACAAGGACAGTTTTTCCCCGAATGCCATCACTCTGCTAAACAACTAATTACCACAACACTGTCAAACTATTTACTAAGACTGTATTACTATTATTCTTCTCAGCCTTCCTATTACCTATTTCCTCCCACTTATGACTATAATCTTGTTGCTTGTATCTCTATGATTTATATTGCTTATTTGTTTCCTAGTATGATTTGATAGCTTATTTAGTAACCTATGACTATCACTAAGTGTTGTATCTTATGATTCTTGATGAATGTATTTTTTTATGTACACTGAGAGCATATGCACCAAAGACAAATTCCTTGTGTGTCCAATCACACTTGGCCAATAAATAAAGAATTCTAGTGGCAAATGGGAAGTTGAATATTTTTCCCATGTGCAGAAGGCAAGCTATGTGGTCCTTCTTTAGAACTTCCCCAAGGCAGAAATACTACATAATGAAGCTAGATGTTTGTGTCATATTTCTGAACTCTTCTCACATTAAACAAGCAAACAAGCAAAAACACATGCCTTACATGTGATAGGACAGCTGTTAGAAAATAAAGGATTCATATTGACTTAGAGGTGGTATTTAACATACAAGGAAGCATTCAAAAATATCTATTTGTCTGTCTGTCCATTATCTATCTATCTATCTATCTATCTATCTATCTATCTATCTATCTATCTATCTATCTATCTATCTATCTATCTATCTATCTATCTATCTATCTATCTATCTATCTATCTATCTATCTATCTATCTATCTATCTATCTATCCATCCATCCATCCATCCATCCATCCATCCATCCATCCATCCATCCATCCATCCATCCATCTATCTATCTATCTATCTATCTATCTATCTATCTATCTATCTATCTATCTATCTATCTATCTATCTATCTATCTATCTATCTTCTATCTATCCATCTTTATCCTGTCATTATTATTTTTATAAAGAACAAGGCAGTGAACATATCTAATACTCCTTCCTCTTCCTCCTATTTTCCTCACAACAATAACCCTGTGAGCAGAAATGAATCCCTTCCCCATGTGTACATTACATTGGTAAATTCTCAACTGTGCTGAACTGGATATAATGACAATGGAATTAAATGAGAAGGAGGATTCGGAATACTATGAAATTTGGAATGAACTATACGATTGGCTTGACAAGAGAAACCAAAATAAATCAAATTAGTAAACAATTAAATTGGCACTGTAAATACTATGATGTCTATGTATGTTAAGATATGATACTTATGTTACGGAACTATAACTAAATATATAAATGGAGAAGATTGTATAAGCATGAAATTATTGTTGATATTATCTGCTGTAATATAACCCTAGAGGTTGTGTATTGTCTTTTTTTTGTATTGTATTGTTGTTGTCTTTTTTTTTGTGCGTGCTGTTTTTAAATGTAAATAATTCAATAAAAACTATTTTTAAAATTAAAAAAAAATACATTGGTACAATCCAAAGTTTTCTTGTTAGCTTTAAGTTTTAAGGAGTAATACTGTATATTAAAGTCAGAAGGTGCGGGTTCTAAGGAGGCTGGGTCAATCAAAAATGATGACAAGTAAGTACTAAGGATTTCCTCCCCTCCCCATTTAATGTTGAATTTTTATTCTGTTTTTATACCCCAGCTCTACACCTCCCTCAGAACAAGCATATTCAGAAGATCTGCGATAGAAAGCAAGCAAGAGGGCAGGTCTACTGTGAAATCACTCTGTATGTTTGTCTGGTCAAGTAAAGATTTATTCAATGAAAAGTTTGCATTTTGGAAGGTATTACAGCAGCTTTTTCTGGACAGGATGTGAAAATGTGCAGCTGCTTGTTTCAAACAGGGCAGACACCCAGCTAGTGGCCGCCGCCGCCGCTGTTCCTTAAAATCACATCATCCAGAAATATTGTGTTAACATCAGACTCAAAGAATAACAAGAAGAATTTTCCAGCGTTTTTCCTAGACTCCTTGCCAGATATGCGTCCTCCTCTTCATTATGTGGTCACATTTTAGGGCAAGAAATAATAAATACACAAATGGTCTGAGTCGCTACTCCTATTAGTTAGCAACCAAAGATACAAAGGACAAACAAGGAGGTCCTGAGGCCTACAACAATGTTGCTGTGACTAAAGACAGGCATGGAGAATGTTTTATTCTGGTCCCTGCTGCCAAAAAAAAAGGGAAAACAAAACCCAAATCAAAAAAATCCACTTTGGCCCCAACTCAGCTAAAATTAGCAGCAAGTCAAGTCTTACTGCTTTTAACAAAACAGGCAGGGCAAGCTTAAGCCACTTTTATTCAGATAAGAAACCCACAGTGGTTCAGTGGGATTTACTCCCAGTTATAAAGTGCATTTAAGATGGAAAACTTATGCAACAAAACACAAATCCCATTGAGGTTTGGGAAGACATGTACAAGATTGAAACTTCAGTCACAATTATATGAGGCTATTATTAAAAGCTAGTTGCATAAAGAAGTGTGACTGAAGGTTGTTACATACCTAAGAGTTTATCAAGAGCTAGTTTGGTGTAATGGTTAAGGCATCGAGGTAGAAACTGGGAGACCAGGAGTCTGCCTTACACCCAAAGCCAGCTGGGTGACCTTGGGCCAGTCACTTTCTCACAGCCCTAGGAAGGAGGCAATGAGAAATCACTTTTAAAAAACCTTGGTAAGAAAACCGTAGGGTTCAGGCAGCCTTTGAGAACTGGAGTATTGAATGGAAGGAAAAAAATAAAGATTTATCAGGTCCCAGACACAGCTTGAGGAATGGGGAGAAAGTGGGAAGCATTGGCCCATAATTATCATGTGTGCCAGCACGAAGTATTGGGATCTACTATTAAAAACTGGAGACAATATCAAGATTCCATTGAGATCATAGAGCAACAATGGTCCTCATCTCTTCTGGCAAGTAGGTCTCACAAGTAGGTGTTGGGGGATTTTCTCCCCCTCAAACCATGGTTTTAGGTTGAGAAGTATTGCAAGCTTTGGGTCCCATTTTATTGGGTCCCATTTTATTCAACTTCATAAAACCACTGGTAGAAGAAATCATTCATATTTGGGTTGTAGACTCACTAATAAGTGGATTCCAGAAAAATCACCTTTTCTTCCTACCTAATAATCCTCAGAAGAGACACCCGAATCAGAAACAACTCTAGCCCAGGGGAAACAACTGGTGCTGAAATGATGTCAGAGTAAGACATTATAAACAGCTCCAGTTGGTGTTACTGAAGGTCTAAGTCTGTAGCTTGTGGTTTCTTCTGACCGTGGAGCTGTCTGTGGAAGTACCTCTGTTTGACATGATCTTTTTTTTTATCCATTCTGTAATACAATTTAGATCAGTGGTTTCCATACTGTGGGCAGGACCCACAACGTTATTACAAGGGAGTGTGATCATTGACTGGGTGAGGTTGGAGGGAGAGAAATAACAGGCTGGCTTATATGAGGCAGAGGGGGGAGGACACCAATGGCCCTTACACTGTGCCTATCAATCCTGATCTTAAGATAACTGCCAGGGGTGAAATTCAGCAGGTTCTGACAGGTTCTGGAGAACCGGTAGCGGAAATTTTGAGTAGTTCAGAGAACCAGCAAATATCACCTCTGGCTGGCCCCAGAGTGGGGTGGGAATGAGGATTTTGCAGTATCCTTCCCCCAGGAGTGGGGTGGGAATGGAGATTTTGCAGTATCCTTCCCCTGCCACGCCTACCAAGCCATGCCCACCAAACCACACTATGCCCACCAAGCCATGCCCACAGAACCGGTAGTAAAAAAAATTGGATTTCACCACTGCTGACTGCCCTCCAGAAACAATGAGGAGTTCACTCATCCACCTGCCTGACAATCCTCCCCTCCCTCTCTCTACAAGCCACTTGTACTGCATTGAGCCTGGCTCTGTGATTCGATCCATTACAGCCAAGTTATCAGGCCCCACAACTTCAGCATCTCCTATCCCTTTCCTTAATAGAATGAGCCCTTTAAACCATGGTTGCCCTCTTTAGCTTGGATCTGCTAGTTGTTTACTCCCAGGCTAGCTATTGGGCTCTGGATCTGCCAGAGCTTTCGTCCTCCTCTTCTTGCACTGGCCTTGAGAGGAGAGTTCCTTCTGAAGGAAGAACCATCATCAGAGTCCCAAAAGGGCTTTTTCAAAGGCAACAGATTTTGCTTTTTCCTTGAAGACATTTTGCTTCTCAACCAAGAAGCTTCTTCAGCTCAGCATCAGAGGAAGGATTTTCTTAAAGGCTAAAATGAGGAAGGAAAAGATATGCGTTTTTGTGTGTCTGATGTATTCTTACTGAATACCTAGAATTGCACTGATGATGTTACCTAGTTTGGTTAATGAAAAGTCTACAACCGTGATGGCGAACCTATGGCACGCGTGCCACAGGTGACACGCAGAGCCGTCTCTGCGGGCACACCAGCTGTCGCCCCAGCCCAGCTCCACCACACATGCGCGTGCGCCTCCAGCCGACCAGCTGGTCTTCAGGTCTCTGCTGTGCATGTGGGGGGTGGGGCGCATGCACGGGGGGAGCTCACATTGCATTTTGGGGCCTCGCGTGGCCCCCCTGCACCCTGTTTTGGCTTCCAGGTTGCTGAAGGCCGCGCCCCGTTTTGGGCCTGGAAGGCCTCCTGCACCAACCTGGAAGCCAAAAATGGATGAGGGGGGGCAGGATGCATGTGTGGGGGGAAGGGGATCATGGGTGCATGCACAGGGGAGGGTCGCGCGGGGGGGGGTAGTGCACGCATTGTATTATGGGTGCAGGCGCGTGGGCGCGTGCGCTTTCAACACATGATGACAAAAAGGTTAACCATCACTGGTTTACAAGAAAACAACAAAAAGCAGGAAGGGGGGTGGGGGCGTGGCCGGTGTCACAACGTGAACTTCAGGGCTCTGGAGAAGCATCGATATCTCAGCTGTTTTGGGGGTCCCTAGAGCAGGGGTCCCCAACCTTTTGGACCTCAGGGACCACCAAGGTCATAATTTTAAATCCTGCGGACCACCAAATTCATAATTTTAAATCCCACGGACCCTAATTCATAATTTTAAATCCCACGGACCCTAATTCATAATTTTAAGTCCCACAGACCCCCCTCCTCTGATTTCACCTTCCTTCCTTCCTCCTGATTTTACCTTCCTTCCTTCCTCCTGATTTTACCTTCCTTCCTTCCTCCTGATTTTTCCTTCCTTCCTTCCTTCCTTCCTTCCTTCCTTCCTTCCTTCCTTCCTTTCCTCCTGTCATCTTTCCCCTCTCCC
>QLTV01002260.1:3912039-3927008 GCA_003457575.1 Thermophis baileyi
GAGAGGACAGTGTCTATGTTATCCTAGTTGGCTTTTTTAAAGTTATAATTGGTTATCCTATCATTATGTTGATTTTTATAGGGACGTATATTAAGACAAAAGTCAATCATGCTGTGGTCACTGTTGGAAAAGGGGTCTTTTATTTGTAGTCCATAAATTGAGTGTAGACTGTTGCAGAAGATGAGATCGAGGCAATTGTTGAGTCTAGTGTTGTTTGTTACTAGTTGATCTAGCCCTAGATTGGTAATAGCATTGTATAGGGTTGAATGTATGGGTTCAGTTGTACATTCATTTAGTGTCCAGTTAATATGAGGTAGGTTGAGATCACCAAGAAAAATAAGAGGGTGTGGGTAGGAGGCTGCCCACGTTAGTAGTGAGGTTAACTTGTTCGCATGTGTGATGTCATAATCGGGGGCTCTATAACATAGTAGATTACAAAAGATATTCAGCTATTTTGTCGACACAGGTTTGGTCAGTCTGTCATGTTTGAATCAGGAATGAATTGCAAATCCTTGACACAGTTCTTTTTGTCTTGGAAACAGAAATTCCAATGGAAGGAGCAAAATATTGATATATTTCATGTCCTCCATTTAAAGCCCCCCCTCTATTTATGGGAACTAATGTTCACCACAATTTTTTTCTTGCAAAGATGTCTATTTTGTTTGCACTGGGGTAAGAGTGATTAAAAACAATCTAAAAATTATTTTGTGAAAAATGTTTTTTGAGACTTGGATATATTTTTAGAAAATGTGAATACTATATAGTATGTCCATAAGAAAACATGATAAAAAAATGTGTGTGGCATTTTGACTTTCTTTCTTATTCAGGAAAAGGAATCTGACATGTACCACATCCAAGCAGCATCCAACAGTCATAGGCCGAATGCCATCCGCTGAGTCATAGATATTGTCTCTGCACTGCTGCACTTGATTTTTATTTATTTATTTACTAATTCACAGAGGTTTTCCTTCTAAGTACAAACAAACACATTCAACCACAGCCTGAGGTGAACTGGGTGTATGTCGCCTGAACGTTTGGGACATTGGGCTAATTAGAACAAACAAACAAAACAGTAAATTGATTTAACGACCTCCCTTCGTCTTTTTGGTATGAAATAAGACAGGAGATGGATGGATAGAGAGTTCTTCTAATTCCATGAGTTATTTTTTAAACATATTCTGGCTCATGCAGCATCTATTAGAAAGGAATGGGTTTTTTCCACAATGGTAGAATTTTTCCATAATGATCAGTGATGTACATATGGAGAGTTGTAAAACTACTGGAGACAATTTTTGTTTAACTGAAAAGTCTCAATTCCGCTGTAAGTACATTTTTAAGGGATTACTTTCTCAGTATTTCTGAGCAAAGTGTCGAGCTATTTGTCCTAATTAACTGCAGTCTGATTGTCTAGTTAAGATAATGGCTATTAGGGTTTTGTGAATAAGTAAACAATCTGAACTGAGGCACCTTTGACTGAACCATTGCTAGAATCAGATCTTCACATTGATTTGCTGTTATCAAAGTGTCGACAGATAAAACTGAAGTTGAATTGGCATCTCTGAATCAGTTTGGTGATTCCAGTTTGTGTTCATGTATACACATTCTTTTTACCAAATTAAACTGGAGATCCAAATCAACTTAGCATATTGAAATGACCCAACTCAGTTAAATAAATACATAAAACTGATTTAAATAGATTGGCTGAGCCATACTGGATAGGGATTAGAATTGTTTTGCCTTTTACATTCCTAATTTAACTCTTAATTTATCCCAGCCCAGAGAACTCCGACCATAAGATGGTTTTAAACTACAGTGTAAAAATATAATAAATAAATGAAACAAAGGTACCTTCAGGTTTTGTCATGATGAATCTCACCATGTCAACAATAAAAATATATATAAAACATAGTTGATTGTTTAGATAACAACAATATTTAACTGTTTAGATTTGCTTCCTATATTTCCTGATCTGGGAAAAAAAACAAGGAAAGAATTTCATTATGTTTCATTATATATATAAAAAACAAAATAACAAATTGTAAAAAAGATTAACCTTCAGATTTTGAAGCCCGATTAGCTGGTATCTCAAAATTTTCATTCAATTGCCAACCTGGATTTTACTCAAGGGAGCTTTATGTGATATGTCCAACAATGGATATATTGATACAACCCATTGCTGAAAATAATGGAGGGGAATGGAGAAAGAAATTCCCAAGGTCACAAACCCAGAGAAAATAAAATTTAAAAAAGATGCCATAATGGACAATGAATAGTCATCCAGGTAATGTAGTCTGAAAGTTGAGTCATGGTAAATGAACTTATTTTGTTAGTTACTAATAAAATAACTGCAGTTACCATGACTCAACCTTCAGATGCCATAATGGGGCATGTGCATGCATTTGTACACATTATTGTAGTGGTCTGGCCCAGTGGTGAAATCCAATTTTTTTTACTACCGGTTCTGTGGGCGTGGCTTGGTGGGCGTGGTGTGGCTTGGTGGGTGTGCCTTAGTGGGCGTGGCAGGGGAAGGATACTGCAAAATCTCCATTCCCTCCCCACTCTTGGGGGAAGGATATTGCAAAATTTTCATTCCCACCCCACTCTGGGGCCAGCCAGAGGTGGTATTTGCCGGTTCTCCAAACTACTCACAATTTTCGCTACCAGTTCTCTGAACTACTCAAAATTTCCGCTACTGGTTCTCCAGAACCTGTCAGAACCTGCTGGATTTCACCCCTGGTCTGGCCCCTGTGGTTCCCTCAAGCAGAGGCTCCAAAGTCCTTCCCTGATATGTCCTACTGTTTAAGCCACACACAATCCAAGGCAGGGAGGGGGTCTCTTGGCCGCTTTACCAAGAACATTTCTCTCTGTTCCTTTACTAGCAGGTAGTCTTCCCCCTGCTTTTTGTTTCTGTAGCTACAAAAAAGCAAGGATGCTCCTGAGGTTAAATTTCCTATCAGACTAAGAGCAGACATTTTAGTAGAAGAGGCAAGCAGTTTGTCATGTGAATTTAAGGTTAAGAAACTACTTGGGAGCTGAAGACAACGCAAGAAAAAATAAGGAATATCTCAGGCTCCTTATGAGCTTTAATTTAGTTATCTTCCAGGCACAACTATACATTCCAGACAAAAGCACACTACAGTTAGAATAAAATAGAATGAAGAATAGAGCTCAGATTACTCCATGTTATAAATGAAAAATAGTCCTAATGAAGCACTTAGCTCTATGTTTCTGTAGAGAAGGAATGTCTAACTTTGGCAAAGTTAAGACCTGTGGACTTCAACTCCCAGAATTCCCCCGTCAGCCATGCTGTCTGGGGAATTCTGGGTGTGGAAGTCCACAGGTCTTAAAGTTGCCAAGGTTGGACACTCACGCTTTAGATCAGGGGTGTCCAACTCGCAGCCCGGATGCATCATGTGCTGGCCCCACCACTGTCCAGTTTAGTGAAGGGGAAAAAAGTCCCGATACGTCACGTGACGCCATGACGACGCGAGTTTGACACCCCTGCTTTAGATCATCAGTTCTTCTGATTCGCCAATCTATATTCCAGGAATGGGGCAGCTGTTCTTTATCTGGCAGAAACCAGTGACAGACTTTCCCTTTCTATGAATACAGATATTGAACAAATGCAAAATGGAGCTGGCCTCCTCCGCTTTCAAAAACTCACTTTTCAAAGTTGCCCTGAGTCTTCCTGCTTAGAGTTCGAATCTCGTGGGTTTTGCTGAGCTCTGCCCACGAACAGATTGATTGATCGATAGATTAACTCTTTCCTACTGGAACCTCTGGAAGTATTTGATCTCCCTCTCCCTACAAATGCTCTCCTCAGGGGGAGGCCTGTCAGGGACAAAGAGCCAATGGGGATTGTTTCACAATGGTCCCTCTCTTCTTGAGGCTTTTAGAAGTGCTCTGCTTATGAAACCTGGGAAATTTACTGAAGACAGACATTTTGCAGAAAGTCTACAACTTATTTTTGCAAAAGCCCTACGCAAAAGCCGTGACAAGTTCTTGTGTCTAAGTCCATCTCAAGGGGGAGAGGGGCATAGTATGCACTGTGATGTTTCAGTAAAAGAAGTTTGGCATCCTGATTGCACAGCATTCCCTCGGCTGAATGTGTATAGTGAGAGCAAAATAATTCATGCTTGGCAGCTATTTTCCATTTAATGTGGAACCTTTTTCTTTCCTTTTTACCCTTCTCTGCAGACACACGTCTGGTTATTATTCAGATACAAAGTCTACCTTTGAGTACATCAGTGGCAGCAAAATTATTTAGAAGGGGAAATTATGCCAGGAGTATTCTTTCTGTAAAATTAGCTGCCCACCCTACCCCTATCCCAGATTATGAAAAATAAATACACCAAGCTGGATTGTCCTGTTTATTTAAGACACAGTTACAGCTAGACGAATCAGGCTGCAGTCTCTGACCATGCCATTTCATAGTGAACACAATAAGCTCTGTGGTTGAAGGCCAGGGTACAACATCAAGTTATTCAAGTCACGTAAAAAAAAAAAAAAAAGCAAAATTGGATTACTGGAATGCAAATAGCACCCAGTAGTCCAGGAGAGGGGAAAAAAAAACCAATCTACGTCAGATATAATATTTATTGGGAACCCAACACCGGTGTGGTCTCTTTGGCTTGTTTACCGTTGAAATGCAGTTTGCTCAAATTTGTAACCTACAAACTATAAACTTTTGCTATAACTCTGGAAGGGCAAGTTGTATCTAGATGGAACATTAAAAAAAATGAAAGGCTTACAAACCAACCAGCAAGATATATTATAAACCGAAGTCTTGGCTGGTTATATTTCAATTTCACCATAATATATAAACTATACATATAGTAATAGAACTAAATTGAATCATGATGGTTCAACCCTGCACACACTATTTAAGAATTTGAATATTGCTGATTAAATTTTCTAACTTTTTTTTTCAATCTTCTCTAGAGATTAGGTACATGCTCAAAAATCTAGGGTTTTATTCAACTTAATTTAAGGACTGTTAAATTCTATTGAATATATGAGAAGGATTATACCAGTGTTGAATTTTCTTCCTTCAAAATCATGCTTAATTTTGACTGAATTGTTCCATCACAAGTATTTATATATTTGTTTGTTTGTTTGATTGATTTTGAAGCATGAAATAATCCTAATTTATTTTAATTTATATTAAAGGGATCCCAATTTTTAAAATATCAAAATCAAGTGAGATAAACTCATTTATCTCAGCAGAGGAAATATGCATAACAATTTTCATCTGAGTTTAGATGAGAGCAGATATGACAATTTCTCTGAAAACTCACTTTTAATGTTAAAAACAAAGTAACTTGGATACCAACTGACTGACCCCAACAATATACTTCCCCACAAATGCTTAAATAGTGTTCCAACATTTCCTTTTCTAAATAAAAAAAAGTCAAAAAAAATTTCCCTAAATACTTTCCTGAATATAATACTGAGTAGTAATATATTTATTAAGATTTCCTATAAGGCACATTAACTTACTTTGGATTACATGGTCTCATTATGAGTTCCACAATGCAAAACTTACTTTGGATTACATGGTCTCATTATGAGTTCCACAATGCAAAACTTTGCTTATTAAAAGAACACGTCTATATAAATATAAAAAAATAAAAATAGAGAAGAGCCTAGCAGGCCGATTATGGGTCATTTTTAGTAATGTAAGATATAAAGACTATTTTCCTTCCAGGAAATTATCCTTGAAAGAATGGTAAAGATCAACCTCAGTTTGTATCCATTATAGTTTTCTTCATTCTTCAACTATTTAATGGGGGAAAATGCATTTCCAAATTCTTTCAAAAGTGGAGTGTGGTGTTCTTGCACTTATTTATTTACAAATTAGTCAAGGAGGGTGTTTCTCCTGTCAGTTATAAGTCATCTTCATCAATAACAACTATTGCAAAGGCTATAAAAAGAAAAAAAGAAAAGAAAATCATTCTTTCTGGCCTTAGACACAGAAGGGTAGACAAAGGACATGTTGTCCTGCTTGCCTGCCGGACTGTGTCCACAGTCCATCTTACTGGCCTACTTCAGTTCAGAAACCTGTAGTCATTGGTCAGTGTCTGTTCAACTTCCTGTTATGATGCCACTGCTCCAATATTTATTTACCTATTGAGTGGCAAACAACAATAAAAAACAGAATATGAAAAATGGTGACTCAAGGAATGAAAAGTGGTTCAGCTACATAGCCCACAACCAACCTTGCACACTCAGGTACCCCAAGGAGCCTTCCTCTCACCCTAGCCCAAAGCTTGGGGGAAGAGACAGGTCTTCACAACACAGTGGAGAACACTGTGAAGTTAGAAAGGCCCAACCCTGCTGGCCTTTCATAAGACTCTAAAAATATGGCTGTGTACACCAGCCTGGGACCCTCTGTATGTGCTAAGGGCCCTATTTCTAGACTTTACTGTTAACTGGTTAATTATCTCAGCTGATGTATATATTTATTTTGGAAGTTTTTATTCTTTTTATTGTTTTTAGAGTCTTGTAATTGTGAACTGCCCAGTCATTGGTCGAGAAGGGTGGCTATTGAAATTAAATAAATAAAATACCGGTAGTCCTCGACTTACAACAGTTCATTTAACGACCGTTCAAAGTTACAATGGCACTGAAAAAAAGTGACTTATGGCCATTTTTCACAATTACGACCATTGCAGCATCTCTGTGGTTACAGGATCAAAATTCAGACACTTGGTAATGGACTCGTATTTATGACAGATGCAGTGTCCCAGAGTCTTGTGATCACTTTTTGCGACCTTCTGATAAGCAAAGTCAATGGAGCTGCCAGATTCAACAACCATGTTAATAACTTAACAGCTGTAGTGATTCACTTAGTAACTGTGACAAGAAACATCGTAAAATAGGGCAAAACTCACTTGGCAAATGTCTCACTTAGCAACAGAAAGTTTGGGTTCAATTGCAATTGTAAGTTGAGAACTACCTATAATTAAATATTTCACTTCTTGGAGGTGTTGCTTCAACACGGTAAAAACAGCTTTCAGAGGGATGTCCTTCCAACTTGACCCAGTAGCTAGTTTACTTCTGGAATATTTCAACTGATTGAGTCAACATTTGAAGATTTTAAACAGGTTGGAGCCATGCCATCTCCTTTTCTTTCACAGATATCTATTCCAAACTTCCGTTCAACTTGGTTTTATTTGTTCTGTCAAATCAAGTGAAATAGATGTCTATTAAAGAGCGTGTCTTTTCAGTGGTGGCTGTCTAGTTATGGAATAGTCTTTCTGAAACCTCTTTGATGGCCTTGCCTTACGAATACCTTTCTACTCATTGTTGGTCCGGTGACCTTCAGGCCAAAGCTCTTAGTATCACATACATTGGCTATTTGTGCTTGTAATAGTGGCTGGTTCAAAAAAGGCTTTCAGGGTGCTCCTTATTTGTGTGATTCTTCTGCTCCAAACTAAGCGATAAGGATAAGTGAGGTTTTACACCATTGTCATTCTATTCTGCCATTCACTGTTGGCTTCTGATGTTGTTCAGCTTGAACGCCCCTCAAAGATTAGGCACCACATGCTCCAGGCATGTGGGAGAATGTGTGTGAAATGTTTCAATTACCTTTAAAATCTTGTTTAACGTATTCCAGAAACACAGCATTAACCGAATACCCAAGTAGCATGGGAAGCATATTCTGATTTTCATTGAGAGCAGATTTAAACACATGTTCAGAATATATTTCATAGACTACATTTGCAAAATTTCATCAGATTTATAAAAGTGGAAACCACACACCCAGAGCAGCAGGGCTTTGTGAAAGTAAAGCTTTTAACACCACTTGATCATAGCCCACCCTCCTCTGAATACCTAATACCAGTTAAACACATAAACACACTTACTGCATTTTCCAATGTGAAATTTATTGAAACCATTCACCCTGCATGTATATCTGGGTACCTTAGAAAAGTATGCTGAAACCTCATATTGCATAATATTGTAAAAAAAAATGTACCCCTAATTGAAAAGAGCTTGCCTAGATCGTAATTCTTTCTCATGGTGCTCATCTGGATCCAGAAGTTAATTAAAAAGGCTTCTGATGTCTTTAAAAGCATCCATCCATGGACCTTTTCCTGTAATGTTTTATTATAGAATAATACATGAACTCAGTATAATATAAATGTACTGCAAAACATTTGAAAGAAGTACTTTCTTTCAAAGTACTTTCATGCTGATAATCCTTGAAGTATTAAGGCTATATCCTTTGGAAGATTCCTAAATTGCTTCATAGGCTTTCTGGCTGACTCTTCTCTTCGTGTGTGCATATACTATGTGTGTATATGCATTTGTCTATACAGGCCTACACTTGCATTTGGACTATCAAAAAATTAGCAGGACAGACACACACATGGACACAGAGACATGGATACCATTGGTATCTGTTCCTATCCATGACGACTCCAAAATGATTAACGTATGTGTGACATATCATATCCCAAACCTCATTCTTTCATGCCTGCATTGTGACATTGCATGTAAGTTAGCAAAGTAGTTTGATTTATGATGTTACAATATGCTTGTAGTCATTCATTCAGAGGTTATCCTAATTAGCCAAAATAGATATTTCCTCCCTCATTTCATAGTTACTGAAGGCAAATTCTTAGCTTTGTTTCCTTCCATAACTTTGTCCTGCAGCTATTGTTTCCTTCCATAACTTTGTCCTGCAGCCGAGGTGGCGCAGTGGTTAGAGTGCAGCACTGCAGACTACTTCAGCTGACTGCTAGCTGCAGTTCGGCAGTTCGATTCTCACCGGCTCAAGGTTGACTCAGCCTTCCATCCTTCCGAGGTGGGTAAAATGAGGACCCGGATTGTTGGGGGCAATATGCTGACTCTGTAAATCGCTTAGAGAGGGCTGTAAAAGCACTATGAAGCGGTATATAAGTCTAAGTGCTATTGCTATTGCTATTATGGTCTTTTTGACATTATATCATGGCTGCGTTTAATGATGACATCATTCTTAACTCGCCATAGCTCACTTCAAGGATTCAAAGAGGCAATCTCATCCAAGCCATACAGTACCTCAAATGAACTTCCTGATCATGTTGGAGGCTGTGAGAAGACAACTGTAAGAGTAATGGCTTTCTCCCCACAGATCTCCTTACTGCACGGGACATGGGGAGACAGAGGTGATGTAACACCACAATGTTGGCAGGAAGCACAATTTACAGATGTGCAATAAGTAGTCTACCTTGTCTGAACATGTGAAGAGACATTTTTCATTTTTAGTTGTTTAAGTTATTGTGTTTAAAACATTTGTATAGCCTCCCATCTTTCAGCCAAGTCTAGGCAGCTCCCAATCAAATCAAATCTTTTCACGATGTTTTTATGAACAGAAAAAAATGCATGACCTTTGTACAGTTAATAGCTGTGTGTGTGTGTGTGTGTGTGTGTGTGTGTGTGTAACAATTTGCATAAACAAAACAAGGGGGGGAAATCTGAGTTTTGTATGGTTGCTGTGAGTCCTTCAATGTAGGCCAATCATGAATAGATTACACAAGGATCAGGCTAGATTGGGAAGTGAAAAAAATATTCCAGAAGATAATGGCAAACCACTGCCAGGAATTGGGTTTGCTTGCTGGGAAAAGTTTTACTGAACATGCACAGAATATGTACTAATAGATAGTAGGATTGTCAAGATCAGATTTCCTACAAATAATAATTCAGCAGAAAGAAAAACTAATTTAGCTGCCTTCCTCCTGTATTACTGTGCTACCTAAAAGACAAATTGTTATTTTTGTTTTTATGCAGAGCACTATTTAAGTAATAGAGAGAGTAAGCCCGCTCATTGTTGAATTCATTCTTCTACCTCCCGGGGTTTTTGACATATTTCTGCTTACTGTGGCTCCCAACTGCCATTTGGAAAAGACAGGCTTCTCATAAAGACATGGGCCTCGTGGCCAAGACCAATTCCCAATGGTTGAAAAGCAGTTATCAACTTTATAGATAAATCAATGAACGTCCTTCTGGTCCCACCGTGAGCCCTTATAGACGGTTGACTATAACCTAAGCAAAATGCTATTAACTTCTAAAATATAATATGTAAACAAGTCTAGAGGCAGTCATCATTTTTTTTTTGCTACTGATTTAATATTGTAACAAAAGATCTTTTTACGTTCTCAAGGTCTGCCTTTTTGGCTGAAGTCAGTGGAAACCTTGGATTGGCTCTGCAGAGGAACCAGCCAAAAAGGGGTCAAAAGAAGACTCGCACCACTGCTGGGTTGCTCGTCTGCTCCTCTCTCTCTGCCTTGGGTGAAGAAGCAGCACCAAGTTGCATCATGCCACTAACCTCCCTTCCGAAAAGCTATATAAAGCTTGTGTTGGTTGGGGTTGTTTTCTTTAATGATTTGAATCAAAGCGCTCAGTGAAAAAGTAATGGTAGGTTTTCCTTTTTTCTGATTGGAAATTCTGACATCATTGTCCAGTCTGGAACATAAAACCATCCATCAACTGCACTGGCTCTCTGCTGTCTCCCTCCTTCTCTCCCCTGGGAATTTCACAAGTTTCTTGATGGCTTGATGAGTGGGAATATTGGCCTCCAACCAGCTTGGTTCTTGCTGTCATTGTACTTTGCAATCACAGCAGGGCTGCAGCCTCTCTCTCCCAGGTATTGTGGTGTCAACTCACATTATCTTCCATTTCGGAAAGGTCCTGGAAGAAATCCCAAATCAACAGGAGGATCATTGCTTATTGGGGCTGACGGAGGCTTAATTTTTGCTTAGCTGGTCATCTTTTCATGGGTTCCTTCTCAATCCTTAACTGATTTCAGAGCAGGATAATGTGGTCCAGTTCTGCCTGTAAATGGCAACCACATGCTCGGGGGGGGGGGGGGATACTGTAGATGCCATATCTCCTGCTCTGCTTCTCCAGAGATCTTATCATCAACTTCCTTTGCCAGTGGCTGAGATGCAAATTCTGAAATTATTACAGCTAGGTAAGCTGCAATGCAGATAAGTGGAGGGCTTCCCCTAGATGTTGTCATTACAAAGACTGAAAACCAATACATTTGATGCTTCAAAAGCTCTGCCCCTATGCATACCCTGTCTTTTTCTTTGGGAATTAGGTGATTTCTTAACTTGGTCTTCTATCAAATATTCTAGGATAGTTCATAAAACAGACAACAAAGTACAGTCTTATGTGAGTATAAGGTGACATCATCATTTAGATGCTGCAGAAAGACCTTTAAAGTGCTTCTAGTAGATATTTGAGTCTCAATTGTCTTGAGTTTTATATATTTACACATTGAAACTATTTCTAAGCACTGGACAAATCATGCTGCCTTTTAATCCCTCCATTAGTTTTCCTTGCAAGATTATAAAAACAAATAGAGTACAAAAATACAATAGAATGAAAAGACAGGAGGAGGAGGAGGAGGAGGGGGAGGAGGAGGAGAGGGAGTCAGAGGAGGAGGAAGGGGGAGGAGAGTCTTTAGTATAAACCATGAAGATAAGAATAAAAATAAAATAATAAGAGGCATTTGTATTGTGTTGGCTTACATACATTTTTTTTAATTTAAAAAGTCTTATACTGCATCCCAGGTCCAAGGAATTTAACCATTTCAATCCTAGAGCACATATTGTCTAAAGTAATGATTTAACAACCAAGGACGTTTTCCATGGTACCTGGTCCATATGTCACAAAAGGAAAGAGCAAAAAATAATTCAAGTCCCATAATGTGATTCTAATTGTTTCTCAAGGAAGGTGAAAGGAAAAGCCCACTTGGGAAACAGTTTTTCTCATTTTTAGCACAGTAAGACTTTCATTTGTCATGTTCAGTTCCCAAATTTTTGTGGGGTGGTTGTTAGAACATTGTTAACTTGGGTGCTTCGGTTGATGTTTTCTTTTAAGCCTGAGAATTGCTTGGCATCTATTTCTGAATGATATTTTTATGGTAAAGTGAATGACTTTAGGGAATGAAGCTAAATTGTGGGGTATATTCTAAAAACAAGCACTGTTTATATGTTTTTTCTATCAGGGCAACTGGTCTATCCAAATATGGGAAGGAGCATACTGTTTCCCTTTTGTCTTTCAGCCCCAATCCAGGAGCCTTCGCAGCAGAGGTGGGTTCCTGCCGGTTCGGACCGGCTCTATAGAACCGGTAGTGGGAATTTCCCCCTGCTCGCTGAACCGGCAGTGATGGCCAGCTGGACACGTCCCCGAACCGGCTCGGTGCCGCCGTAGGTGCCGCCATCTTGTTTTTTGCTACTGCACACGTGCAGAAGCTGTTTTTTGCTTCTGTGCATGCGCAGAAGCTTGGTTTTTAGTACTGTGCATGAGCATGCATGGGGGCGCGCTCCCGTGGCGCGCTCCCATGGCACGCCCACACGGCGTGTGAGGAAGCGAACCGGCAGCGAGGTAAGTTAGAACCCACCCCTGCTTTGCAGGCAGTCGCTTTCATGACAAACTATTTTAAAAAAACACTATAGAAAAAAAACACTTAATCTCTCCCCTGGTACAACTGACAAAGCAAGGAGAACCTGTGGCTTAGAGGTTAATACATCTACCTAATATGCAAGCAGGTTCGAATCCCAGAAGGGTATGGCTACCTAATGAGAGCTAAATAGCTTGAAATAGATCTATACTAGTCTCCCTTTATTTCTTTGTCAGTAAATATAAATTTAATACAAGCACTGTTTATGCTGTATTCATTTGCATAATTGTTCATTGTTCATAATCACTTTGTCCCCTGCTGAAATATTTAAAAGGGGGACAAAAGCTTGGTGGACTGATCGATCTTCTAGTGATACAGTCATACTCTTTGCCTATTCTGGATCTTGTTATTCTGGAAGAACTTTGAGACAGGAGAATGCAGCCACTCAGGAACTTTGAACAAAGTATTCAAGCCTCTACACATATTAGCTGATTGACAGCTGTAAGACCCAAATCGGAATGGGAAGAATGAAATAAAGCAAGCCATCCTCTGCTCCTTAACTTCTATTCTTCACAATATATACAGTGAAAAGCAATAGCAAAAAGCAATTAATACTTTTATGGCTTTGCATGATATTTTAATTTTTATGCTTTTCAGTATTTTTGCTCAGTGTCATTGATAATCCTGACAAGCAGTCACATAGAAATAGAAATAGAAGCAACCCAGAATGAACAAGAAACTTCCTAACAGTGAGGACAATTAACCAGTGGAACAGCTAGCCTTCAGAAGTAGTGGGTGCTTCTTCATTGGAGGTTTTTAAGAAGGAACTGGACAGCTACTTGTCTGAAATGGTATAGGATCTCCTGCTTGAGCAGGGGGCTGGACTAGAAGACCTCCAAGATCCCTTCCAGCTCTATTCTGATAGAAATGTTGTCACATGCTCAAAATGTCCCATAGACAGGTTCCATTGCTTTCTATCTCCAAAGTCCTGTTTTTACATTATTGGCAGTTCCACAGTGTGACCTACTAAAACAGCTGGTTTCTGGAAGTCACTTTCTCCCATATGCACTTTTTAAGAGATCTGTAAAATAAATTAGGGGAAATGACTTCCTCCTAACCAAGAGACTACATGAAGGGCCTCTTTTAATTTCTGGTTTCATGCTGCTACTGCTTTCAGTTTCTGATCTCTTTTATTGACCAAACTAATTCATGGGTTTCTGAATATATTTAAATCCATATGCCACCCTCCTGCTTTAAAACCTCACTCAGAACCCGTCTGTTGCAGCCGCCAGGACGGGCTTCAAGCCAGTTGGTCTTTTCAAGACGGGCTACCCAGCATCAAGCCACGTGGGCAGTTCTTCGGGCTTGCCACCTAAACAGGATCTGTAATATTTGTCTGGAGAGCTTACCTTCCCGCATGACAGGCACTCAACTGTTTTGAGGTGATGTCTTTGGACTGGATGCTATACCAAAGCTATCTAGACATATGAAACAGGTGTTAGCTATTTTCCATTGGCTTTGATGGAACTTTTCAGATGTTGAAAAGGAAGGTACAGTAATTATGACACAACCACTCTCACTTTTTTCATTCTCCCAAATAGGGTTTCAAACCAACAAATCAAAACCAGGGAGGGATGCCAAGCCCCTTGGGCAGAAGAGTCAATGAACCTTGCTTGAAGATGGAAAAGATCTGTAGACCCTGGAATCCTGCCATGTCTAATTAGGCAGGTGGCCACATATAGTGTAACATCACTGCTCTTATGGGGTCCCAGGAAAGAGCATCTTGAGCTACAATTAAAAATAGGGTGGTGACTGGAGTCACTGTTAAAACAATTCTCAATCAGGATGCCTTATTGCTACTGAGACGAAGCAAAGCCAGGGTTCCCCATATAATGGTTGGAGGTCTTTTAATGGAGTTTTAGGTCATTTCTCACTTAGCACCTTATTCATCTTCTAGAATCATCCCACCGCTATTGTGTCAAAATAACAGTAACGAAGACAGAGTTTGTATTACTTCTAGATGGCTAGAAAATGTTATGAAGGAAGGATGAAGATGTTGGTTAGGGGTAGCTAGGAGAGATGGATCTGTTGTGTTCGGACTTAACAAGCAGGTATTTGCATACCCGACGCGGATTGGGTTAAATCAGTGGCGGGGAGTTTGAAGCGTTGTCACTGGCCAAGCTGGCTGCGGGGAGCTCCATAAAGGCGGCTTCCCTGCCGCCAGCCGCCAGTCTGCTGTAGTTAGTGCTAGCCGTTATTAAAGTGCTGAACGGGTATTCGTCTTGGCTGTTATTCCCGCGCCTATCTAACACTGGCGACGAAGGCAGTGGGAGAAGACGACTGAACAAAGGCACCTCGTGGCATCCATCGGCCATCTTAGCTGCGGGGAGCTCCATAAAGGCGGCTTCCCTGCCGCCAGCCGCCAGTCTGCTGTAGTTAGTGCTAGCCGTTATTAAAGTGCTGAACGGGTATTCGTCTTGGCTGTTATTCCCGCGCCTATCTAACACTGGCGACGAAGGCAGTGGGAGAAGACGACTGAACAAAGGCACCTCGTGGCATCCATCGGCCATCTTAG
>QLTV01002260.1:3932198-3968556 GCA_003457575.1 Thermophis baileyi
GACTCCACAGACCACTTATCTCAACCCGAGAAGGCGAGCGGAGGCACCTACCAGGAACTAGGGAGCTCGAACGAAGCCGACCGGGGCCAGCGGACCGGGAGATCGAATCTTCAGCCGCCACGCCTGGAGGCCGGTTCCAGATTTTTCCACAGGACGAGGACGGAGCAACACAAGCCATGTCCACGCCGAACGAAGACTCCAGAGAGACTGAATCGCGCAGGCCCAGTAGGACTTTACGGCGGCCCGCCTATTTGCGCGACTCCGTCACCCACACTAATACCGGATTGGACAATTGCTGAACTAAGAGGGGAGGGGTGTTGTGTTCGGACTTAACAAGCAGGTATTTGCATACCCGACGCGGATTGGGTTAAATCAGTGGCGGGGAGTTTGAAGCGTTGTCACTGGCCAAGCTGGCTGCGGGGAGCTCCATAAAGGCGGCTTCCCTGCCGCCAGCCGCCAGTCTGCTGTAGTTAGTGCTAGCCGTTATTAAAGTGCTGAACGGGTATTCGTCTTGGCTGTTATTCCCGCGCCTATCTAACAGGATCCTTATGTAGAATCCCTTCCCTTTTCAGTCACAACAAGCTTTTAAGCTTTTGGTGAAACTAGATATACTTCCAGGTTGAATTGAATCTGTCCTGTTGTATATTCCTCATTGTGCCTTGTTAGCCTGTTTTCAAATGTTACCATTTTACATATTGTAATTCTATGGTTTTATGAATTTGTTGTTGGAATTAATATTTACAGTTCCTCCCTCCCCATAAAAAGGTAAGTAGGTACTAAATCAAAACCATTAAAAAGCGAAAGTTAGAATATTTTGGACATGTGATGCGACACCTGGAAAAATACAGCATCCTTCACTTAATCCTCCAGGGAAAGATTGAAGGCAAACGAGGTCCAGGCAGAAGAAGAACATCATGGCTTCAAAATCTAAGGGACTGGTTTGGACACAACTCAGCAGCACTTATTCATGCGGCTGTTGATACAAATAGGATCGCCATCATGATGGCCAACGTCCGATGATGGATATGGCCCAAGAAGAAGAAGAAGGTGGTACTAAATAGGAAAAGATTGTGGATGAGCTAAAAGATAAGTTTAAATCAACTGATTTGGTTATTCAGGCTTTCAACGAAGTCCAAAAAAGTTGATGGGTCATTCTAGGAAAAGGCTTTGAAATGAAATGCTGATTGCAATGACAAATCCAACCCTTATTCTGAAAGTCCTCATGACAAAATGCAATACTGTGGTCAGCTGGGTGCTCCAACCCTTTCAGTTGCCCAAGCGTTAGCTTTCATAACATACCACCACTCTGCATCAGGAAAAGCTAGATTCGAAATGGGAGCATATACTATGCACAGCTGTCTGTCTGTCTGTCTGTCTGTCTGTCTGTCTGTGAGAAATCCCATCCAAATTCACACATTGAGAACAAATTCTAGGCACAACGCCACCAGGAAACTGTCCAGTTCCATGTACCCTCTGCCCAGCTCTGTCAGGCTGGCTGCAGAATAATTTATATTATACAGCTTACCTGGCCAAGGAAAACATTATTTGTGCCCTGTGGCAAGGAAGCTCAGAAATGAAGGCCTTGTGTTGCAAACGGTGCCTTCTGGGGCCTGATCATACATCGTGGGCTCTCTCACCTGTAAGAGCCTCCCAGCAAGCAGCAGGAGCCACTTTCTGCACTTTCTTCCAGTCCATCGTGGAAGTTCTAAAAATAATCAGAGTTGAAGGCTTCTCTCCTTTCTCTAGGCAAGCGATAAATGTTATTCCTTGCTTTTATTTTCACCAATATGCCAAACCATTTTAAGTGTTAAATAACGGCAAAAAAATCCTAGAAAATAAAAGATCCATTGTCAACATTTTGGTACGTGTTTGTGTGTGTGTGTGTGTGTGTGAGAGAGAGAGAGAGAGAGAGAGAGAGAGAGAGAGAGAGAGAGAGAGATCTGTTATTAAAATGCAAATGTACATTTATACTCTGAGAGTTTCTTTAATTCAAGAGGGGTGGGTGGTTTTTTTTTTTTCCATGCTCCATATTAAGTATTTAAAGAGAGAGTTTCAAGCGTAACTTGATTTTTTAAAAAAATGTTTTTGGCTATATCTCTGACTACTGAAAATAAATGTAGAACAAGAATAAATGGCTTAAACATACTGAGTGACCAAAAGTAAATTCAGCCAGATTGGTGCTATAAATCCAACTGGATTTCTCCAACCCAATCATTCCATCCAGAGAGTGCAGCCAACTTATCCTAACTGTGTTTTTCCTTTTGCCAAACTCACTTTGGCTCCTACCTTTTCTTCAGTGAAGGAACTTTCAGCATGAACCTAATGGCTCAGTGGAGAACATATTTCCAACCATTCCAGTAATTACTGTTTCAAAAAAAAAAAAAAAAGAACACACTTCTTTAGGTCTAATGTAATTCTAAAGTCAAGGGGTTTAAGCTAATCAGCCTCGAGATCAATTCTACTGCATTTATGCAGACTATCAGTGTTTCCAGAGCCACAGGTGAAGAATACCAACATAAAGATGATTATTCATCCATACTTGAATTCATCATAAAAGTATCTTCTATGAGGAATTGCTTTCTGAAGTTTCAAATAACTGAGATAGCCATATGCCAAACAAAAAAAAGAGTCACCTTTCATTACCAACTTTATCTTATGGAAATAATGGTAGAAATGATGTCTGTGTTGAGGGGTCCTTGGTGCTCTCTGAGCTTGGTTGCAGACATTTCATTACCCAAATTAGGTAACATCATCAGCACTAGACTAGTTTGGGTAATGAAACATCTGCAAGAAAACAACCAAGCTCAGAAAGCACCAAGGACCCTTCATTCCAGGGGTGAAATCCAGCAGGTTCTGACAGGTACTGGAGAACTGGTAGTGGAAATTTTGAGTAGTTCGGAGAACCAGCAAATACCACCTCTGGCTGGCCCCAGAGTGGGGTGGGAATGGAGATTTTGCAATATCCTTCCCCCAGGGGTGAGGAGGGAATGGGGATTTTGCAGTATCCTTCCCCTGGAGTGGGGTGGGAATGGGAATTTTGCAATATCCTTCCCCCAGGAGTGGGGAGGGAATGGGGATTTTGCAGTATCCTTCCCCTGGAGTGGGGTGGGAATGGAGATTTTGCAGTATCCTTCCCCTGCCACGCCCACCAAGCCACACCCACCAAGCCACACCACGCCCACCAAGCCACACCCACAGAACCGGTAGTAAAAAAAATGGATTTCACCACTGCTTCAGTCCAACCATGAGCTATAAATATGCTCCTTTATTGATGTCTGTGTTGGCTACTAACTTCAGTGGCCCTGGTACTTTAGTAAGCCTTGACCTATTACCCATAAGAGACAGCAGAATTTAGATGGTTAAGGATTGACTCTGTGTCCCCTCTTGGTCAATCACTCTGCCAGCTCTTTATTTTTGAGATTGTTAATCTCAGGACCTTTCTTCAGCCTTCGTTCCCAGCACACATGCATGGAACACTTGCTTTCTGATGCTCCTCCTGCAGTTAGCTAAGCACTAGGCTTTTTCTATCCTTATCATGCATTCGCTTGCATAAATCTCCTTTCTGTGACAGTGCTAAAACCTGCTCCACTCATCATTGCTCAGGTTAAATCCCTGCCCTCAAGAACGCTCATCTGCATGCCCAGAGCTTTCCTTCCAAGAATCTGGAAACTATTAGGATTAAAGCACAAGGATGTCACCATGTGAAACTGCTTTTGCTGTGAGGCTGATTACTGAAAGGTGTCCATTTCTTTCTTTCAAGTGACTTGATCTTGACTCCCTTGTGCACTCCCAATTTTCCTCAAGGAAACACTATTCCACTGCTGATGGCAGGATCTTCAAAACCATGAGCAACATCAAGTTTGTTGGTTGTAGGAGAGTGCTAGAGACTTACGGTGCCTTTGGAATATTAGTTTCATTTCCAAATATAAAACAGGATATGATGGAAACCAGGGGTGGGTTCTAATTTACCTCGCTGCCAGTTCGCTTCCTCCCGTGCCGCGTGGCCCCGCCTCGTGGTCGCGCGCGCGTGCATGCGCAGTGCAAAAAAATAAAAAAAATTGCCCCCCCAAAAAGCCAAAAACAAGATGGCGACGCATGTGCAGTGCCAGAAACTCAGCTTCTGTGCATGCGCAGAAGAAAAAAAAACCAGAAATTTAAAAAAAAAAAATTAAAAAAATAATTAAAAAAATAAATAAAAAAAGATGGTGGCGTCCACGGACCGGCACTGACCGAACCGGCTCTGTGACATCATCGTAATGTCACCAGCGGGTCGCTACTGGTTCGGGAGAACTGGTCCGAACTGGGAGGAACCCACCTCTGATGGAAACAATATATTAATTTCTTTTACAAAAATAAAAAAAGAACATAGCAGAAGGAAATTGTTTGTCTTTTATTAAGTGTGAAGCAAATCTACCAAGCCTCTATCAGGTTTGAAGGGAAGAGCAACCATTTTAATCTTGCTTCTCAGTTTCTTACTGAACTATAAAGTGAGCCACACTGTTTATGCAAAGGTCAGCCAAGCTTCGAGAAAGTCATCTTTCTAGATTTTACATTCTACACGTTCCATAGAAATACCCAATCTTTGGGAGAATTTCCCCTATTGATAGCTCTCATTGCTCTAGTTATTTTCTTAAGGAAAAGATCAGTTGAAAATACCCAACTTGCGAGCAAAACAAATCAACACACTCATTTGACTTCTCAGAAGAGAGGGATATAAAAATGCAATGCAACGGTCTGCTTTTTTTACATTGAGAAACGTAAAAAAACTCATGCATTTATACAAATATTCAGTACATTTCAGATCATGGGCACTTCCATGTTAAAATGTTGCAAAGCAAATTTCCAATGAATGCCTTTGTAACCTGCAAACTCTACACTTCAATTTCCCAACATATAGAGTCAGAATGTATTTAAATTTTGATCTTGATGGTTTTCTCAGTGCCTGGGTCCTATACAAAATTGAAGAACAATCTGGAGACTTCTTTCTAAAGAATAATAAATGGAGCTTGGAGAAAAAAATCAGTCTGATTTCAATCACATTCACATTCATATTTGTATTAAATTCAAATTAAATAATAGTTAACATCTTTATTCTCCAATCTCTCTCTCTCCCCCCACCCCACCCCCCTCTCAATCTCTCACTTACTCTCTCTGACTTTAGAAGTTATAATTTGGTTACAACTTTTGGAGGTGTCTGGGAGTCACACCCAAAGGTTTCAAGAGCCCTACACAACCCTCTGGATTCATATAAAATCTTTTGAGTAAATTCTTTCCTTTCCTGCTGTGGTCCAGAAGAAAATTCCTTCTGTCAATACTCTATTTTGCTTGAGAGAAACTCCCTCCCAGTAATTGGCAGTCTTCCCAATTGATGCTACTTGAATGTTTTAGAAACAAAACAAGCCAAACCCAAACCAACCCCCCCTTCAACCCCCTCCCCGGCGTATGAAATATGAATAGGATTTCCCTGTATATCCAGCTGTCCATTCCTCTCCTTGTAATCTCCCAAACATTAGCATATTTGATTTGGTAACCCCACTTCATTGACTGAGCCTAATACCAGAAACCCATGTTAAGCTATCTGATGAGAGAAATGCAAAGGGCAGATGAAGAGATTCCCAATTTAATGTGAGAACAGTAAATGTTGATTTCAGTTCAGAAAATGTTGAAGTGATTTTGTTAAACATGCCTAACAAAGTGAAATGGCTTTCAATATGAATGACTTGCTAATATGTGTTAATTCTCCATTGTGTTTTGTGAACCTGGTACTGGAATTTTAGACTTTTCAAAGCATTAAACCAGCTTTCTCCAACAGAGCCTAAAGGCTCCCTGCTATTGAAGGCTACTTTATTGGGACTTTCAAGTCCAAGCTAAATGTATAATTGCAAAGAAAAACATAACTATTCTTCTATCATTGTAAGATAATACTCAACTCTTATTTTCCTGGTTGCAGTCCCTACAAAATTCATGTTTACAGATGTTGAGATATAGGATTCATTGTTGGCAGTGCTCATGTTTTCCTCATTAAAAAAATACTCTGCACTTGTATAAAAACAAAGAGCTTTTAAATAGGAACTAGAGTGAGCTCTTAAAAATGAGAGTGGCTGATGGCAGACATCACCCAAAGTTATTTTGTAAAATGGTTCTCTTCCTTGTTTCCCCTTCAGTTGACTCAAGAACTGTAGTAAGCTCAGGAAGATGAGAATGATGAAACACCAGCCTCCAAAACAGATATGATAGGTCTATTAAAAACCAAAGAGATTATTGGTTAAATTGGGTTTTGAGAATTTTGCAATAGTCATTGGGCACACAACTCTTCCTAAAAAAAATGCAGAGGAAGGGAAAGGTATGTTAAATGTTATACTTGCAGTGTGGTTTAAAAAACTAAAATCAGCCACAAGCTTTTGGTATAAGAATAAACCCAGAACCTAAATTATTAGTAGCATCTAGTTTACACATACCACAGTTTCAACAACCATCAGGCAATGGGCATGTAAGTGAGCAAATAGTGTACCTCACACCCTGGGGTTTTGTTACCATGTACATTTAGTGTTTGCCAATTGACAAACATTGCAACTCCATTAACCTTAGTTAATAGCTTGTATTTATTTGCATGTTTATTATTATTTTTAAAGAACAACTATTGGCAACAGCAATCTGTCAAAACCTCTGCCTCAAAATGTTGTCGTTTATTATTATTTTTTCTCTTCTAGGTTTTTTTTTATTCCAAGGGCTCAGAGTGGATCTGAGGTCAGATTTTTATTTTCAGTTTGGAAATAGTTTGGAAAAAGAAAAAGTTTGGAGTTTGGAAAAAGAAAAAATGAAGATAGCAATAGCAATAGCACTTAGACTTATATATCGCTTCACAGTGCTTTACAGCCCTCTCTAAGCCATTTACAGAGTCAGCATATTGCCCCCCAACAATCTGGGTCCTCGTTTTACCCACCTCGGAAGGCTGGAAGGCTGAGTCAACCTTGAGCCTGGTAAGATTCGATCTGCTGAATTGCAGGCAGCCGGCAGGCAACAGAGGTAGTAGTCTGCAGTACTGCACTCTAACCACTGTGCCACTCCACCTAAGATGGAGGTTCGTTGCAACCAGAAGTCTCCTTTCATGGATAGATATGAAAACCTCTGACTCCATTTTCCTACCACAATTGTCAGGAATATTAGAAGCTATGCTTTTGCTGTGCAGAGAAAAAAAATTATTTCTGTCTTGCATGTGAAAAAATTAATTTGTCTTGTTCAAGGAGTGATCAGTCAATGTCCAGTTGAATGCTTCCATATAGACTGATATGCTTAAAATTTCCCAAATTTGAAATCTTTAAGGTTCACAAGAAGAGCACAGTTTAATATTGTTGTCTATCCATCATATGATTGCATTTCAACAGTGGGGGAAAAGTTGCAAGGTTAATATATCAAAATGTTATTTGTCTGTTTGTTTTTTAAACCCAAATCCACTGAACTCTGTGAGGCATGCAACCCCCTCCCCCCAATATTCCATAAAAACAGATCAAACCTGAAACCACAGCTAGACAGCTCAGACTAAAATGAACTAAAAATGACACAAATCAAAAAAAACAATACTCCCCAAAACAACACCAATACCACATTAACTTCAAGCCTAGAGGCTTTGAGCTTTCTGGAACCCTAGGAAAAGGGATATTGTCCTTATCTCTGGGAGGATATTGGGGGGGGGGGTAAGTTTCTTTAAGAATTCAAAAAAATACTTTCTAAATCTTAGTCAAGATCACAAAGCTTTTCAGGTTCCTTCAAGATGGGGGTAATCACAAAAGGGAATTAAACATGAAGTTAACCAACAGCAAATATGAGAAGGAGAAAATATGAAATATAGATATACCTCACAGGTTGGCATCATTCATGCTTGTTTTACTCATATTTAATTTGTAGGGTGTTTTTTTTTTTAAGAAATGCATTTTCCATTCCATTCTGCATTCTTTGGGGAAAAAAGGACAGAGAATCTGTCTGTCTGCCTGCCTGCCTGCCTGCCTGCCTGCCTGCCTGCCTGCCTATCATCTGTGTCTATCATGTGCCCATACAAGGGGGAGAGGATAATTACCCAAGGCTGTCTCCCAGGTTAATGTGTAATCAACCCAGAAGTCTTTTGGAGCTTCTAGTTCCTTGGAATTATCTACTCATTTCCCTTATACATTTGGAGGAAGACTTGGTGATGTTCAAACTTGTAATTCTCCAAAGCATCTGAAGGCAGAACAAAAAGCAATGGATAGAAACAAATCAAGGAGAGAACCAATCTAGAACTAAGCAGAAATTTCCTGACAGTGAGAACAATTAATCAGTGGAACGACTTGCCTGCAGAAGTCACGGGTGCTCCAAAACTGGAGGTTTTTAAGAAGAGATTGGACAGTGATTTGTCTGAAATGATATAGGATTTCCTGCTTGAGCAGGGGGGGTGGGCTAGAATACCTCCAAGGTCCCTTCTAACTCTGTTATTCTGTAGTTCGTGATTTCCCTTACTTGTGACTTCTAGACATGATACTGCCACATTTTGGTAGCAATCCATTTAGAATAATCTCCTGAGTTGGGGAGGGAGGAAGGCTTTGGTGAATACACCAAAGCATTCACAGCCATTTCCTCTTACCTCAAATGAACTCCAGCACTGTCGGGTTTTATGGCATCTCAAATTCCTTGCTGTCCCTACAACTCTCTTTTGTTACATTTTTAAAAGGCCCTCCCTCCCCTGAGCTGCCCCAAAATTGCAGATATCACTCTGCAATGGGTGACCTCACCTCTCGTTATTGTTTTAGATCAAGGGTGTCAAATTTGCGGTCCGCGGGCCAGATGCGCCATGCGCTGGCCACGCCCACTCCTGTTTTAGCAAAGGGGAAAAAAGTCACAATACATCACGTGACAACAATGTGACGCCGCGAGTATGACACCCCTTTTTTAGATGGAGATCCAAGGACCAAATCAGGAACTTTCTACCTGAACAAATCTCAAGTACCCTCCCCGCTCCATCTGTGGCCTCTCCTTTTCTCCTGCCAGCAAGGTCACCTGGAAGAGTTAAACCGGACTCTATGTCTATCAAGTGAGGACTAGAAGGGACACCTGGAAAAGGCTGGGCCTCTAAAATTGACCCTTGGGCAATTAACTGTTCTACTATGTAGCTAAGTCCAGCACCGAGTTCTTAGTTGGGGCTGTTCAAAAACAACAACTCCAGGTCCATTTTAAGGGACCATTTCTAACCGTGTTATTTGAGGTGTGGAATCTAGCAAATATTTGCCTGGATTGTTGTGAAAAATAAATCACGTTAAATGTTGTATATTTTAGAAGCTCCAATTGAGGGATGGGCTACATGCCACCTTCTAGATGTTGTTGGTGTTCCAGAACCAATAAATTCTAACCAGTTTGACCAACAACACAAGATGGTGATAGAGCTGCAGTCCCAAAACCTCTGAAAGGCTGTCTGTTGCCACCTATTTCTTCTGTGCTCTTTTGCTTCTACAATGCGGCATCAGAATGGATGTAGAAATCTATAATCTCTTCATAGTTCTTTAGTTCTTATGTAGAATGCGTTTAATATCCTGTTCTAAAATCTTTTTAAAAATCTAAAAATAATGGTGGTTCACATTTCCCTCTCATAAATCCAAGCAGAAGAGGTTTCCCCTGTGCTCAGTTCATCACCAGCAGAGGGAAGGCAAACTTCAGAATTGGTGGTTTCCTCTGAACTTTTTTTTTTTTTTTTTAAAAAAATATGGGATGTTTCCATCTATCACTGTATATTGACTCTTGTTATGCTTCCAATAATAAATCATTTGATGATGTCATATTGTTACATTTGAATCCAAGTATAAATAAATGACCCCTTCCATAATGGCACATAAAACAGTTCATTTTGATTCACTCTACAAACTGTTTAAGAGCCGAGGTGGCACAGTGGTTAGAGTGCAGTACTGCAGGCTACTTCAGCTGACTGTTCAGCAGTTCAGCGGTTCAAATCTCACCGGCTCAAGGTTGACTCAGCCTTCCATCCTTCCAAGGTGGGTAAAATGAGGACCCAGATTGTTGGGGGCAATATGCTGACTCTGTGAACCGCTTAGAGAGTGCTGTAAAGCACTGTAAAGCGGTATATAAGTCTAAGTGCTATTGCTATTGCTAGTGCTATTGCTATTATGGGTTCGCTTGCAGTTTTTAGGGATTTTACAAGAGAAGATTCACTGTTTCTTTCTGGCCATACTCCAGATAGGACATGCTAACTTTGCCTAATTTCCAAAGACATTCGGTAAGAATACTTCATAACACATGCATACAGTAGGTCTCTCCCATATAAACACATATAATTCCCTTATAAAAATTAAAGCAACTATTTTATGAGGTTTTCTAAAACAATAGGACAGTAACTTTCCTTGTTAAGGTTGTTCTATTGTTCTGAATGCCTCTTTTGTAAGTAGACTTTAATGTGTATATGGGTATGCTTGTTGTGTCAACTACACCCATTATAACAAAATTATAATTTCACACAGTGTAACAAAGATCTAACATTATTTCCCAAAGATTATTAACTTTAGACAAAGGTTGAGATAGTTGATTCAATCCAATTTGAACAAGGCATGTGAGTGAGTCTGTGGATATATAAGCATTTCTTTTTTTAACAAAAGTTTTACAAACCACGTAAAAATTAACACCAAGCCACGTAAAAATTTAACAAAAGTTTTACAAGCCACGTAAAATTAATAAAGAGCAAAAGCAGGAAAGAAAGAAAGAAAAGTGCAGAAAGAAAGAATAAAAAAATAGAAAGCTTCCAATTTCCGTTACAGCAAATAGAAGTGCAATTACAAAAATTATTTCTTTCTCTATGGTTATAAACAAAGATTATTTTTTCTATTATCGTTTTTTTTATCATCAAAGCCACAAATCATAAGTGTAGATATACAAACAGAAGAAGAATGGGTATGCAAGTGAAGATAGAAAAATAAAATTATATCCAGCTGTGTGACTTGGACCAGATACTATCTCTCAGCCTAACCCACCTCAAGAGGTTGTTGTGGTGGGAAAAAATAGGAGGAGGGAATATTATGAAAGTTCACATATGTAAGTTTGAGTTGTTTATAAAAATAATAAAGGTGATATAAAAGTCTAAGTATAGTACTTTTAAAAATATACAGCAATAGTGACGTATTTAATTATAAGAGCATCTAAAAGTTAAAATTTAGAGGAATGGGATTCATTTCAAATGAAAAAAATAAATAACTTATCATACAAGTCCAGCTGCTGGATGAAGAAAGACCTAAATTTATTTTTTCAGGCTGATAAGAGAGTTTCATATTTTTAGGGCAATGAAGAGAAGTATACGTGGTTGCATGTCTCCATGGGGACAGAGTCCAGGTTTTCTATCTTCCCAGTTTGCAGCTGAGAATTTTGACATTGTACTTTTTTAAAAAAAACAAACAAACTCTGTTATAGAGTTTATACAAGGGTTTTATTTTGTTCTCCTTTGGAAAATAAGGAAAATTGTACAATCCAAGTTACTGATAGACTGAAAAGGGCTCCAGCACCAGCTACCAAAATAGGTTTAGGGGCCACGTGCAGATCACAGGGTATTTTGTTTGTGTATTTTCCCCTACTGCCATAGAGGCAAACAAAGAAACAGAAAAAAAAATGAAAAGAAAGAGAAAGAGAAAAAAACCTAAAATATGCATCTGATTGGAATGGAGCATTATTCAAATTGGGAGGAAAGTTACACTGTGTAATACTACATAAAAGGAAATTTCACTTTAAGGTGAGAAACTCTAGAACTGCTTATTCAGACTTCCGAAATAGTTGAATAGAAATACAACTATTGGGGCATGGACGATTCCTACTGTACATTTAAAAAAACAGCATCAACCTACAGCTCACAATTGTGTATTTTATCACTTTCTATGTGTGCAGAATCAGCACAGATGCTCGATGTTGCTTGGGAAGAAGGAGGCCTGTTTTTCTAGTGGAAATTATTACAGAAAAAGATGCACCTTTTGAGTTGGGGCTTCCTCTATAGGGGCTACAAGTATAGATTCAGTTGAGAAGCACAGACTGAATGGGTGTAAATGATCTACTGGATAGCAATAGCAATAGCACTTAGACTTATATACCGCTTTACAGTGCTTTACAGCCCTCTCTAAGCGGTTCACAGAGTCAGCATATTGCCCCCAACAATCTGGGTCCTCATTTTACCCACCTCGGAAGGATGGAAGGCTGAGTCAACCTTGAGCCGGTGAGATTTGAACCGCTGAACTGCAGCTAGCAGTCAGCTGAAGTAGCCTGCAGTACTGCACTCTAACCACTGCGCCACCTCGGCTCTTACTATCTCTAGATATCATTCTATCTACCTGGGTCATATTTTATATGATGCACACCAAAATATTTGAAAGGAAAATCTAAACACCAGAAAAAGTTCTAGTTGGGGGAAGATCATAAAGACCAATAATTAAATTCAATCCAGCAGTTTCAGTCAAGAAGTCAGACTATTCAATAGGTCCTTTATTATTTCAGATAAAGAAGGAGAAAACCAGTGTGAACATTATGTTTTCCTTCTCTTCCCATATAGGGAACATTCAAGATGCTGTTTCTCACCTACATAATTATAGTTTACCTAGGCTTAGTTTCTTGAAGTCAATCATTGTCCTTCCCTACTTTGGAGACATTATATTATTTATTAATTTTTTATGTCACTCATTTCACTTAGAGAACTGACTCTGAGTAACTTACAATTAATTTTATATATGAATAAACACAGTGCTGTTTGTTTAACAGCTCTAGTTCCTATATGTCAGCTCAGAATTAAAACCCATCTTACTCAATTGAGTGTATTTCCAGGTAGACGATGGTATGTTTATGTTTTAAGGTACAATGTATAATAGTTCTGCTAGCAGTGGTATATGATACCTCAATTACTCCTTTAACAGACACCCAAAGACAAAAAGAAATCATTAAAAGTGCTCAGCAGCCATGGGACAGGCATCATGAGGGATCAACAGAATTTTTATTTTATAGTGTATTTATTTCAAACTAAAAGTAAAAACTGTTGATTTATTATTACCATAGCTTTTTAATTTTTTCTTTTTCTTTGGGTGACTGTTAAAGGAGAAAAAATAATTAATAGCAATTTATCAAATAAAGTTTACTATAAAATAAAAAAAACAATATCCAATTACTCTAAGAAGTAGTGTCTTTTAATGTCCATAATCTGAGTAAGAAGAGTGTGCTTATTTTAGATAAAAATGAACTCATCAGGTAATGAAAAGGGGAATAAATTGTGTTCATCAGATTAACCCCCTAAATAACTAGGCCACCTAAAAGCTGTATTTCTGTAGACTTAGTTTAGGCAATATATATCACTAGCCTGAAATCAGCCAGGTCGTTGTAACTATTAACTTCCCTCCCCACCTACTTCTGCTCTTGCAGAATATATTTCATACAATTAAGATTGGTTGCAAGAAGTATTTTGCTACTGCCTGGTAAAATAGCTATCTATGATATTAAACTATTGAATTTCTGTGGGCTTAGGGATGCAAGGGGACAAATCCATCTAGGGTAAAAAGAAAAGAATTTCTTTTCCATTTACAGAAAACTGAATAATAAACATTATGAACAGCCTTCCTTCAATTACCATTTGATATTTTGGTCAAGAAGGTTCTCACCATATTAACAAAGATTCACTATAGGAAAACCTGAGATATTTTAGGTTATCTTGAGGAGTCATGCTTGGCCCTGCCTTCTTAGAGCACAACTTCACCAATATATTTCTAAGAAAGTGAAAACATATGCTACTGCCTGTTGTTTTACAAGGGGTATCTTGAATTGCCACTGGGTTTTTATTTTACTTTTTGCATCTAACTAACTAGAAAGCATAACTTTCCCAACATACCATACTAATATTGTTAGCCGCAATTGCTGGCATGGAGGTAAGGGACTTCATTTAACTGAAGATTAACTTGCTTAATATCTGTGATAATGGCTATCACAAACTCCAATTAAATAGCCTGGGGCTACTTTCAGCTATTAAAATTTACTGTGGTTGTTTCTGGAAAGATATTGCACTGCTTTGAGGTTTTAACTGTGCTGCATTTATTTTTCCTGAATGAACAAGTAGCTCACTTCTAAGACAGAATTGCTATCTGCAGCATATGTGTACTAATTGCTTCCATATCAGTGTGACATACAGACAGTGCTGCAGAAGTGAATTTTTTTGGGGGGGGGGTGGCGGGGGACCAGACTATACACAGTTACATATACAGCTGGAAGCCAGCAGGGATGTAGATGGAGGTACCAAAGCCATCAGAAACTGTAGTTCACTGGTTAAGCAGCGATAGGAAGGAAGGAAGGAAGGAAGGAAGGAAGGAAGGAAGGAAGGAAGGAAGGAAGGAAGGAAGGAAGGAAGGAAGGAAGCCCATTTTTAATGTTACATTATGTTATTATAACATCTCAGCCAGTTTGGGCTAGTGGTTAAATCTCTCTCTCTCTCTCTCTCTCTCCCTCTCTCTCTCTCTCTCTGGTGGGGAAAATAGGAGGGAAAAGCATTAGATATGTTTGCCACATTGGGTTATTTGTAAAAATAATAAAGGTAGGGTACAAATAAATAATAAAACCTTCAAAAGTTATTCATATTATTCAAATTGTTGAAAACATCTGGATCAATCATACATTTGACCTGATTATCATGCAATATAAATGTCACGTTGACTAAATCAAATGTGGTGTTTGTTCTGGACTCCCTGATTTGTCTCTTTCCCTCTCACATACTTTGGGGAGGGATCCTCCAATCACCAAAGCATGAAAACAAAGTTGTGAATCTGAATGAGAAACCAGCTGAAACAAATAAGGGATAAGCTTTTCTCTAAATCCCTGTGACAAAGGACAATTTGTCAGCTTTGCCACAAGAGAAGAAGCACTAGGGTCACATCCTAGCCAATCTTTCATCTACCACAACTTGAGGACATCAGCTGAGGTGATCTTTCCAGCATTGAAGCTTTCCCACTTTAATAAAACAGTTTTCTGGATCCATGATATAATTTAATTTCTATTTTTTCTGCCTTACATGAGGCAAAATTATTCTGCAAGATATATCCAGGGTATAAGTTGTAAGCTCCTTCTTAGCTGTAATATAATCACTTGGTTAAAAATATGCCTCTGAAAAGCTGTTTTTGAACTAGACAGGATATACCTAGAGCCCAAAATTTTGCTTTCCAAGGGCCAAGTTCCTGTTGCTGTAAAAATCATCCTAGCCAAATGGTACTTAAGCACACACAGCAGTTTGAGCCAATAATTAAGAGTTCCTTAATGATTTCTTTTTCTACAACAAAGATAGGAACTTGTCCCTAGTTATAAATATAAAGCTGGGGTATATCAAAGGGCAACTTTTAATATTCTGCTCTGCATCCAACCTGAATTCCAGCCAAACATTTCCATCGGCTACAGTGTAGTAGAGTCTTAGTAGACTTTTGGACATTCTGTTCTGTGTAATGTAATCAAATTGATCTCAAATATTTAGGAACTCTATCTCAGAGTCTAATAGTGTCTGTGGTTACAGGTTGAATGTTATCCCCTTCCTCAGAGGCTACACCAGGGCTGTCAAACTCCCGGCCCGCGGGCCCGATGTGTCACTCGCTAGCTATGCCCAGTTTAGTGAAGGGGAAAAAAGTCCCGATACATCACGTGATGCCGCCATGACGTGAGTTTGACACCCCTGGGCTACACTATCTCACCACATACAGTAGTATGTCTGAAGTTAAGAACCTACAATTTGATAATTACTTCAATATTTCTAATGTGAGAATGCCGTAAGACAGATGCAACAAATTACATGTTATAATCATGAAGTGTTGCAACATCCTGAAGAGATGGCTGTGCCGGTTGGCCTGGGGATCAAATGGAGGAGTTCCACCCTGGAGGTGGCTGCTAGATTGATGGCAGATTTCCCCTCCCACCCACTTGTTCTCTTCTCTCCACCCATCATTTTGATTATCATATTGATGTATTATTCTCATTGTGGTTTTTTTATTGTTTATTTTATTCTATTATTCTAGTTCTGTTCTGGTTTCTCACCTTTCTCACCTTTTTATTATTGTAAGCCACCTAGAGTAGCTCTACAGCGAGATAGGTAGCAAATAAATTTAATAAATAAATTTAATAAATAATAAATTTAGCAAATAAATAAATATGCTCTGTTTCTTTATGGTCAGTCATTTGGCCTTCATGAAGCACTTCAAGTTGCAAAAGCCACCATCATGCACCCCATCTTTGCAAGGGAGTCTTCATGTTTTTTTTGGGGGGGGGCGACAATTCATCTCTTTTTAACAATGCCCTGTTTTGGGGTCAAATTGGTTGTTGCAATAAACTAGACAAACATGGAAAATGCTATGTAGAAAGAGAAGACAATCTGCAACATTTCTGAAGGCTAGGCACGAGGTCTATAGAGTTTTAATGGATGAAAAACTCATTTGAAAGCTTTCAAACATATTTCTACCATTCAAACCAGGATGGATTCCCATCCTATTTCTATTTTCTCTCTCTCAGGGCCACCTGAAGCTTGGCATTACTAACCAGCCTAACCCTACCATCTTTAAACAGGCTGCGTTTGTTGCTGGAAAGTAGTCACTGCAAAAGGAAATGGAAACACCCTGTCTGGGATGCAAAGGAATTATTTTTTTGTTATAACCCTTCAATTACTCATTTGCAAACAAGCCAATCAGCTTCAAAGCTTGGATCATTCTTTGTTGAGAACAATGATTTCTTACAGATGTTATCCATTTGGGCCAATATAAGAACCACCTCAAAACAAATAGGGTCCCTGTTAATATGTCAAAGGGACTCAAGATGTAAGAGCTGATTCAGTTTTAATGATATTATGCCATTAGTCCTGTTTCAAAAATTAGTTACTGCATTTTGTGCCACTTTGAGCAATTAATCCTTCCTAAAATAAACAAGCTGATTCAGATTCCATTATCCTGACAATTCACAATAAACCCTGAAATCAGGGACTGCTGTTTTCTTTAGTCATTTGATCTTATAAATAATTCTGAATTTATGTCACATGCTGGTCAATGTTACAATCACCTCATTGCTACTTAAACAATTGCCAAAAATATGGCAAGCAACAGGCAATCACTAAAGTCCTTAATTTAATTTACTTTCATGGATTTCCTTCTTATGTACAAAGCTGAGTGGTGAGAGGCAAGAGTTTTTTCATGAGGTTTTTTTGGCCATTAAATGGCCAAAAATGCTTTTTAATGTCAGGGATATGGAGATGTTGGCCTGTCTTCTTCTGATCTATCTTAAATTCCCAATTTATGTTTTCAAGCAAAAGGAAGAAAGAGAATGAATGAGATTATTTACTTGCATAAAATTATTTGAGCTGTATTTCAACCAGCGCCGCTATTACCAAAACAAAATGTATCTGAGCAATTGACTGGAACTACAGCTGGTCAGCAATTTCTATAGCAAAGGACAAAATGGTTGCAATCTGTAAACTGCTCACCAAGCTATGATGAATAGGTAATAGTCCTCTATTGTGATGAAATGAGTAAGTACCTTTCTGTGGTAAGGTACAGCAGTTCATTTAGTGACCATTCAAAATTACAACAGCACTGAAAAAAGTGACATGACCATTTTTCACATTTATAACTCTTGCACCCAGTTGAATGTAAATCATTGGTCATATAATTTACATTCAGATGCTTGACAAAAGACTCACATTTATGATGGTTGCAGTGTCCCAGAGTCATGTGATCCTCTTTTGCAACCTTGTGACAAGCAAAGTCAGATTCACTTAACAACCATGTGACTAATTTAAGAACTGCAGCGATTCACTTAACAAATGTGGCAAGAAAAGTCGTAAAATGGGGCAAAACTCACTTAACTTCTCACTTAGCAACATAAATTTTGGACTCGTATTGAGGTCTTAAGTTGAGGACTACCTGTATCATCATCTAATCCATCTTGCAAAAGTGGTATTCATCATATGATGTTCTTTCCACCCTGGACCCCACAGTATTCTCTGTTAAGATGCGTTCTCCAGCACTTGGTTCTTAAGAAATATGCTTCGTTTATGCAGTGGATTAACAAAGGCCTAGAGCCATGATGGCGAACCTATGGCACGTGTGCCACAGGTGGCACGCGGAGCCATATCTGAGGGCATGCGAGGCGTTGCCCTATGTCAGCTCCAGCACTGGCCAGATGATTTTTGGCCTTCCGGAGGGCGGGGGAGGCCATTTTTGCCCTCCCCAGGTTTCAGGAAAGCCTCTGGAGCCTGTGGATGGCGAAAAACGGACCCAATGGGCCTACCGGAAGTTTGGAAACGAACTTCCGGTAGGCCCGTTGGGCCATTTTTCGCCCTCCCCATGTGCGCGCATGTGCAGGCGAGGGCATTGCATTATAGGTGTGGGCATGCAAACACGCGCTATCGCGCATGCGTGTGCCCTTTTGGCACCCGAGCAAAAAAAGGTTTGCCATCACTGGCCTAGAGGATGATTGTGTGGAAGAAGACCAGCAGAATTAAAAATGCTTCTGGAATCCTCGTTCTATGTTCTCTCGGATCGTGCCGAATCAGGTTTATGTCTTGTCTGATATTATTTTGTTTCAGCCTTTGTTTACTTACTTGTAATCCTTTCGAGAACTTTTACCCAAAGTTGCCTTTGAAGGAGCTATTCTGAATGAGGATATGGTACAAATGAAATGGAGGATTGATAACTTTGTTAAATAATTGGCCTTTGGCATGGGATTATTGTTTTGTTTTGTACACTTGTCATGTTTTAAATTAGCCTTTTTGAGCATTTTTCTTTCTGACTGCTGTCTCTCCCTCCTTCTTCATCAGTAGTATTTAAAAGAGCATATATAGATACAGTCATATGATTATTTAAGTACAGTTTCTAATTATCACTGCATCTTGAATTTACAGTCTTTCATTTTACTTTGGATTCTGATACGGTACATGATGAGGCATTCAGGGATTTCCTTGATCTTCAAACAGTTGTCATTCAATACTTGATAAATATTGGCTATATTCACACTTGCTGTTTAAACTGTTCCTTTCCTATACTCATGCTAGCTTGACTCTAGCATATTTTAAGAAAACCCTATCCAGATTGCCAGTTTCTCTTTGTGCATCACATCCAATTGCAGCACAATACCAGCTGCAGATTAGAGATTCACAATTAAAAAAAAATCAAATCAAATCTGAGAATGATTGACATTATGAATTAAAATTAAAAGATCAGTGGCAGCATTCTTTTGTCCATCTTTTAATAAACAACCATTTTCACTAACCCCATACCTACATATAAATGTTCCTACAATTTAAAGTTGCTTTCAGAAGTGTACATTTCAGAAGTGTAAATCTACATAGCCAATTATTTATGAAAAGTTGGAGAGAGCGAAGGAAATGTTCAAATGGATATAACTGTAAAGCATGTTTTCTTTAATGCATTTGAGGGTGGCTATATATTAACTGATGGAATATGATGGAAAAACATGTCAGAGTGACTTTTAATGCAAGGCCATGCCAGATGCACTTCCATAATTTGCTCCACTAAACAGCATGAAGTTAATAAGGCAAAGAAATTTTATAGTAGCAGCCCTGCTAAATCCTCTGTTGAGTTGCCCGTTGCAAGCATAGACTTTTCCAAGAAATAGCAGAAGTATTTTCAAACACAGCTTCATTCTCATTAGACTCCTTGGGAAAACAGTGTGTTGTAATTCAGAATAACAGAGTTGGAAGGGACCTTGGAGAATAACAAAGTTGGAAGGTCTTGAAGGTCTTCTAGTCCAACCCCTTGCTCAAGCAGGAAACTCTATACCATTTCAGACAAGTGGCTATTCAATTCAATGGGTTTTTTCATATCTGCGATAAAGATTCTAACTAGCCAAGTCCCATTTGGGAATCTTCTGACATCTAGCTGAGAACTGAATTATTTCCAGAGATCTATGATTTACTGTTGAGCCTGGATATGAAGTCTGCTACTTAACAAACTCCTTATACTTCCACCTTTCTAAGTCAACCCAGAAATTCTGACAGAAACTGTCTGTGCATTGATAGAAGAGCCAGGAATTTACAATATAGGAGAGAAAGGAAGATACTGTGACACCCCCCCCTTCCCTTTAATTCGCATAGCTGAGATTTCAAAAATTGAACCAAGACACATAGGATCTTGCAAATCTCCACTATTTCCCTAGGAATAATGGTCTTGATGTCCACAAGAAGGATATTTATATTTTGGAACCTGATAGGTTCACACCTGAATGCCCTGCTAAGGTCCCATTTTCTGGCTCATCTACAAAGTGTCATGCTTGTGGAAAAGGGCCATTTTGTAAGTGGATGCTTTAAATGTTCTAAATCAGCTTTGTTGACAAAGCTGATTTGTTGTCCCACCAAACCAGAAATTGAGTGAAGCCCAGACACGCAACACTACCCATTGACATTTAATCAGCTGTGTTACGTACAGACCCAAAATAAGCTGCATGTCTTAGTAGGGTCTAGTTCCATTGATAATTTCATTGAAGCCTTCTACCCCAGGTAAATATGCTCTGCCCTCTCTGCTCTGTTAAGAGCATTGCTAGTTAGTTCTTATGCTCAGCTCCCACCACAGACCTTATGGAACCTTTGCCAATGGCTTTCTGAGCTATGTACATCTTGATTATGGAGTTCAGCAAAGATGCTGTATTTTACCAGTCACTTTAAGAAGGCAAAATAAAATCTCTGAAATATGTAAACAAGTATGCATTCACATTCACGCATACACATACACAAACTCACAAAGAAAGTGTATGTATATACAGCAGTATTAGCCCAATTCTTAGCCCATTCTTTCTATGCTTAACACTATGGAGAAAACCGATGTTTAATTCATTATCAGAGTAAGTTGAATTCTTTGTGGGTTTTTTTCAAGCTATTATTTGATTGTATTGATTATGTTAGCAAATTCAAATGTGGATTCATGAGAATGAATTTTACTGGAGCTACTGAAATGAAATGATCAAAACGAGAGGACATGAAAATCAGGTTTTTAAGCCAGACCATTCCTCCTCCTTTTTCAACTTGAAGCTAATGGAAAGTTATGAGGTTTTAGGTAAACAGATTGCACGTGCATTCTTAAACACAAATAGTGGCAAACAAATGTAAATATTGTGTCTGTGTTAGAGGAGAAAAATAAACTAAAGTCCAAGGTTGACCTTGCATAAACTTTGATGATGGAGTCATGTGGATCCCCTTGGCTGTTGAAAAAAAAAATACAGTTAAATTTTGCATGAAATTTCATGCTCAATCATGATAGTGTTTTAGAAAATGAAGTTTTTCAACCATGGTGGTTGCTATTGTGAGTCTAGAAGTTCTTTATTTTACTTAGTGATATGGAGATTTAAGAAACGACAACCAATATTGATAAACTCAGCCCACGTGACTCATTAAGTGCTTGTCTCTAAGCAATGTGAACCCTAACCCATATTTCCAGGAGCATGGATTATATTACATTGTTTGGGGAATTCAAGTTGTGGACATTTTCACAACATAGGGGCCCTTCTTATGATGAGAATTGAACAATTTGTACCATGGATGACCTTTCCATGCAAATATGATACATTTGGCTGTTATATGAAAAGTTCATGAAAATAGTCCATCTTAGGTTTACACACACACACACACACACACACACGGTATCAAAGACACCTAGGACCTGTACATACCGTCTCAATATTAGATATATTTCAGGGTTAAATGAGAGCAAGCATTATTTGAAGAAAAATCTGCCACCACTTTGAAATCACTTTGAATGATTTCAAAATGTCTAAGGCTGTTGATTTCAGAATTTTAGACAGGTTTTCTCTCCTCCTCCCCAAATCCTACTATTTAGCATGACAACAGATCGCACCACTTCCATGCTGCAGCTTTTTTAATCTCCCTCAATCATCCAAAATCTGCATTGTGACCCAGTCATTTCAGCAAAATTTTTGAATATTTCCATCTGCTGGAAAGGAGAAATAGGGGCATGCTTTGGTGAGCTATGCAGCAAGATCAAGGATGAAAGAACGGAGAAAAAAAAATCAACAACAAATCAGGTAGGAATATGAGATTTCTATGGTTGAGGATATGCATGGTCATCCCAGAGAGCAAATTAAGAGAATTATAGCAACATTTGCCCACCTATTAAAAGATTTAACACTCTGTGTGTGTGATCTCCCATGTCTTTATGCCTGTGTTATATATTCTACCGTACACACTTAAGCTGCTGTCAATATCTGGCCAACTAGGACTAAACTATTTGATTGGGGAGACTGCTTGAAGTCTCAGGATTGTCACGTAACCTGGAAAGTTGACTGAACACCCCAGAAGAAGGCAGTGGCAAACTACATCTGTAATACTGCCAAAAAAACCCTTCCATGGATGAAGTCACCAAGAGTCAAGCTCGACTTGAGGGCGCCTTTACCTTTCTACGTGCTTACAGGCAAATTATATTTTTCTCCATTCCTTCAGATGTTTTGCAAATATTCTAGCAAACCTTTCCTCCACCCCATCAATCAATCAATCAATCAATAAAAAAGAAAACACACACAAAACTCATTTATCTCAGAAACTCTTAAGACACTGAAGAGCAAAATTACTATCAGGATACTTGATTTCAGGTCTTCAGCTTTCTGCCTCGGAAGACCCTTCCTTGCCTTATAGTTCACGCCATGTGAATGCCGATTGCCATTTGCATGAATGGAGCTTTTGTCCAATTCATTTGGAGTTTCCTTCTTGCCACAAATGTTTTGAAAAGCAATTAAATTATTTGAAAAAGTAGCCAGTATGCCTGTTCTCAAACAGTAGCTACATTTAAAAGCAGTAACCCTTGCTGCTCCACTTTATTTTTATTCCAAAGGAAATGTAAGTTTTGGTCTGCAGTCGAACTGTGACACGCAAATACACACACACACACACACACATCCACACAGACCATCAGATTTGTGACAGAAGAATATCTACCATTGAGTCTTAATAAGATGAAGCACTGCTGGCAGCAGTCTGAAGGTATGTACCTACAGTATATGTCAGGCTAAAGTAGATTCTGGAAAACAATTGGTGTGGAGGGGCATCTGTCCCCTATATTGGGACAGCACTGGATATCTTGATCTCTGAGGTAAAATGACAAGGGTCATAATGATAAATCGTTTGGACTGTACTACATTTTACTGCCCATTCACCTCAGCTGAAGTTAGAATTTGCTCTGCCTCTCTTGCATCAGTTAAGAAACAGAGCAAGCCATTCTCTGAAACTCTCTGTCATCAGTTTTTGAGGTGGGGAGAAGACTTTCACAATATTTTTTTTCCTACTCTTCATCTGCAATTCCAAAAGCTGAGCTTCGCTACAAATAAGAAAGATGGAACAGACAGAGAGATGGGCCAATTGAATACATGCTTTATATTTTGTATGTATCTTCCATGTACAATGATAAAGTACTGTAAAATCCACTAGGGAGATATGCTGGTATTCTAGTTTGTCTAGCCAAGAAGTGTAGTAGAGATTGACACCATTAGTTTAGAAGACAAAGAGATGGGGGTTAATTTTATTAATACAACAATAAACAATCAAACAGCTTCGAAAATAAAAAGAATGTTTCTGCCTGTCTAAAAACAAGAAGCTCTCTGAAATGCTGCTGCTGTGGAGACCCTGTTTACAGAGTCCATTAGTAAAAGTGAATGTAGGGCAAGTGTCAATGCAAATCGTAAAACACAAACAGATTCATTGAATATAATTACAGATAGTCCTTGACGTATGTCCACAATTGAGCCAAAAATTTCAGTTGCTAAGCAACTCAGTTGTTAAGTGAGTTTTTGCCCCATTTTATAACCTTGGTTGACACAGTTGTTAAGTGAATCTAGCTTACACATTGACTTTGCTTGTCAGAAGGTTACAAAAGATAATGACATGACCTGGAGCACTGCATCCGACATAAGTATGAACCAGTTGCCAAGCATATGAATTTTGGTCACATGACTATGGAGATGCTGCAATGGTCATAAGTGTGAAAAATGGTCATAAGTCACACAGCATAATTAATTAGACTGAATGAAATTTGAGGTTCTTTCTAAAATGTTTACCATTGGGGGGAAAAGAAGGTTTTCTGCCACTGATGCTATAAAACATCTCCCCGTGCACTTAAAATATAAAATCATAGGGCTGAAAGGGAGGTTTTCTACTTCAATCCCCCACTCAGGTAGAAGATCTTATACCATCCCAGTCAAATGGTATTCCCTTCAACTTATTACACTTTTAGTAATTGTTTAATAGAACCATAGGGCTGAAAGGGACCTTGGAGGTTTTCTATTCTAACTACCTGCCCAAAGTAGGTGGTTTCATACCATCTTGGACAAATAGTAGTCCAATCTTTTCTTAGAAACATCCAATGATGGAGCGCCCACAACTCCACTTCTTCACTGCTTAATAATTCTCACTGTCAGGAAATATCCCCTTAATTCCAGATTGGATGTTCCTCTGAGGAGCTTCCACCCATTGCTTCTTGTCTGACCCTCAGGTGCTATGGTGAATAAATCAACACCCTCTTCCCTGTGATGGCTCGTCAAGTATTAGAAGACTGCTAGCATGTCTCCCCTAAACTTTCTCTTTGATAGGCTAGACATATCTGGTTCCCTTAGCTGTTCATCATACGATTTAGTCTCCAGACTCCTTACCATCTTTGTGTTTTGATTTAGACACTCCTTGTGTCTTCCACTGCCCATCCTGGATCTTTCCAGTGACACTGCCTATAGAAAACACCCACCCACCCCGGAGGATAAATTTATTTATTTAAAACATTTTTATAGGCACCCATCTTATAACCCAACTCTGGAGGGCTTCCAATTGAAAATGGGTGAAGTATAAGTAATATGCTAATCTAATGGAAAAATGATTGTGTTCTAATAAAATAATAGACTGTTAAAGAGATGAGAAGGGAAAGGAATTGCCTTTCTCATAAATAAAATTGCATAAATAAAGTGATGAGGTGATGATATGCATGAGGAGGAGGAAGAAAAAAATCAGCTAATCACACTATGATCATCACAGAGATCTCAGTCAGGATTCAGGACTAGAGCCTTGGTGATAATGAAAGAAGACTGTTCAGGAAAAAAATTACATATCTCTTCATCTGCCACAACCTCTGTCCACTCAAAAGGCTGTGACAAGAGTGAGAGAATAAAGATCAAGTTACAGAGTTACTCTGATTTAAGACTATTTAAAGACTCTGATTTAAGGAGTTCTTGATCTCTGAACAAACACGAAGAGGTTTAATTTGTTTGGTTTTTCTGTGGGGAGAGCACTTTTTGACATAAAACATCATCTTTGAGCAAAGTGGTAAAGCTCTCAAATATTACAATAATTTACATATTAAATGTGGAGCTTCATCCGGCATTTTGGTTTGGATAGAAGCAAGTTAGAAATGGTTGTATGATACTGAGTAAATTAAAATCTACTCTGAATGTGCCCCAATCAGCACTGAATTCAAGCGTCATCCTAAGTTGCAGTAAAATGATAGTTCATAAGATCCACTGCTAACCATCTTACTGGATATTATATGATGGAATTAATGGCTAGCATCATGGGCTGAAGTATGCAGGCATACCAGTCAACGTAAGGCTCCACTAACATATCACACTTGTTTAGATAGGATTTATTCATATAGATTCAGATGTCTGAATTGAATTCTAAACTTCTTGAAGGTAATAAATCTTGCCATGGCTCTAAGCAGAGCAGCTGTGGTATGATAGAACAAACCTGGGATTTCCAGTGAATAGGGTTGGGGGTGGGAAGTAAAAACAAAACAAGTCCATGGATGGAAGGAAAAAAATCCCTATTGGCTTTTTAATAATATTTGCTCACCGTTTGCAAATCTTATGTCAAAGAGAACAATTTAAAGCAACAAAAATAACCCTGGTTGCTTGTTTTGGATGCAAAATTGTCCCCCAAGCTTGCTCTGGAAATGAAGTATCCCCTTTCTGCAAGTTTCCTTAGTCTTCATCCATTCTGCATAAATAGCTGGGAAATTAAATTGGGTGTACGAATATAGAATAACAGAATAACCGAAGGGACCTTGGGGATCTTCTAATCCAACCCCCTGCTCAAGCAGGACTATATCATTTCAGACAAATGGTTGTCCATCTCTTCTCAAAAACCTCCAGTGTTGGAGCACCCACAACTTCTGGAAGCAAGTCCTTCCACTGATTAATTGTTCTCACTATCAGTTCTAGGGTGTAATTGTTCTCCTTAGTTCTAGGGTGGTTCTCTCCTTGAATAGTTTCCATCCATTGGTTCTTGTCCCTGCCCTCATGTGCTTTGGAGAATAGGTTGACTCTTCTTTGTGGCAACCCCTGAGATATTGGAACACTGCTAATTATTTCACCCATAGTTCTTCTTTTTAATTAGACTAGACATACCCAATTCCTGCATCAATATGCAAGATACATCAAATGAATTTATTTTCAACAAATGATGAATGACTGGGAAACCTCCCTCAGCCCTTGCTGCCTAACAGGAGGCAGGGTGGTTAAAAAATGGAACAGGTTCCATTAGTCCAGGAAACATCCAGGATGGAGAGAAAATGCTGAACCCTGCAGCTTGATAAGGAATCTGTGGCTTCTCTCCCTCCACCCTTTTTCTTCTTGGGCTTATGCCCCACAGAGCTTGCATTACCCGCAGAAACTGAAAGGAATCAGTCCATGTGCATGACCATCTCCAAAGTCTCTGGGTACACAAGTGGAGCCAGAGGGTCGATTTCCCTGGCTTTTACACACAGCCTTCCTTTCAGCACCTTCCTTTTAACACAAAGGCCAACTTATCCCACTTCCCCACCCACCCCCTTTCTCCAGCCTGCAGTCTGTATAATGAAAAACTCTCCATGCACTGGCAAATACAGTCTTCTGCCACCTCCTGCTCCTTCTCCATCTCCACCTCTACCCCCATCTTTCTCAATCCCTTGTCTGCCAACAAAAAGAGATTTAAACCTGGAACTTATTGAGGAAAAGGGACTTTCCTTAATAGCAAATCCTGAGCTGCTGGTAACACTGTGAATGATCCTAAGTCCAGAGACATCACTGGGTCGTGTGGGATGTTACGAACATTGAGACCACTCTGTTGAAAGCCTGTGGAGTGACACAAATCGGAGTAGGAGAAACCGAGTGCTCTCCCACCCTCGTGCCTTAAGGTGACATAATAGCTTGAGAATAAATGCAAAATGAGTTGCAATTATTTTGGCAGGTGATATGAGAGTAGGTTGAAAAAATGGGTGACCATGTCAATTGTGACATTGACCAGAATTTTTTTTAGAATTCATGAGCACTAATTTCTACCTAGTGAAAAGATAATGGAGCAGCTCCTGAAGCAGTTCACCTTTTTCTCTATTGGGTAAAGTGGCCAATCATTAAATCTGGAAGAGCCCCACAAAAAGTATGAAGCTTAGATACAGAATAGTCAATACCGCCAGTGGCTCTGTAAGAGAGGCAACTAGAACCAGTCTGTTCTAATGTCATCGATGCTATTGTGCCTTAAAAAGGAAGAAGGGCATGGATGAAGCCAGAATTGTGGCTAGAAGTGGAGACTGGGTCCTGACCCTTTAAAATGGGTCAACTTGGCAAGCTAGATGTAGCTCACAAGACACAGTTTTCCCATCTTTGTGGCCTGGCCCGACCTGTGAAATTATGTGTATTTTCTGCTGTGTAATGATCTACTGTCAATATTATGTGTCTCAAGCTCTTTGGTTCATAAAATATTCCCTGTCCTCAATACAAGCAACTTAAATTGAGATTGATAGTTCAGGATAGACAGAAGTGTACTCAAATTTTTTCTCTGCAAAACTCTCTATTGACTTTGCAAGTCATAGTCCTCACCTGCCATGCAGTTACTTGGATCCTTCTGAAGTTATAAAACAGAAGACAGTTCCTAACTAACCAACAGTATTGTACTATCCAGAGAAACATTAGATCATTCATGGATCAGTTGGATCTTGACCTCCAGGCTGCTCCAGGCTGTCATTATTATTACTATTATTCTTACTCAGGCCACAAAATATAAATATAACAGGAAAATCTTGCTCCCACTGATTTAGACAATGTATTGTTCCTTCCCTATCACTGTCCTGCTACTGTGGATTAGACATTACAAAATAATTGAGAACTGCCATCTGTCTATAAAGTGTATCTCAACCCTGATTGTAGAATTGGCTACTGAGAATCCTAGGAACTAAATGGAACTGTACAACAAGTGTATGATGACTAATGTACACTCTGTTGGTCAAGAGAGCTATAATCTTCTGGTGCATGGAATTCAGTCTCTAGGGTTCTTCTGTATGGTTTTTATTCAATCAGAATAGAGCTGGAAGGGACCTTGGAGGTCTTCTAGTCTAACCCTCTGCTCAAGCAAGAGACCCTATACCATTTCAGATAGGTGGCTGTCCAATCCTTTCTTAAAAACCTCCAGCATTTACAACTTCTGAAGGCAAGCTGTTTCACTGGTTAGTTGTCCTCACTGTTAGGAAGTTTCTCCTTAATTCCAGGTTGCTTCTCTCCTTGATTAGTTTCCATTGTTTCTTGTCTTGCCTTCCGGTGCTTTGGAAAATAAGTTGACCCTTCTCTTCTTTGTGGCAGCCCCTCAAATATTGGAATATTGCTATCATGTCACTCCTAGTCCTTCTTATATCTAGACTGGCCATACCCAATTTCTACAACCGTTCTTCATATATTTTTGTCTCCAGGCCCTTAATCATCTTAGTTGCTCTTCTTTGCACTTTTTCCAAAGTCTCAACATCTTTTTTGTAATGTGGTGACCAAAACTGGACGCAGTAGTCCAGGTGTGGTCTTACTAAGGATTTATAAAGTGGTACTAATACTTCATGTGATTTTGATTCTGTGCTTCTGTTTATACAACAAAGGATTGTATTATAATTTTTTTTGGCTGCTGCCGCGGACTACTGGCTCATGTTTAAGTGATCGTCCAACCAGGTTTCTCTCACAGTTACTGTTTTTGAGCAAGGTTTTGCCTAATCTGTACTTGTACCTTTGGTTTTTCCTGCCTAAGTGTAAAACCTTGCTTTTCTCCACTTTAAATTTCATGTTGTTGGATAGGGCCCATTGTTCAAGTCTGTCAAGATCTTTTTGGATCCTAAGCTTATCTTCTGGGGTGTTGGCTATTCCTGCCAGCTTAGTGTCATCTGCAAATTTGATGAGTTCCCCTTCTATTCTTTCATCTAAGTCATTTATGAAGATATTGATATTGGATATCAATCAAGATATTGGGCCTAAGACGGAATCTTGTGGTACCCCACTGCTTACGTCCCTCCATGTAAATGTAGCACCATTAAGGACTACTCGTTGAGTACAGTTTGTCAGCCAGTTACAAATCCTCTTGTGGTGATGCTGTCTATCCCACATTTTTCTAGTTTACCAAGAAGGTTGTGGTCTACTTTGTTGAACACCTTGCTGAAGTTTAAGTATACTATGTTATTTTTTTAATCTGTTTTACTCGATTGTAACATGACCTCTAGAGTTGGTTTTGGTGAGATGGGTAAGCTATACACATTTTAATAAATTAAATATTGTTAGGTATTTTTAGATGGCTGTGATATCACGTTGATTTTATCATGATATATGCATGATTTTTATAAGATGCATTAATAGGGAATACAGGTAGTCCTCAAGGTACGAACCTAATGGAGCCTGCCCATTAGGTTCATAAGTCAAAAAATTCATCAAATGAATCAGACCAATTTTACAAATGTTTAAAATTAAATTCATTAATTGAATCAAATGGTTCCTTAAATAAATGAAGATCTGATTTACTTCCAGCCAGCCCCAATCAGCTGTTTCCCCCTCTGCTGATCAGCTGTTTCCGGTACAGCCGAAGGAGGAACTAAATTGCCTCCAAGCAGCTCTACTTCAAGTTTACAAAAAACCCCATTTGCTCAAGGGTCTTCAGACAGCTGCCCAGAGGGGGGTGGGGCGGTAATTTACGGAACTCTCCATTGCAGTAGCTTATTTCTGCTGACTGGTACACTATACCAGTCACTGTGCTCTGTGTTCCATCAGAGTCCCGACAATAAGATCAAAATAAAACTCTACAGGTAGTCCTCGACTTACAACCATTCATTTAGCATCTGTTCAAAGTTACAACAGCACTGAAAACAGTGGCTTATGACTGTTCCTTGCATTTATAACCATCGCGGCATTACCATAGTCACATGAACAAAATTAGGATTTTAGCAACCAGCATGTATTTACAATTGTTGCAAAGACCTGGGGTCATGTGATCGCCCTTTGCAGCCTTGACAGCTGGCTTCCATCAATCAAAGGCAATGGTAGAAGGCAGATTCCCTTCACAACTGCATGACTCACTTAAGCAATATGATTTGCTTAACAATTGTGCCAAAAAAACCGGTGGTAAAATCAGGTGTAAGTCACTTAATAATTGTCCTTAAACATTTTGGAAATTCTAGTACTACTAACTATGGCTGTAAGATGAGGACTGCCTATTATAACATTCAGCGGCAAAAGTGCAAATGTTCAGAAAACCTTAGAGGATGAGGAAAAAATGTGTTTCCAGCAGGACTGCAGATAGATAAATGATTGAAGCAAACCTATTCATTCAAATACAGTGAGCTCTGATATAATGGCAAGTGGATTTTATTAAAATATGGCCACCCATCTTAAAAACGCAATATTGGGAGGCTCACAAGAGCAATACTCCCCCAAAAAACCACAACACAACAAAATAAACTTGGAGCCACTGGTTCACCAGGGCAGGGCTATATGGAAAATGCATCTCTCTTAGGTCCCATTAGATGGCTGCATTTAAGGGAAGGACCTTGAACATGGCTACTCTATCCAACTTGAAGGGCAGAGATTGCCTCAGGGAGACGCAGTCCCACAAATAAGTTAACCGAGCTGGGATACATATAATATTACAGTTATTCTGTAAATTATAATTATAGTATATATAATTATTACTATTTTGCTTTCTTGTTGAAACAGAGACAATAGGCTACGCAGCATTAAACCTTAGCATGACTTTTCCTTTGATGTGATCTGACAGTCTACTATATATTACTAGCTGAGCATAGCAAAATGTATGTTTAATTTTTCCCACTTCGTTGACAGCAGTTTCAGTATTTCGTCTGTGAGTGAAAATCTCATTGAATTCATTTGATTAAGTTTTTCGACTCCTGGCTCCCACAGTGTTTCTTTAGAGGAAGACAGATGATGAGTGATTGAGTGAGAGCATGTATGATAGAATTAGCACACACTGGCTCTTTTGACCAAGGAAAAATGTGTATGTTGGTTTAAGGGAAAGTACCCCTTAGGATTTGGGAAAGCAAAACACTGCAGCCAAGTTCTTTTGGTTCAACTTGGGCACAGCGGCCTGTTCAGTGTAAAGAAGAAGAGCACTCGATCTAGAAATACTAGAGAAATCAGAAATACTACAGAACAGTCTGACCCCCTCCAGGTGCTGAAATGAGTGATTAGAAGTCAGTGATTCCAAATGAAACAAGTAACTGATCACTGTAAGATAAAATGCATTTCTAAAATCTGCCCACTTTGTTTCCAGCAACATCATCTAAAGCAATTTATTAATATAACAAATGAATTTTTGATTTGAGGTAAAAAAAAACATATTCTAATCACTTGAAAGAACATAGAACATAGAAGAAAAAAGAACATTTAATCGGTAGAGAATTTATCTTCTGGGTCTTACCCATGTGAAACCAACTTTTTTTGCTCATTTCTGTGAGGATCCTTGCTTATCAAGATTAGTCTTTACATTATTCCATAATATTCCCTTGTTTTTTCCCTGCCCTTTTTTTTTTTTGATGGCTCTCTTGTCTGTTGTCATTGTCCCTTACTGTCTTAACAACTCTTATATGTAAGAGATAAAGTATGCTTGATGTTTCTATATAGTCTACATCTGTATATTTAAATCATGCAACCATGAGATGCTGCAAATGGCTGTTAACATGAGCCAGTTGCCAAGCATCCAAAATATGGTCATGTGACTTCAGGGGAGGAGGGGCTTCAGAACTTCAGAATTGGTTGTAAGTACTTTTTTTTGGGGGGGGGAGTTCACTGTAACTTTGAACAGTCGCTAAGTCAAAGACTACCTCTATTCAAAGAAGTGATAGGTTAGCTTTTGTTGGATACATTAATTAGACACGATAACTCTCAGTTGGAGATGCTTTAATTTAGATTCCTGCATGTCTATGGAGATTCTTAATCATCCAGGTCATGGTTGTCCCATATGTGCTTTTCCAAAAGGCAACTGGACTTCTTTGAAAACATTTTGCTTCTCATCCATTGAAGCTTCTTCAATTCTAACTTAGATTCCTGCACTTAGCATTTGGTGGGACTCAGTGCTTTATGTGGTCATTTCCATTTCTATGACTTTATGAATGCTCTCAGAATTTCATATGGATTTGAGGATGACCAGTATTCCAAAATTATTCACCAAATTTGAGGAGCAGAAAAATTGAGTGGACATTTCCCTGATATCTACAGAAAAATGAGATGACTTCCTTAGTGACAGGGTCCATGAGAGGATGCAATCCTTCATGTTGTTCTCCCTTGAAGCTTTTATTGAAATATGGCCTCTAAAAAGATGGAACATTTTAAACATTCACACATTGTGACTAAAGAATACCACACTCAATCCACACGAATTTGTCTGAAACTTTCTGCTCCTTTGAAAGAAGTTCTGAAACAAAGTCTCTTTTATTCAAGTAAGTGTTGTAGTCAGAAAGTGCAGGAGAATGTCTCAACTCAGCATTCATTTCAAATGCCTTCCTTTGTCTGATTTTGAGAAGTTTTGTTAGTTTTAACAATGAGCAAGAAAAGAACGGTTGTTCCCCGAAGTTAAACTATGTCCCACTATCAGCTGAAAATATTTTTAGATGATCATGTAGCATTTTATTCATTGACCAAATACTTCTGCATTTGTTCAATAGCTCAGATATAAAGTCTGCTTTAAGCAGCAGAGTGGAAAAGAGGATGAAAGCAAAGTATCTATGGTTGCAAAAGCATATAGAATGTAACCCAGTGATTTAAATCCTTCAAGAGATGAATCCCCAAATACTAGACCACCTGGGAGACTTTTAGAGTAAGGAAAGAGAAGAATGTACTTTTTTATAACATGATGAATGAGGGTAAAGTTCAGAAGGCTAAAGACCATCTTCTGATGGATTCATCTGCATCAGCTAAGCAGTGGAGCTTGTCAGAGAAGGATTAATCAGAGCTCAGAAATGTCCAGTTGCCAAAACACACTCAGAGGCTTACTCAAAATCTATTCAATGAGGTATCCAAACCAAAACATTTGCCAAGGTTAGGATGGGCTATTTTCTGGACACCTAAGCATTTTTCTCCCTTCCATCTGTGCTGAGAATCAAATCTATGGACTTGGACCTGGCTTTCTTTTCTGTGTCAATCACACTTATTTTGGTACTTGGAAATTAATTAAAAATGTGCCATGAATGGGAAATGACTAAAAAACTATAGCAATATAGCTATATTTTAAGGAAGGGAAGGGAAGGGAAGATGCCTTCGTTTTTCATCCTCCATAATACTGGGAACCTGGCAATATTTGTGAATTCAATCTTGTAGGGAAAGATCTTCCCCCTATAGTCTGAAAAGCTATATTTTAATTTGAATGGCAATGTATTACTCATGTTTACCAATGAATGCAAACTGTACCTTATCTTCTGTGGGAAGTTACTGTTCAATAAATTTTTAAATAATCTCCTACCTTCTTTCTCAAAAGGAGATTGAATTAATACTTCTTGAAAACAGGATTGTCAATTTTAGCCAGAGTATTGTTTTTCTTCTTAGTGTTCACCACACTCATATAATATTTACATATAATCAGAAGATCACAGCATGTCACCTTTAAAATCTCATTCATTTCAAAATTATTCTGCTTATTATAGCTATCAGACTTAACACAATATTCCAAGTACATCAGGTAAAAATTTTACTGGCCAGTTTTCAATTTAATATTTTGAATTTTACTTGTGGCTTGAAATATTTTTTAAAAATAAAAGTAAGTACTTGTTCTACCACGGAATTTAAAAATAACAGCTGGAGAAATTAAAAACGTTTTGTGGGCAATGAGAATGGATGCCGCATGACTCAGAATATGTCAGCACATGCCATTTTTAAAATATATGAAATAAGACAGATATAAGAAAAATAACTTGTTGAACCATCATGTTTCATACCAAGGCACTGGTTTATTTTGTGTGTGTATGCATTTATTTCATATATTTATTTCCTTTGTTTCAGCTTAAAAAAAATACTTTCAGAGACATTTTATATATAGGGTAACAAAAACAGCTCGAAAAAGAAATAGCAATAGATATTCCTCAAAAAATGTGAATGAACAAATGAGTCTTCAGCCAGTGCTGAAAATGCAAAGGCTTCTGGCCAACTCTGAGCAGGAGGAGAATTCCATCATTTGGTTGCTTGTATCAGGATGGGCAGGGTTTTGGGTTGTTGTTGTTGTTTATTGCTGCATAAATCAGTCTTTGTAAAAGCAGCTCTGTCAAGAGCCTCTTGTTAAGAGGGTTTCCCAATGAGATCTTCAAAATGAAGATCCTGATATTCAAGGGAGAAAGAGATGCTAAGTGTACATAGGGCTTTGGGTATCCTTGAAAACACTATGAATTTGGTGTGGTGACAGACTGGTCAGTTTGTTCAATTACGTGGATCTCTTTGTGGTAGGCTGACCCTTGAACAAGTTGCTATGTGATGTCATTCATGTAGAAAAGACTTTTCTTGCAATCACTGCTTTTCTTAGTATGACTTCCGTACCACTTCCTTTCTTCCAATGCAGATACAACTGTATGTATGTGAATGAATGAATGAATGAATGAATGAATGAATGAATGAATGAATGAATGAATGATGAATATACTTCCCTTTATTCTAGATGAAAGATGATGATTTTGCTGGTCAAATTAACATCCTAGCAGACAAATAGGAGATCTTGTCTCCTTCATCCTCACCTGTCTCTTATGTGTAATTTTATATTTGTAAGTCTTAAGTTACAGGGTTGTGTTGTTGTTTTTTTATATTTATATTACTGGAGTATTCTCATGCATGCACAAAACACCTATTGAGAAAGTGTTTTAGGACCAATGACAGTTTTCCTTAAAAAACATAAAATGAAACCAGCTGGAAAGTTACTGAGGTACTACTTCTGACAACTTACAGCAGCTGCAAGATTGGCCATGGGAAATGTTTTACCATATAATAATACCTTTATTCTAAGATAGAGGCTTAACTTAGTAATTCAAAAATCAAAATGGCAGCTACCTGTGAATATTTGCAGACCGATGAACTAAAATGTCAGTGTTTTAGTTTCCATTTGGAATAGTGCCTGTACAATTCCACACAAGTTTATTATTTTTGTTTTCAGCAGGTTAAAAAAACAACAATTCCACCACCTGAGTCAATGCATGTTTACTGAGTTGAAATTTCTACCACGTTTAGTGGATACAGCAAAATATTGGTCAGCACATGAGATAGAATGACCTTTCATCCTAAAACCAGTTTGGAACATAGTAAGTCCCTTATAGAATTTGAGATAGGGCTGGTCTGTAAAGGTCAGCCTGGGTCCTTCCAGACTTGGGTGGAATGTTTGTAGCAAAGGTTTTCAATCCAGCCTTCTATAATCACAGACTCCCTTTGTCCAAAATATATCTATCTGTTGTGTCTGTCAATGAAAGGGACAGATTACCCCTATCTCTTCTTTAAGTGCCTACGAAGCGTGCATTCCCTTTGCTGTTCTCCCTGGGGCCACGGGCTTCAGTTGTGAATGAGTAATCAATAAAATAGGACTCCATCTGCCTCGGGTGGAGGAAACACCAAACAGACACCAGCCAGTCTGGAATCAGCTGTTTCCTTGCCTTTGATCTCAGGGAACAGGGCGGCTGAACCCGCCCCCCCCAGGGGCCACAGCTCACTCTCTCATGCTGTCCGCCTCATGCTGATAACACCACCAAGCCCTATTGTAGCATTGTGTTCACTTCTCCAGCCAAAAGGCTGCAACCTTCTCTTTCCAGCAGAAGATCCTTTGATGCGACCACATTGATAATAAGTGCCTAATTGACCGATTGGGAAGCAAAGAGCTCCACAATGTTACAGGGTACAAGACTACACTGTTGTCAGTGAAAGGCCTTAGTAGCTTCATTTGTAAGCGATCCCATTTCTTTTACAGGGCAAAATGGGCTGTAATATTTTCTTCCCTTTGTTAATTTCCTTCATTGACTTCCGCAAATAATGTCATTCTTGTCTGGCATTGGATAAAATTTGTCTAAACCAGATATATATATATATATATATATATATA